>JAZEWT010000002.1:9699901-9710308 GCA_036362905.1 Mordacia mordax
AGTGTCTGGGGTGAGGGAAGTTTGGGCATCGCTGCTTAGACTGCTGCCCCCGCGACCCGGCACCGGATAAGCGGAAGAAGATGGATGGATGGATGGAAGTTTAAATCCTGGTTGGGAGATGACTTGGCCCAAATGGCCATTTAACATTTTGCGTCTTTGAGCCTGCACTCAGTAAATCTGTTTAAAAAAAGAGGGGCTCTGCTGTTATGGAAAAACAGCATGTCATTGTGATACTTAGTGCCGCTCCATTTAAGAGTTATTTGTCATGGTATATTTTGTACCATTTTACAATCAAATAAAAACTTAAATATTGCACTGGCATTGTGGTTTATACGTTTTCACATGAAGTAAAAATTAAATGTTCATTTCACATAGTTGTATACTTTAACGGCCTACATGGTGGCATCCCTCACCTCTTCATCAGCAGCTCCACATCTGCAATTGTAATGGTTTTCCTCCCAGCATGACATGCAAACACCTCCAGGTCATCCAACATCTGTTCCAAGAACGATGGCAGTCTGGCACAAAAATATATGCACTTGGTATGTCAAGATCTTGGCAAGCTAAAAATAGCACAGCAAATCAGGATAGTTTCAATCAGATTATTTATAGTATTATAACTCTATTAACACAGTCAGCTTATTACAGTTGTGTGGCTCATAAGCTTATCGTGGTGGAGTTTGCGTTTCAATGGAAACTAAAGCTATGTCACCTAAAGTCTAGCACATTCCTGCTAGGGTCTCCCCTTGGTGACCAGGTCTGGGGGGAGGTTTCAGACAAATAATGACCTGAAGACCCTCTGAATAAAGGAGGTAGGCATCAGGAAGGGCAACGGATACAATTCTGCTTCCAATAACCTCATATTGGGCAACAACCGGCCAACTAGGGTAATCTAGATACAGACCATTTAAAATGCCAAGACAACATACCATACATTTGTGCTGAACTTGGACTCATATCTTAGAAAGAGGGCCTTGCCTACAAACACCTGGCAGTCCACAAGCTTTGGATCAAGCAGGGCTGACTACTGATGAGACAATGCATGTCAAAACTGGCCCAAAATATTCATTCATACATTATCAATATTCGCTAAATCCTGCACAGGCTTGCAGGGTGAAGAGGGTGGAACCTATCCCGGCTGACAGAGGGCACAAGGTGGGGAAACACGGGGAAAACATGCAAACTAGACACATAAAGGCATCTGGCCCAGAGTATAATAGTCTTAAATGCTGCTTAAATTATATACTCCCAGAGAGCGGTGTGGCTGATGGCATGAGTCAAAATACTTTTTTTACGGAGACAAATGTGAAGGAGCATTATCTGCTTAACAATTGTTCTTTCATGACAAGGAAGTTAAAATAACATCTACAAAATAGGATAAAAGTCTAAGAAGACCCTAACCGAATGAGGACAAAAGAGAATACTTTAAAGCCTTCAAAGAGTTTTTGATACAATAAAGTACGCAAAGTGTACAAAACAAGATTTATATATTTAGGTAGGTTAATGCTGCTGATAATTCTAATAGCTTATTCAAGACCGAGGTGGCATAGGTTCTTACGCAAATGTATTTACCAATTTTAATATCTACGAAATGACAAACAATATAGCAGATACGACTTTTGGGGGGTTTTTTTGCAAATGAAGCAAATAAGTTAACTAGTGGCAATGTACTGGAGAGCACATTAAAAGATAGTAATGGGATAGAGTGCCACAACTGTGGCCACAGAGAAACATTGCTCACATAAGACATTTCTTCATGCCAACAATTGTTTTAATAAAAACTATGTAATACTACAATGTATAATGCACACAGTATTCTTTCAGTGTTGAAGATATTTTAAGAGAAAACAACTCAAGAGGCACAAGGAAAATGCAGCAGTAGGGAGAAGGCAGTAAAGCGGTTAGCTGGTATCAACATTTGCCAGAGATATTATTGGCTAATTAATCAATTTTTTTAGATATGGGAGGAGACTCAAGTACCTTGAAGAGATCCCTGCAGAAGAAGAGGAGAGTACACAAACTCCACACAAAAAAGCATCCGAAGCCTTATGTGAGGTACGGATATTACCACTGCATTGCCACCCTGCTGACCAGGGTGGCTATGCAGTGCTGATGTAATGTACAAGTTGGCTCAATAACACTAGCACATTTTGAACCTGGTTTGTCATGAAATCTATGTGCTTTATCCTTGATGGGAAATAAGTGTCCTTCACTACGATTTCTAACCTAACATCGTTCTTCTTTGCAGACCGTGTACAACCATCACACTGCAGGTCACAGCACGTCTGCAAAGCTTACTTTGGAATTCCCTCTCAAGGTCCCATTTTCCAATGTTATGAGATTACTATTTATAACAAACCATGTTCAATGCACGAAATATGTTAACACTAAACTATCACAACTTTTATATAGTGTTGGTTACTTGCTACTTGAATTTTAGACCGTTGGGCTGTGCTCTGCAACTGTGTCTAAAAACGAAGACTATATTTTCTTTGTGTTGAGGCGAAAAATATCAAACACATTTGTTGAGTTTACATTCACTAAAAAGCATACCTCTCTGCAATGGCCAAAAGGGCCTGTTTGCTCAGTCGGCACGGTGCATATCTTTGGAAAATATTTTTGATATCCTTCAGTGGCATCTTTATAATTTTCTGTGCGCTGTCTCTTTTTGAAGCAGGTTTCTTTATCTTCAAGGCGCCTTTCTTCTTGCCTTTACTGGAATAAATAAAATATGCATAGACATTAGAGCAGAAACAAATGTGTTACAAAAGATTGAAATAGTGCACAAACATTTAAAAAAAATTAATGTTTCCTTATTAAGGTGAACACGCAGAACAGAGCATAATTCACCCTGGTCATATCTCCCACCATAATGACCCTTGGGTGAAAAATACTCTAGAAATGCAATTACTATTGTTATAATTATTCACTTTGCACATCATGACATTGGCAATTTCTCAACACGACTTTATGGGTAATCAGCGCAACGCCCTCTGGATTAGTTAACATGACCTGAGGAATGCCCGACTCTTATTAAAACATGGGTGAATATTCAAAACACTAACTTACAAATCAAATGTTTGATCATTGTTTCAGCTTGTAGTAAATGAGAAAAAAATGCCACTTACTCTAATTTGTTGGTTGTGAAAAAAGCAGGGGTGTGAAGAGCTGGAGAGGGCTTGCTGCTCATCTTCAATTTACGCATCTGTAACTCTGCTGTGGAAGCACACGCAGCAACAGAAGAACGCCTTGATGATTGCTTCGAAAAGCTGCTCTCTGGACAGACGCGTCGATCGCTCCCTCTCCCTCGGGACAGCCGACGTGGCTGTCCCGAGAGAGAAACTTTACGAAGCAATCATCATGTATTGAGCCGTGAAAAGCTACATCATTACAAAAGAACGCCTTGTTAAATGTTACACAACCCTAAGTCATTTTTAAAACAATAAGGGCATTGATATTAAGGAGCAGGATGATGCTGTGGTAATATCTGCTCCTCAAAGAAAGAAAATGCTGCCCGAAGTGGCTAGATTCCCACCTCTGGCACCTGTGTGGAGGTTATGTTCTCCCCCCTGTCCTGTGTTGGTTTCCTCCTGGTTCTCGGGACTTCTTCCCACAACCAGAAAAATAACTCAATAAGAGGCCAACAACATCAACATGGATAGGAAGCAGTGTCTGGCGGGTCGGTGTTG
This sequence comes from Mordacia mordax, assembly GCA_036362905.1. Classification (NCBI taxonomy): domain Eukaryota; kingdom Metazoa; phylum Chordata; class Hyperoartia; order Petromyzontiformes; family Petromyzontidae; genus Mordacia; species Mordacia mordax. The sequence continues at coordinate 9,703,591 of JAZEWT010000002.1, forward strand.
GTTGACTGCCTGGAAGATTCCCTTCCGCCCTGCGGTTTCCTTGCGCCTCCGTATCTCGTCCATGATGTGCACGCGTCGTAAATTATTACCCGTAAACCAGCAGTTTGATTCACAATGGACAGTCACGCTCTCCTAATTCATAGCAAGTTGCCTATTGTGTGCTGGCGTCAAAAACACCCCCAAAAACTACGTTCGGTATTGCACATTGTAATAATCACTTCATACTGGGCAACTGTTGAGCTTGCTCACTGCGTGGCTGTCTGCCTATTTGAACGTTGATCGTCGTGCCTCCGATTCGGTCTTTCTCTGCGAGAGCAAGTGAATACTGTACACATTGCAAGACAAAATTGTTACTATTAGTTTTGCTAGCCAAGGCTTTAACAGTACCACAAGTTAAAATCACGTAGGATCTTATTCGACAATAGGGACTAAACATTTAAATTAGATCATATCCCACATTGCACGGTGCTTGTAATTACGTGGTTAATAATAAAAAATCACATTGCATGAAGTCTTTGGGTATATATCAAGTCCTTTATATTGATTCTCTCCAAAATAGATTTTTTTCTTTAATCCTGTGCTCATGGACATCCCTTGCAATACACCCAAGCATAAACATAAACTTTGCATTACCTTCTTCATCGATACTACTGCCGTTATCTTCCTCTTCTTCGTTAGAAGATGTTGCAAAACTGTTGGTGCGACCAGGTACCAGGGCCTCCCCAGCTGGACCAGCTTTATCAATGTCTGTCTCAAGTACTGCGTTCATCTCTTCCTCCTCCTCCTCCTCCATCGAATCTTCATGAACTGGATGTGGGAGCGAAGGGTGTGGTGTCGACTTGGGATCTACTAAGCTAGCAGATGACACTTCTGCTTCCTTCATTTGGCTAATTGAAGTTGTCTCTTCACACGTCTCACCTCTTTTACCCATCGTTGCAAGTTCTGCTGCTCCTGTGCCATCTGCATAGCTGTCCTGTTGACTCTGTATGCCAGATGAGATAGGTGCACTAATACTCGATGACAGATGAATGCCAATAACTGGACCAACGTGATCCACGATAACAGGAACACCGTTTCCTTCCAAACTGTCCCTATACTTGTCTGCTTCTCTGAATTCTACCCCCACACTATCTGATCTCGTCGCTATTTGTGTCTGGACTCTTGATGTGGAACGCTCTGTCGATACACGCTTGCTATGGCTACTGTCTGTATAAGACAAAGTAACTTCCCCCAAGGGCATATGAGCAGTCCATCCATCCATCAAGTCTGCAGGGCAACACAAAAGAACATTGACAAAATGCAAGCCATTCTTGATTGACACCAGTTACGTCAATGCACACTGAGATGGTTCTAATCTCAGTTTACAGTCCCTAGCCCGCTGATGAAAATTACACAATTCTATGATGGGTGTCAGGCTTTCATATATAAAAAGTGGTACTCGTGTTATCAATCCAGTAGAGATTATGAGCCGAGTCAACACTCAAGTGAGGATTTGAACTCGCAACCTTCAGGCTGCGATTCGCTTGTTCAATGGCTGTGCAATGGGGCTTAAAACGCACAATGCATAGACTTGCCATCGCCATGAGGCTATGTGATTGCATCATTGGATCTGGGCTGTACACAGGAAATGAGTGTCGCTTCATTGCTCACTTCAGCAGAAAACACTTTGACCATGCATGCACTATAAACAGCTTCTTTTGACCTGTGGTGGGTGCATGTAGAGCCTCCTCAGCTGTCTTAGCCTCCTCTCTCAAGTGCTGTTGTAGAGCCTGCGACAAGGCCTCCTTGTTGACCCTTTGCATTGGCAGCCTCGTGTGGTTGCGTCGCTTCTTCAGCCCCATTAAATCGTCCACCTCCGAGTCCTTGGGAGTCTTCAGGCTAAAGCTGTCATCCGTCAAAACATGGCATGCAAGTTACACGCACTACAACAATTTTGTGGCAAGGTGGCAGTGGTAATACTTGTGCCTCAAAGCAATAAGAGCTTCTGATTTGATTCCTAACTCAGGTGCCTATCTTTGTCGAGTTTGTACATTTTACTCCTGTTCTACTTTTGTTTCCTGTGGATTTTCCTGTTTCACTCTCATAACTCAAAATAATGCTAAAGTTGCATTGGCCCCAAATTCTGAAGATGTACCTTTAAATTACTCCGTTTAAATTAAGCATAGTAGCATCATCTTTTACTCGCCAGTGAAAATTAAGCAGGACGTCCCTTTAAATGCAGTGAGACTTTTCTGGGTAAACAACAAATATAACAATATGGAATATCATTCCTTGCATGCATCCTATACATTTTTACAGCATTTTGCAAATAACACAAAACGATGACTCTTGTACATGTAGTAAACCTGATAAGCAATTTGATAAGATCAGAGCTTGCTTGACGTTAAGTGTCTACGCTTTCTGTGTAAGCCTGATATAAATATGCTCTAATTAGGCTTGCTTGTATGGTTGAGTATTGGCCACTGTATGTTCCGTTATCATTGGGGTGGAGTACTTGGAAAAAATCTGGCAGAAGCTTTTTTGCATCACTTGAGGTTTGGAGATAAGGGATTTGGAGTGACCACGCAGCAGCGATGAAAGTTGAAAAGTCTCATTCCAATTTGCCCAAAATGTAATGAGCTGCTGGTGAGTTTACATCATATTCCTCTCCTTGAGGAAAGGGCAATTAAGTGTATTTAGCAACCCATACAGAGACTACTCGTAATGTGACAGGTGACATTAAGATGTGACTTGGACCTGTTAAAATAACTGGGGTAGTTGTCTCGAGGATGTACACCTGAAAATGGAAATACATTCATGAAATCCACTACACACAGATGAATTACCTGTTCATATCAGAGTCCTCCAATTCAGGCTGATCTGTAAAAAAAACATTTCACATTACAATATATAATTAGACAAATATTGTAGCTTCAACTTATTAATGACAAGTGCAGCCCTGCAATTGCGTTTTCACATCACTGTTGGCAGACAGGCTTCTGTACAGCGAGCTCTGGAGGGTATTTTGTTCGACTCTTGCATGTTCGTCAGATATGCTGGAAGGGGCAGGCTTACCTACACTTTCCCTAAAATATATCAAGATTAACACAATAGGGTGATCTAAAATATCGTAACTAGCTAACCAAAGACAGCAGCTCTGTCCCAAACAAAGTATTTGCTGCACCAGTGTATCTGGGCCGATAATATAATCTCTGAGCAGCAACACTTCCATGTCACTGCTTTGGATGTAAAAAATATTGGGACACCTGCCAGCACACGATTACAATTGGATTTCTGGACGCTAATAATGCCTGTTCTGAAGTTTATTTTGTCAAGTGATTTTCTGCTCAAACCACACCGGATGGGTTGCTCATCTTCTAATGAAGAGTCCTAAGGCAATGGTGGAAAATTCCTCCAATCAATTCCTTCGAATCAAAGGTATGTACATTTAAATCGTAGCTAGAGGTTGACTGTTCAGCATTCCTTGAGGATCGATAAAATGAGTACCGAATTGTACAGACGTCAACTGTGGGTGTACGATAGATGTTCCCCTGAAATAGGCATGAGGAATTTTCACCACCGCCACAAGGCTGTAACACAAGATGAGCACCAATGCTCTTTAAAAAAAACACTCATTGCCAAAACGTACTCATGTGTGGTCGTGTGCAGTGGGTGTCCACAGCAAAGAGATAAGGTGGGAACCTGCCTTTGCCATGCAAGGTCTGCTGGACTCTCTGGGTGAGCGTCTGCAGGTTGACCTGTGTCGGCAAAGCACGACGGTGACGCCGCTCCCATCTCCCGCTCTCATGCTCATCCGTCGGGGTCGACAACTCAAAAACACTACACCCGACAGCATTACAATAACTGCTTGTACCTAAAAACATTGTTACAATGCTCGTGTTTACAGACCTATTCTCTGGATGTCTCACCGTACCAATTACATTGATCAAAACAGAAGTCATCAACATAAAATTAATGTAACATGCATTTTCAGAATAAATCATTACGGTTTCTAATACTTGTTACACCACGTAATTACCTGTACAAAAATTTTGTCCTAGGACACCTTCCACCACCCGACTAAATAAAATAAATTATAGTGTCCAACATATACAAATGTACCAATTATTAAAACTGACCTAAAACAATAATATTTTGCAGATTACATGGCTGTACACATAACAATGATATATGCGTTGGGCAATGTCAGATAGTCGAGGGTCTTATGCCTTATTTTGCCAAATCATTGTGGTTTAACCAGTCAAATATGAACCATTGCTTCAACCTAACATTATTGTACCAGACAGTCTCGTTGTTTATATCCAGTGTGGATATTAGAGTGCCATATGATTTGTGCAAGACACCTACAAAGTAAAAGACATATTTAAACTTTAATCCTCTGACCTGCTTGTTTCGGATGTCCTGCGAGGCTCCACGTCATCCTCCACATGTTTCCGTTTAAACACCTTCACCGGGCTAACCTCAACAGCTGTGGGCATAATTAAACACACTCAGGGATCAAAGAGGCTGTGGCACAAAACACTTCACCATTGTACCAATGCAAGTTTCCATAGCTCAATGTACGAACAGCACCAAACACTCCCAACAAATGCCGGTCAATAATAGTTTCCTCTCCATAACCTTGGTCACACCAACATAAGGGAAATGCAGTGGCCTTGCCATGGGCTGAAACATGTGATTTAAGATTCCACTCTAAAGCTGCTGCAAACCAGTGACAGTGGTACTTGAGACAGGCATGACATGCTTTCTTATTTTGTTACGTCTATGCTTGCTTATATCTATAATTCTCATGAATAGCTAGCTCAGTTACTGATGGGAGGTTGAAGCGTGGAGGTTGGTTCAAAGAAAATGAGATGTCTGAAAATCCTGGAATGATTCAAGTGTCACTGAACGTTCAACATTACTAAGCATCTTGACAATTAAGTTTTAGTTGGACGATTCTTTGTCTCCTATATTTCCCAACTACACAACTGTTATTATTTAACAATTGTGGTGTCTCAAGCCATTTTCTTACCTGTGTTGTGGATCTTTTTCATCAGGGTGTATGGACTCATGTCTGGAGTTCCTGGACTTTGTGGAAGATTTGTGGATAAAGCAGGTGATGCACCCTACAACATTGTGGTACGTTACAGAAAGATAAGCATCCAAAAGAGTGATCCACCACAGTTGAAGACGCTGAGCAACTTGAGACATCCCTTACTAAAAAAGATCCCCCACCATAATTAATAATATGGTCATATGCAATCGCAGTCAGGTTGATGATCCAGCAGTCACTATCACAGCAGTCATTTGCTCACTGGTGGTCAGTCAATTGTTTCAATTAACTTCACTCAAATGCCTCTAACCAACCAAGGTGCTTCAGGTCATCCATGCGATCTTCAACCCCCACGTTGAAGGTCACCTCACTTTTCTTTAAGCTTATTGCCTTGTACTACCACACTCTTGAATTCCCTTCCAATCCCTTAATTTCCACGACACTGGCAAAACTTATCTTAACTTAATCTTACATTTTTTTGGCCAGGCCACGTAATATGACCAATATGTAAACCATTCTCCACCTGGCACGGCCACATAAAATGGTTACATTTGCAATATTAATTGACATGCCAGCATTGTGCTGTTTTGTTACTAGTCATGTAACGTTTTAGTCCTTAGCTCAGCAACTGTGTAAAAAATGTAACTCCTATGAAATGTGATATAAAATTAAAACAATCTTTTCCACGCAACGCTATTGGCTCGATAGCCATTCCCACACACTTTCGGAGTCATTTCAATTATAGCAGCAATGAGTTCTATGTTCACTAAGCACGTATCCATTCATCACAAATAACGAACTCAAAACAGCAGTTTTTTCTAGGATTAGCATTAATGCTGGGCCACCCATAGCCATTAAACGTAAGTACAGTGCACATATTAAAATTCACTGCTGTAATGAGCTGCATGTGACGGATGTTTTGAGAATGTGTCAAAATAGGAGTTGGATTTATTAAACCAGTGCCCTTGAAAAATATTACTCCCAGAAAGCACTGGCTGACAGGACCTGTAAAAATAACTTTATGTGGAGGGGCAAACATGAGAAAGTATATTATACACAATACTGTATACTGTTACCCATTCTCAATAACGACACTCGTGATTCTTTTGACGTACATCAATCAGTATTGCTATTACCATAACGCTTGCTAACGGAGAAAAAAAAACCTTAGTCTCAAGAAAATTTCATGGCGGTCTACGTCAAGTTTTCGCAGGAGGAAGCGATGTCGCTACAGAACTCGCATCCCAAAGGAGTAATTCGAAGGCACCGTTTTGGAGCGCCGGGCTGTTTGTCCTTGTGTAAGGCAGGGGCTGGGATTTTTCTCTGGGTTTCCACGTGCAGGCTCACCATCGGCTTTGCGGAGAGACGTCTCATGAAGTTGGCCTGCAGCACGCGGATGCGCGCCGAGGTCTCCCCCGCCGAGGCTCCGCTCTGGCGCAGCGATCTCCGCCTCGTGGGCACGGCGGACGTCGCCGGAGTCTGAGCCATCGGGGTGCCCTCTCGCAACGCGTGTCGCCGAGCTGCGGGCATTAAGGAGGGCAGCTGCGGCACGCGACGCTAACACCACCAAAAACGTCGCGTCTATACAATTGTATCGAATCTGGAGCCAAATCCAACAAATGATCTTTGTACAAAACCACATAGCATTCTGAACACAAGCTTTGCTGTAAACCAGACTAAACC
>JAZEWT010000002.1:9723269-9735049 GCA_036362905.1 Mordacia mordax
CTCTGCCGGCTGGGATAGGCTCGGTATAAGATTAAGCGGGTATTAATAATGAATGAATGCGTACACCACTTCGGGAGAGTGGCACCGGCTGACTCTATGGCTGCCTTCCCCTCGCCTCTCTGTGGTTTCCTCGCTACGCCTCTGTAATGATATAAGTCGCTAAGGATAAGGACATCTGGTAAATAATAATAATTAGTGATAATTATCTCATCTCATCTCATTGTCTGAAACCGCTTAGTTCTTTCCAGGGTCACGGTGAAGCCGGAGCCTATCCCGGCAGGCACAGGGCGCAAGGCAAGGATATACCGACGATGGGACGCCAGTCCATCGTCGGGAACTGCGGGGCAATTTAGCCTGCGAGCCAATCAACCTATGTAGCAGCATGCATTTTGGACTGTGGGAGGAAACCGGAGTGCCCCGCGAAAACCCACGCGGACACGGGGAGAGCATGCAAACTCCACACAGAAAGGCACCCGAGCCGAGAGATTCGAACCCGGGACCTTCTTGCTGTGAGGCGACAGCGCTAACCACTGGGCCACCGCGCTGCCCAGTGATAATTATTATTATATAAAATGATAATAACTCATTTATCCAGGAGATCCACACCATTGGGTAGTGGAGGTATTATTTAATGGGGATCCTATCGCCGTGTTGGATTTTTTATTTCATGTGTTCATCTGCTTAACGATGCCTTGCGTTTATCAGGCACGGGGGTGGACACCAGAGAAAATCCATGTGCGCCAGAGGGGATAATACCCAAACCCCTGTTGTTCGTGGTTTTAGGACTCATTCGTGGTTAACAAAATTAGTACCTTTCAAATCCGCACACTAACATCAGCGTTTACATTCAACGAGACGGGGGTAGGTGGCCAAAAACACTCTCGGCCGCTTTTATCTTCCCAGCGCTTACATACCGCACCGGGTACTTATTTAAGGCCGAGTCAACCTGGAGGGAAGCCCAGGGCCGGTTTGGATAATTATGATCGGTGTTGGCCGTGAACGGGAATCGAACCGAAATCGCCGGCTTTGTGGCGCAGTGCGCTAACCGCTGCACCACCGCTTCCTGCGCGCACACACAGACACGCAGACAAATATCCCCCGTGTAGACCGATCGGACTGTAGGGTCAAGTGCTTTTAACGATCCACTCAGACGCACGTTGACATGCCGTTCTCTTTCCACAGCTCCGTGCAACGCTTTGTGACCCTCGGATGAAAGGCGTTTTAGAAACCCTTATATTATTGTTATCGCGCAATCAATAGAGCAATACAACGTATAGAGTGTGCTTTTATACACAACGAACGTCTCTTGGTGTCCTGTATGTACACGATCGTAACCGTCCCTCGGAGGGGAACGCGGGGATCTTGACCCCCTCGCACCCAGGGGCCCCCGCCGCCCCATTGGCGACCCCGGAGATGTGCCAGACAGGCGTGTCAGGCCGATTGACGACTCACGCAGGTTTTGTCAAGTTTACGAGTGTGTGAGCAAGACAGATCAACAGGTGAATAATCTAGACAGGGGCGTCATTACAGAGGTGTATCGAGTCGACCGGTGCGTTAGGTGCCCACGGTTGTCAGGTAAACATGCGTGAAGGCAGGCAACGTGTAGCAGGCATTGACACTAGGCAAGTAAGGTAGATAGGTGTATCGGGCTGGTGTGTCACGGACACAAGTAAGGCAGCGAGGTGCGGTCAGCCTGTACAGGTGTGTGGAGTGGGCAGCCGCAATCTATTCAGTGGTGAATAAGGCAGATGCGTGCGGCTACTGTGCCAGCCAGAGCATGGCTCCTCCACTACGATATTTTCAAAATCGCTGATGGAATGGAGGAGCCAGCACTTAACTCGTAACGGCCCCTGTGCGGGGAAGTTTACTGGATGTTGTGTGCAGGGTGCAGAATAGAAAATAACCAAACCACGTGAGCACGCGGGTAAGTAAGGCACGCGGCTGCACAGGGGAGAGCAGGAGCCAGAGTCGCTCTGGCACGGGTTCACCCCGGGTCATGTTGACGGCACGGCGTTGAATAGCACTGCCGCCTCACAGCAAGAAGGTGCCCAGTTCGACTCCAGGGTACCTTTCCATGTGGAGTGCGTGTGTTCTCTCCCCGTGTCTGCGTATGCGCTCACCAGGTACTCCGTTTTCCCCCCGCAGTCCAAAGAAATGTTGCCTAGGTTAATAGTCCTGGCGCCCTGAGATAAACATACTTTCATTATTACAGCAGAAAACATCCGGCGACCTTGAAAACTCCGGACGCGTGATTCCAGCGACACCACAACAAGCTTTGGAACAGAGCAACGCACGAAGTAATGCTGCGACTTGCCCAAACCTACCCGGTGGACAACTGTCAAACTTAATCCGCACAACTCAACAGTGCCTTTGAACTAAAGTCAAAACCGACTGAACCCTCGTCTCTTGAGAGAAAACGGGGGATGACGTGGGAGCAGGGGAGGAGAGCACAGGAACCCCCCCCACGCCCACCCAGCCCGGCCGCTTCACACGAAGTGGATCCAGCTGCGGTCCTGCTCGCGCGGAACGGGCAGCGGGCGCTCGCAGCCGCGCACCTCCATCCGGTAGTTGACGCCCCCATTGTTGTCCCAGTGCTCGCGGCCCGCGACTCGGTAACAGATGGCGAACTCAAGCGCTCCGCCGGGATGGAGGAACGGCGGCGTGGGCAGTGCGAACGCGAACACGTCGGTCCCCGCGGGGCCCGGCAACTCGCAGGGCCCCACCGCGGCACGCGGAGGCACGTAGCGGGCCCGCACCTCCGCGTGCGAGCCCCACCCGTCGTAGGAGAAGTGGACGGTCACCTCCTTCTCGAAGGCCACGTTGAGGACGCGCACGCGGCCCGCGACGCACAGCTCGCCCGGCGTCGCCTCCTCGAGGCGGACGAGCCGGCCCCCGTCGGCGCCCGACGCGAGGTCGGGCGCCGTCGGCGGCCGAGGGAATGTGGCCACGAGGCTCGCCCGGAGCAGGGGTCCGGCTGACGGCGCCTCGCCTCCCCCGGGCCCGTCTCCTGGGCCACCGCAGCAGCGGCCGTGGCAGCGGCCCGCGCCGTCCCAGGCGTCGAGACGCTCGAAGCGCGAGAGCGCCCCGCGGTGCAGGGCGTCGAGGACGTGCGTCGGGACGCTCGGCTCCTCTGACGAGTTGAAGAGTCGGACCACCGTGAGCTCCAGACCCAGGGAGTCGGCGAAGCGCACTGATTTTCTGCGGCGGCACGGCTGCTCGGGGGACGAGGTTCGGCCCGGCACGGACGGCAGAGACTTGGCGCGGCGGCGCACGATGGGGGTCAGGGCGAAGGGAGCGGGCGCGGCGCCCGGAGCCGAGCCCCCGTGGCTGACGAGGGCCGACGGGGAGAGGAGGTCTTCCGACCGCAGCTGCCTCCTGCCGCGCGGCATCCCGGGGAAGTGCTCTGCGCCGGGGCCGCGCCACGCGCCCCGGCCCGAATCCTGCTCCGTCGCGGACCCCGTCGTCGCGGCCCCCGTCGCCGCCACGGGGGCCCCGAAGTCGTCGGCGAGACGCGCGTTCTGGTACAGCCCCGAGACGTAGCTCAGGTTGCGCGGCATGAAGACAGACGCCAGTCCGTTCATGCCGCCTCGCCCGCTGTCGGCGCCGCACGCCTCCTCCGCGGAGCCGCGACACTTGGGCCGCCTGGAGTTTGTGGTTATGGGAGGAGGGGTGGGAGGGGAAGGTGGGGAGGGAAGGTGAGGGGGGAAGGTGAGGGGGGAAGGAGGGGGGAGGGGGGCGTCAAAGCCAACTCCACAGTGCGATGCCGAGTTGAGGTCGAGCGAGCTGCTGAGCACCGCCGCTCGCTGCCCGCGGGGCGCTCTGCGAGTCACCAGACCCTTTTCACCATCACGACCACCATCACGACCACCATCACCTTTACTCCGAGTGCAAGCTGCGGTAACACGGCTGCGTGTCGTTGACAGGGTGAGGGAGCCGGGTTCACTTTGCGGGCGCGGGCGCAGCTCCAAGTTGATGCGTGGGTAGGGGGGCGACAGCGTCGCGACCGGACACAGACGCGGACGCGCCTTTAATCCTCCGAGTTCGCAACGTGAACGCGACGTGGTCGCGACAGAAGCGCGACAAGGAGACGTCGCTCGCATTCCTGAGCGCCAAAGGCCCGTGAAGGATAAAATGTCCTTATACGGAGGGGCGGGGTGTGTGGGGGGAGCCTCGCCCCGCCCCAGCGGGGACCCACTTCCCACTAAGAGGGGGTTTCCACGGCCAGTGGCCCCCACCGCCATCCCCGAGACGAACTCCGCATCCGGAATCGAATTCACTCCCGGTGCCTCGGGAGGTGAGATGGCACAGCGCGTAGCGCCCAGACGCGCAGCGTGACACGCAGCGCGTTGTACAAGAGTGACACCTCATGCTCTGTGTGACACACACACCATACCCTGCGCGACAAACACCGTGCTGTATGACACACACTATGCTCTGTATGACATAACACCATGCTCTGGGTGAGTGACACACCATGCTCTGGGTGAGTGATACACACGATCCTGTTTGAGTAACACACCATGCTCTGGGTGAGTGATAACCACTATCCAGTGTGAGTGACACACACCATGCTCTGTGTGACAAAACTAACGCTTTGTGTGAGTGACACACATACTGCTGTGACACACACCATTCTCTGGGTGACACACACCGCTCTCTGGATGAGTGACAAACACTATGCTCATGCTGTGTGAGTGAAACCTAGCCATGCGGTGTGACACACACTATGCGGTATGAGTGACACACTATGCTGTGAGTGACACACACCATTCGCTGTGTAAGTGACACACACCATGCTATGGATGAGTGACACACACTATGTTATGGGTGAATAACACACACCATGCTCTGGGTTGGTGACACATTCCACTCTGTGTGAGTGACACACACCATGCTATGGGTGATACACACCATGCTCTGGGTGATACACACCATGCTGTGTGTGACACACCACGCTGTGATACACACCATTATCTGGGTGACACACACCACTCTGTATGAGTGACACACACTATGCTCCGGGTGACACACACCACGCTCTGGGTGAGTTACACACACTATGCTCATGCTGTGAGTGAAACCTAACCATACGGTGTGTGACACACACGATGCTGCTTGAGTGACACACTATGCTGCGTGAGTGATACACTACGCTGTGTGATACACAGCATTCTCTGGGTGACAGGCACCACTCTGTATGAGTGACACACACTATGCTCTGGGTGAGTGACACTCCATTCTCTGGGTGACACGCACCACTCTGTATGAGTCACACACACTATGCTGTGTGAGTGACACACTACGCTGTGTGAATGACACACACAATGCTGTGACACACACCATGCTGTGACACACACTATGCTGTGACACATCAGGCTGTGTGAGTGACACACACTATGCTGTGTGAGTGACACACTATGCTGTGTAAGGGATACATACCATTCGCCGTGTGAGTGACACATACCATGCTCTGGGTGAGTGACACGCACCTAGCTGTGTGAGTGACACCTACTATGCAGTGTGATGACACACACCATGCAGTGTGATGACACACACCATGCTTTGTGAGTGACACAAACTATGCAGTGTGATGACACACACCATGCTCTGGATGAGTGGCACACCATTGCTGTGTGTGAGTGACACACACCATCCTCTGTGTGAGTGATACACCATGTTGTGTGAGTGACACACATGATGATCTGGGTGAGTCAATACACCATGCTCTGTGTGAGTGACACACCATGATGTGTGAATCACACAGCATAAAGGAGGTGAGTGACACACACTATGCTGTGACACGCTATGCTGTGTCAGTGACACACACCATTCGCTGTGTAAGTAACACACCATGCTATGGGTGAGTGACACACACCATGCTGTGAGTGACACACACCAGTCCCTGCATAAGTGACACACAGTATACTGTGAGCGAAACACACCATTCTCTTGGTGACACACACCGCTCTCTGTATGAGTGACACACACTATGCTCATGCTGTGACACAAACCATGTGGTGTGTGACACACACCATGCTGTGTGTGACACACTATGCTGTGTGAGTGACACACACTATGCTGTGACACACTATGCTGTGTGAAGGACACATACCATTCGCCGTGTGACACACACAATGCTGTGTGACACACCATGCTGTGACACACTATGCTCCGTGTGAGTGACACACACCATGCTGCGAGTGACACACACCATTCCCTGCGTGAGTGACACACACTATGCTGTGAGTGACACATACCATGCTATGTAACACACACTACACTCTGACACACCATGCTGTGTGAATGACACACTATGCTGTGACACACACCATGTGTGACACACGCTATGCTGTGTGAGTAACACACACCATGCTTTGACACACCATTCCCTGCGCGAGTGACACACAGTATGCTGTGTTTGTGACACACTATGCTGTGTGAGTGACACACACTATGCTTTGTGATTGACGCACACCGTTCTGAGTGATACATACCATTCTCTGCGTGAGTGACACACACTACGATGTGACACACCATGCTGTATGAGTGACACACTATGCTGCGTGAGTGACACACACCATTCGCCGTAACACACACAATTCTGTGAGAGACGCACACTATGCTGTGTGATACACCATGCTGTGACACACCATCGCCTGCGTGAGTGACACACACTATGCTGTGTGAGCGACACACACCATGCTCTGAGTGACACACACCATTCCCTGCGTGAGTGACACACACTATGCTGTGTGAGCGACACACACCATGCTCTGAGTGACACACACCATTCCCTGCGTGAGTGACACACACCATGCTGTGTGAGTGACCTATACCACTCTCTGTGAGTTACACACCACTCCCTGTGAGTGGCACGGCGAGGCTGCATACGGTGACACAAGCCAGGCTCTGCACGAACACGCGCGCCAGGCTATACATGGGTGACGCACCACTCACACACACACAGCAGGCTGTACTAGAGCAGCGTGCGCACACGCACCATCGACACAGGCCCCACTGAGACAGCGGTGTCCCCTCTCGCCTTCTGTCTGCTCGGCGCGCCGTCTCGCCGCCTGCCTTCTGGGCCCCCTGATCCTGCCCGGGCGCGGCGTTCATCACCCCGCAGACGGCGCGGCTAAGCGCCCCCCGCACCACCACCCTCGACGTGCGCGACGTGACTCCTCGGCGCGCTGTGACGGCGACAGGACGTGACGCGCCGCACAGACGTCCCACTCAGCCCTCATCACAACATTTCCCGCTACCTCGTCACATCCACTGGCATCACCTCCTCTACACCTCGCTTTTCCCACGTCGCGTCTCTTCACGCTAGCCCCCACCTCGCCATCACGAGCCTCGTTTGGGGAGCGTGACTGCTCACCCACGCTCGACCTCGTGATGGTGCCGCTGTTACATAGGTGGCGAGACGCTCTCACAACCATCTCCGTTGTTGGGGGGGGGGGCTCTGAATACGGCCACTATTGTTCCTGCAGAACAATTGTTCCTGCAGAACAACAATAGGCGTTGTCTCCCCGGCTCACGCGGCTTCGATGCCAGCTCGTGCCAAGGGGGAGCACCACCATTATCCAATGAATAATTACTCATCACACCAGGCTTACGGCGACCGAACAGGAAAGGATTCCTTGTCTCGAAACATTTGCCACCCAGGGCCCTTTTAATAGCATTATAGCCCCCCGGGCAAAGCAGTGCACTGGAGTATTTATTTATTGACAGCAAGTCACAATATACATAGATTAGCATGGAGCAACTGCCCAGCGTGTCTGCGTTAAGACGGCACTGCTGCCACCTGACCAATATTAATAATACTGGTTCCATCCAGCCGAAACTCTGCTGCTGATGAGTAACTGAACGTCGATGCCCGTACACAGCTTCGCTTATGTTGAATCTGTGCTGTTAAATGTTTACTGCGGCTGATGGGATGCTAAGAACCAAACGAGTACCGTGTACACGTACATGAAGTGTTTTTTTTGATTCAGCGGACCAGGTCAGGCAGGAGATGAACCGACCGCTTCCCAGTGACGTCGATAGCGGGCAGCAAAGGGCATCGTCAGCCATCCCGCGCACGGAATCATGGGCGAAATCGCGACGAGAGATGGGGTAGAGACGGCGCCCCGCCAACACCACACTGATCCCGCCCACACCACACTGATCCCGCCCACACCACACTGATCCCGCCCACACCACACTGACCCCCCCCACAACCACCGACTGACCCCTCCCGTCATCAAACCTGCTGACCCAATACCTACCGACCACACGTCCCAGATACTGATCGTAAGCGCTAATTGACACTGGCACGCTATCACACAGGCGAGTGGTCGCACCTGAGGGATCACACAGGTGAGCGATCATCCACGTGGGGTAAATACACGTGCGTCTTCCCCCTGCTCTCCCTTCCTCACCCACTCACCGGGCTCACCGTTTAAACAACGCTCCCTCAACCCAGTGTTGCCACCTGTTCTGATATCCCCAGCATCGTCCTGATTTTTGAGGCAGCTGTCCCGGTCGCTCTGTTACGCGGCTATCGCTCGTTTTCGCCATGCACAAATCTGTCCCGTGTTTTTGTGTCTCCGAGGTGGCAACCTCGCCAACAACAACGACCGCCGTTCGCCAACTAAGTGGCGGTGAAGTCTCCACGACGCCTGTGCCAGGCTAGGTGCACCCTGAGGCCACGCGAAATTTCGAATGCCCGCTGACAGAAAGTCACGGTACAGACCCAGGTGTCATGAGCTGACAGAGGTGACTGCACGAAGCACCTCCTGTCCTCCCTACTCTGCCACCTCCCCGAGTTTTAGCCGCCCGGTGCTTCGCTCGATGTTGTGAGCGTCACTCTTCTGTTTGCTCGAATACAGGGGGGGGGGGGGTAAACGGGTGCAGCATGAGCTGGAGAAGAGATTGACTGATGTGGTGCAGAAGGATGTGGAACTGATCGGACTTGCAGATGACTGGAGCCGGCAACTCTACTTTCCTTAGCATCAGCGTTCCCAGAACCATGCACACTCACACCTCGCTGTGGATGAAGTAGATTTGAGGTTGAGAAAAAAAAACACATTCGTACTTCTCGGTTCCAATTAATCATAAACGAAGTTACGATTCGGACAATGGCTCTTCAGATATTGCAAGAGTTGCATACCACGCACTTGTGACATTAATGTTTACTGAACTAGAGCTATAGCCACGCGTGACCCAAACCCCCACCCCCCCATTTACGCTGAAACAATTTAGGACCAAAATAAAGCTCCCAACTTTGTAAGAAACGATCATGGGCTCTAAAAAATAAGCCTGCAATCTACGTGTTTATTATAAGGCAGTGTTTGCGAAGAGAATGTGAATGGCACGGCGGAGCAGTGGTAACATCCGCGCCTCACAGAAAGCCCTGCCCAAGGCGGTTTGATGACGACCCAGGCGCCTTTCTCTGCGGAGTTTGTTCTCCCCCTATTCTGCGTGGGTTTCCTCCACCTTCTCCGGTTTCATCCTACAACTAAAAAAACCCCTCATTATTACTGATTGGCCGATAAAATCACAACACTGTCTGCAGGATGCAGTGTTTGGCAAATGTTGGCGCCGGCTAACTGCATGGCTGCCTTCCCACTCCCGGCCTCGATGCGGCTTCCTTGCGCCTCTCAATCATAGGCTCCTCGAATACTTTCCAATTTGAATGACCGTGCGCGGCGCGTTATAATTGGTAATCATCAGCATTCTGAGTAGCCGCTTAATCCTCTGCAGGGTCACGGGATAGGCAGAGCCTATCCCGTCCGACACAGGACGCAAAAGGGGGATACTGGGGGGTAATTTACTCAGCCGGCCAATTAACCTAAGTAGCAGCGTGTCTTTGGACGGTAGGATGAAATCAGAATACCCACGCGGATAGGGAGAGAGAAAACACGAAAACGTCACTCCAGAAAGCCACCCGAGCCGTTCCTGCGAGACACAGCGCTGCTCACTGCTCCCCCCAACGGTAATCATGATTATAAATTAAAATCTCGCTCGTACACAATAATCTCATCGCATCGTCATCAGAAACAGGCTCGCGGTGAGCCGGAGTCTATCCCGGTATACACAGGGCGCAAGGCAGGGATATACCCACGATCGGATGCCAGTCCATCAACGGGCTGCAAGCCAATCAACTTATGCACCAGCATGTTTTTGGACTGTGAGAGGAAACCGGAGTGCCTGGGGAAAACCCACGCGGACACGGAGAAACGTGCAAACTCCACACAGAAAGGCACCCGAGCCTAGATTTGAACCCGGGACCTTCTTATTGTGAGGCGACAGCGCTACCCACTGGGCCACCGTGCCGCCACATAATGATAATTGCTTTAAAAGTACATGGACCACGGACGTGATCCGGAGGCCTGCCTTGTGGTGTTTGCTCTCCCCGTGTGCGCGTGGTGTTTCTCTGGGTATTCTTGTTCACTCCCAGAGTACAAACATACGATGTTTAGGGTAAAATTAGCCCTCTGACAAAACCGCCTCCGGTGCCCTGAAATGTTGAAAATTGCTTACCCCTCCCCACTGGACAACTGTTAAAAAAAGTTACATAGCTCAACGGTTCCTTCCTGATTCAAAGAAACATAACTGCACGTGGAAAGCACTTGGATGGGCGCGGATAGACAGGCGTCTATCCCGGCAGGCATAGGGCGCAAGGCAGGGCTGTCTAACGTAGGGTATCGGGGCCCATTTAGTCGGACCATGTCTTTGGACTTGCAGGAAACCGGGGTACGGCTATAAACGCACGGTGACACGGGGGGAGGATGGAACATGCAATGTCCATACAGGCACCCGAGCCGGGAACCGAACCAAGTCATTCCTGTGAGACGGCAACGGTACTCGACCGGGGAGAGTCCTGGGGGGCAGGCTGCAGTACAGCGTGGCGAACAGCAGAGGGCAGTACAGCAACAGCCACTGTGCCTAGATACTGTATTATCGTTAGCTCTGCGCCTTGACCAAGCCGCACTGCCCAGTAGTGAAGAATGGAAGCACCCCCACCACCACGACCCCCAAGGCGTGGGTAAGCCCTCATCCAGCAGTGGATTTTCCGCTTTACGTCCCAGACTATAGCCAACTAAACACAAAGATCCCCCGTAGAGCCTTAACACACAGTGGGGTCAAGTGCTGTTAGCGAGGACCTGTGAAGGGCAGCGCAGCACTGTGCGGGGTAGGTGGCCAGCACAATGCGCGGCCGCCTGCGTCTCTCCAGTGGCAATGCTTACACACCGCACACCCATCTACTCGTTTGAAGCTGAGTCGACCTAGGGGAGACCCAAGGACCGCAGGTGAAATCAGAGGCGGCGCTGTGCGCTTCACACCGCCCCCTGGCGGCCACCCGCGAAGGCGCGGGGGAGCAGCGCAAGCGCCTCGCAGCAACAAGGACCTGGGTTCAATGCCCGGCTCCGGCACCTTCCTACGTGGAGTTCGCATGTTCTCCCCGTGTCTGCGCGGGTTTTCGTCTGGTATCGCAGTTTTCCACCACCTCGGTGAACTCATCTGACTAAATTGCCCCCGGTACCCTGAGCTGTTGCAACTTGCTTTCGCCTCTCCCCGCTAGACAACTGTTAAAAAGAGCTACATAGCTCAACTGTTCCTTTCAGCTTGAATACAAACTGACCTCCCCCCAACATCCTCCCCAGAAGGACACACGGTTAGCAAGCTGCCCACGGGGCCGCCCTGCTGCGCTTTATTCAATAGAAACAGCGACGCACAATGCACATTCCAGCAGTGTGAGCTCACGGAGCCGCGCAGACCCCCGCTCACAACCCCCC
>JAZEWT010000002.1:9749149-9759639 GCA_036362905.1 Mordacia mordax
CAATTTCCCCCTCGACTCCAACCCCCCATTCCCCATCACTCTCCACTGCAAAAAAACTTAGTAGGAGGGAGGAGGTGCAATCGACGCAGCTATCCCGAAAGAGCAGCTTTTGGAAGCAATCATCATGCATTGAGCCATGAAAACCTACATGAGTACATTAGTAGGGCCCTCCTGGAAAACGTCGAGAGACTAGGGTTATCACCTGTCTGGGCGCGACCTGGACATTTGTGGAATTTTTCGCGTTGTGCAGAGATGTGGTGGCGTCAAGTTACAACCTGGCGCTGACTGAGCAACAATCCAGGTTGGGTCAACAGTGGACGAAATGACAACCCCAGTTTCGAGACTCGGCGAGGCCTTGCTGTGGTAATAGGCGCAATTAAATATAAACATGCATGTTAATTGGGCTGCTGAGCAAATTGCCCAAAAAAAACGTGCCCTGCGATGTCCTGTGTCACATCCTGGGTATTCCCATGCCTTGCGCTCTGTCGGCCAGGATAGGCTCTGCCCCCCCCAAAGCGGGTAGTGATAACGAATGACTCAATATATAATATTTGCATTTATAGAGCACTTTTAACCGAGGGTTACAAAACGCTGCACAGAGCTGCGGAGAGAACGGCACGTCAACAACAATGACATAAGAACAGAAAATCAGCAACAGTAATGTTTTTGTTTCTTTACAAAGCCGCGATGTGGAGAAAACGGCAAGTCACAACACCAGGATAGTTCAACTGAAAGTCAAATAGTAGCAATAAATAATAGCACACAAAGTAAGGTATAGCATGCAGCATCTGATAAAGGTTGATGCCAGCTACTGCATGGTTGCCTTCTGCCTCCCCATCTTTCTGGGGTTTCCCCACATATTTGAATTGTTTTCTCGTCAAAACATTAATAAATAATATTTTATTAATGTGTGAATGAAGCAACGATGCGGGGTATGCTCGAGATGTCGCAGACTCCACCGGGCGGCAATGCGGAGCAGTGGGTGGGGGAGCAGCGCGGCACGCGCAAAGCGAACAGTTCACTCCCCGTGCGGGGAGAGTGAGTCAACGGCACAGGGTGGTTCTCGCACGCGGCGCTAAACGCACGAAGCGACTCGCGGAATGCTGCTTAGCTGCCACCGCCTTCCCTCAGGGGTCATGGGAAAGTCAGCACGTCGGGTTGCACGCACGTTGCACGCACGTTGCCACAGAGTAACGGGTGGCGATGCTTCACTGCGGCGACGCTAATTGGAACCTATAGCTCCAACACTTTACGAGATTGTTGATGTTTGAAACCAGGGCTGCCACCTGCCTCGACTGTCTGAGTCTGACCCAGTGCAGGCATTGTCGTCTATGGTCTAGGTGGCGGCAGCAGCAATCTGTTTGAGCGAGAACAAAAACTGGTGTTTGATGCGTCGAACTTCACTGCGGTCAACTGCGCAGTTGTGACAATTGACCTTCGCTGTCCAAGCGATGCCTGGGTTCGGTCGTCAGCGGAAGAGGTGGCAACGTGATTTCCAAATGACAGCTCACAACGTAGTTGTAGAAACCGCGATGGGCTGCCGCAGTGCCCGCATGGGCGACAGTCACCAGCTACAGTCTCCATCCCTGCTTTCAGGTTCCCTTGCTCTTTTGTTCTCTTCAGTCGTTTCAAATTAGCACTAATCCCATCCACCATCGTGCTCGTGTGTGCCCTGGGGGGGAGGGGGGGTAGCGGTCAGATGACGCCTCTTGCTAAGGATCACCAACCGAGCTCCCGCGAGCGAGGAGCAGGTCCACCCCGGAGCGGGAGGCGCAGCGGGGTCACCTGCCGCCGCCACGTCCCATCGGCTGCAGCCGCTTCGCACGGAAAAACACGCATTCCTTTTTTTTCCCTGAAAGAACACGGCTCGTTTGATTGAGGTGTGAAGGCCGGGGCTGCGGTTAACGGGGTGGCTCCAAACAGCTGGACGCTGGGAGACGAGACGGTCGAGGGAATTTGGTCGAGCTGACCGAGCGGAGTGTTGGGGGGGTGGGGGGGCACGAAGGGACATATGGGAGCAGCTTCCTGCTCCCCTGCAGAGTCCAGAAGCAAACTAATGGGGAAGCAGCAGGGAGCCGGTATGGAAGGGGGGAGCAGGGCGACTCTCCTGGCGACAACGCAGCGCTTCGCACAAAGGCCGTCTCTTCAAGAGACCGAGGCGGCGGCGGCGACGGCGGGAGGAATGTTTTCGGAGGTGTCCTCCTAATGGGAGGGACACTAACGCTGCGGGTCGCTGTTCGCAGGGTTGGGGGGTGGGGGGGGACACGAGAGGAGAGATGAATATGAGATTTGGGGGAAGGAGGTGCAGGCACGTGTTTGTGTACGCGCCTAACGAGCCGCCGTGTGCACGCAAACAAAGCGGCCGTGGCAGTGGCAGCTTGTTAAGTGCAGCTGTGGAGAGGAACTCATTAATTGGACATGCAACTGCGACCGTCGTTGGACGCGCGACTGCGACCGTCGACACGTTTCACAAACGACAAAATACGAGCGGCGCCAACCAAAAAAGACGTAGAAGCCATCTGCCACCAGTGCGAAAATACGTTTGATATTCAATTTCACCGATTATTCATTCATCCAGGACACCCATGTTGCACTTCACAGAACTATTTTCGGGGATTCCTGCCATTCTGGATTTTGTTCCATAGAAGATATCGCTGTACATTATATACGCGCATGGACCGCAACCACGTTACCAAGAGAATGTCAAAGCGACTTGGACAAATGCTCATCTACCGTTAATGGCCCTGAGCCAGTTGGGGGAGAAATTCCACATTCTTTTGGCTGAGTCTATCCACAGGACAACCACCACTGACATATCCACACCAGTGATTTGAAACGCAGCATCCCGATTGAAATAGTGGTCACGCAAAGCTGCACAGCTCTACAGCACTACAGCAGAGCTACACCGGCCGGATTTTTATTTCTCGTGTGCGTTGGTAAATCTGATGCCCATGGACGCGTCGCTGCTGCCTACGCCACGCGGCTGCTGCTGCCTTTCAGCGAACCGGGCGGTGGGCGGAACCGCCGAGCGGGCAGAGCGGCGACGGAAACGCGTTGTTGGCAAGGCAGCGCTGGGCGGCGGCCTAGAGCGCCGTCATGCGTGGCGTGAGCGGACCCGTGCTGGCAGAAAACAAAGCACTCGGCACTGCACACAAAGCCAAAGATCCCCAGTGTAGCCTGCACAGACTCTTCGGGCAAGTGTTGTTAGCAGGGCATTGCGAGCAGCATAGCACACAAGAGTGTGGGTGGCCAGGGCCACATCTAGCAACCGTTGTTTTCCAAGTGCTGATGTTTACGCGCCGTGCAGGTTCTCATTGAATGCGACCTCGGGGAGGCCCAGGAACCATTCACATTGTTGTTAACGCTTTTTGGCGTGAGTGGACATCAAACTCTGGTCGCCATGTTCATAGCAGAGGACGCCTAGCACTGCGCTACTGCTACCCCCCACCCACACACACAGATAAGCGTGCGTGTGCACACAGCGGCGAGGGCATGCGTGGGGAGTAGAAGCACGCAGGTACCTACAGTGCACATAGACATCTCTGTAGACCATGTTTTCGTACTCTGGGAGCAGTCTCACGTACTTCCCTGACTTGACTCGTGGGTTTACACCTACGCGGCGGGCGAGAGAGCAAAACAGCGGTAACGCACGCGCGACCCGAGCGAGACCGAGATTCTCGGAGGAAGCGCGGCTGGCTGCTCGAGTTCAAGATTGACCCTTCGATGCGCTTTACAATGTAACCACGCCTTGTGCGTCGCGGTTCACGTTATTGCGTTTACGGTGTCCCCCCCCCCGCCCCTTGACATGACGCATAACTAGTCCATGAAAACACAGGAGTTCGGTGGCGAGTACGAGTTTCCTCCCACGTTAGCTCCAAACCGTAGCCCACCGGACTCAGGAACTGCCGCAAGCTCGGTTGCGCGGCGTGGCTGGCACAGGCCGTGCTAATGGGAATTAAATGCCACCCCCACTCATCCTATACAATTGCCCGCAGACCCGCCCCACCTCCCCTTTGTAGCACCGCGCCTTATATGGGCCCTGCTGGTCCACAGAAGCCTGCGCTGTCGCACCGCCTGCACACTTCAGAGCTGTGAAGCTGCACAGAAAAGGTGTGATGCACGTCGTGTGCAATGTACGCCGATGTTGTAATGCAGAATGACAAGCGGGTCTCCGCCCCCAGGGTCGACCATGGCAGAAACCAGAATTGGAAGGGAACGATTTGGAGAATGGTCTCGATGAGAAAAGACTTATTTTCTCAGAATGCTTGGTGATGGGCGAACATCTGAAGTCTTGTTCATTTAGTTGGGAACGCTGACTGTGTGTATCTAAAATTGAACCGATAAGGAGGCAATGGGGCATCGTAAATTCATTATTATTAATTATTATTTAGCAGACACCCTTATCCAGCATGTCTTGCATCATTATAGAGGTGTGAGGAAACCACAGATTGGCGAGGGGAAGACAGTCATGCATTCAGCCAATGCCAATTTTCACCAGACACTGCGTTATATTATGATCTTATCAGCCAATAAATAAATGCGTATTTATTTTTAGATGTGGGAGGAAACCGGAGAACCCAGAGGAAACCCACACAGAACAGGGGGAGAACACACAAACTCCACATGAAAAGAATCCCTAGGCAGGAATCGAACCACCTAGGGGAGGACTGTCTTTTTGTGAGGGGCAGATGTTACCACTGCGCCACTTTGCCACCCACACAGATGCACGTACTCCACCAATTCAACCTCCATGTTTGTCGAAGCATCCCTCTCCTATTTGTGCCAATTCAGCGGGTCACCTTTATGAAGACTAATGATCCCTCTTGTGAACTGTTGAGTGCTTAAGCTTGAGAAACAGCTGCAAACAGAGTTTGCATCTGCGCACGCAAAGTCGGGCTGTAGGCGGCCAAGCATTTCAGCAACACGAACTCCTATGCTTATTTTCTTTACGCGAGGGATAATGTGACGTGATTTTTAAACATGGAGGTGAGGAACACCAGCCACTCGTTCAACCAGAAATGGTTCTAGCAACCTTGACTGTTGATGACACACTAGATACTCACGATGAACTAATGCTGCTGAAATGTTGAACTTCAAGAAAGCTGAGTGGCTGATGAAATGCGTAAAATTACATTTACTTTGCATGCGGAGGGACAGATGAGTGAAGGAAAGTGAATTGCATTTTATTTATTTAGCCATTGTGGCAGGTTTATATTTTATTGCTGTAGTTATGCAACACCACATGCTACTGCAGTGACTAAAATAGGTTAACACTGGGATTGCGGCTCCAGCGCTAGAGGTGCAAACAGACGATCGCTGTCCCACCGTCTACTCACGAGGAGCACAAGGTGGGACCAACCCCGCCAACCACCGAGATCCACACCACCAACCACTGAGACCCACACCACCAACCACCGAAACCCACATCGCCACCCACCGAAAACCGCATCGCCACCCACGTCGCCACTTGAGACTATGGGGGCGGCAGCTGTGCTATTATAGTAGCAGGGTGCGGGTGTGACTGAGATGCAGTGGGCAAGAGTGAGGGCAGGATGTGGCCATGAGTAAGGGAACGTTTGGGAGGGCAGGGTGATAGTGAGTGCAGCAGGCATGGTGTGGCCGCCAATGAGTGAGGAGGGGTGTATGGGTGAGCGAGGATTAGGGTGCGGGGGTGAGCGAGGGCCGGCGTGCGTGAGCGAGCCGTGCGTCACCCACGTTTGATGTAGAGGTTGCGGAACGCCATCCCCGTCGCCTCCATGGCGTGCAGGTCCTCTTGCATGCCATACTCTGTCATGAACAGCACAGCTGATGATGCACGTGGTGCCCTCGCTACAGCCAGCTCTTGCACAGTGGCCAGTACAGCTGCTGCTCTCGCTATTCCCGCAGTTGGTGCTACAGATGACAGCTATAGTTGGTGGCAGCGCTGTTTCCCTGCACTGCATACAGGTTGTGTAGTCCAGAAGTGTAGCGATCCATCTGCTAACATCGATCGTTACTTTACGAAACTGATATTGATTCTCACATGTTAACGTCAGCGATTTTATATTGGTCTCTTGCATTGTTTGTAATGGGTTCACATGAGAATTATTTTCCACAGCTGTTCGTTCAGGATGGCCGTATCGAGCATTACAATCATGTTGTTTCGCTTCCCACGCTGGAGATATCGCCAGATGCTGCAGGCAACAGCGTTGGAGGAATCAGCATTGGAGGCATCAGCGAAACTTGGCGAAGGAAAGGGAATGCTTGACAAGGCAATGGAAAGCAATTCTCATCAATCGAGCTGCACAAATCTACATCAGTACATGGGTTTAATATGACCCGCTTCCCCCCACTAGAGGCCGCGACATTAAATATTCAATTGGTAATCATTCATTATCAATACCCGCTTAATCCTGTACAGGGTCACGGAAGGGCTGGAGCCTATCCTGGTCAACAGAGAGCGCAAGGCGGGTGAATACTCAGGATATGACGCCAGCGCATCGCAGGGCACACGTTTTTGGAGCAATTTACTTAACAAGCCAATTAACCTAGGCAGCAGCATGTATTTGGACGGTGGGAAGAAACCGGAGTACCTGACAAAAACCGACACAAACTCGTTTAATCAAGTCTTGAAATTGTGACAACTAATTGAAATGCACCTGGGCAGATAGTGATACCTCCAGTGCAACCCATAACTTCACATCGGACCACACTACTTGTTGGCGTGAACTAATTGGAGCCGAATATATATCCTTTGGTACTAGTCAGAGCCTGCGGCATTGGCAGTGTCGTCAGGAAAAAAGCTATACTGTATGTGTTCTAATAAGGAAGATTTGCCCGGTACAGGCCCAGAGGCCCAAAGCATCAAGTGGCCAAAATAGCATTGCAGAATCTATATATATTAGGGTTAGGCATGTGTCAGGTCACCTACAATTTCCTGGCCTCTCATTTGTTGACAGCATTTGTGATGTCACAATCAGCCCAGAAGATGGTGTCAAATATTAGTTTGTATTCAGAGCAATTTATTTACTTTTTTTAATTCACTGGTCATGTCACCTGACGAATCTGCAAGGGATCTCAATCAGCTGTGAGCTGTTCTCTTGGCTCGGACCTGATTTCATCACCACCATCTGCCGGTCGGCAAAGATTTGCCCGAGACGGGCAGAGACCACCGTAGAGGCTGGTAAATTTAAAAGAATAACTGGGTTATCACAGTGTTACGAGGAGGAAACGCTGGACCTTGGGCATGAAATAGACACAGTTGTCTCATGGAGAAGGGTGGTCTTCCCAAACATTAGCCAACCATTGGTTTGTAGGCGGCTGGGTGAAGCAGTGGTAACATGTGCCTCACAGGCGGCTCAAAGCACACCTCTGTTGCCCTTCTGTGTCGAGATTGTGTTCTCTCCCACTGTTCTGCGTCGATTTTCTCCAGGATCTCCGATTTTCTCCCATAACAAAAAAAAGACTCATTAATTGGCCGATGCCATTTCCAAAAACAATGTTATTTTATGCCTTAGAATTGTTTAAATTCTGAATTACGTGAGGAGGGAGCAGGGGGAACCATGGTATGTTCAGTGAGTCTTCTTCGTCTCGGTGCCATATTCTACAGGACGTTGGTGACAATGGTCTTCCACAAATCTTTGCTCTTTGAACTTCTACGAATGTCCATTGTTGACACGTTCGTCAATCTCGACAAACTCTTGATATAAGCTAATCTCTGTCGTCCACGACATATGCCCGAGAAACGTCGACTGTCTCCTGCTGTCATTCAACACCTTCTTTCTACATCGAGTGCTAAAGCTTATTTTACGTCCGTCTCTAAATTATAGCCAATATTTGACTCAGTCGAACCGCTCTGATGTCGTTGTTGTTGCTGACGCGCCGTTCTCTCGACAGCTCTGCGCAGCGCTTTGTGACCCTCGGGTGAAAAGTGCTCTGGAAGTGCAACTATTATTTATTAAAGGCCTCAACAGATCTTAACCTATGCCAATGGTGATTGCCTATTGCGGCTTCGTGGGCTGGTTGAGACTCATGCGATGTAGATTGCGGTCTCCCAGTCATAATGAGCGTTCAAACGTTCCACGAAGCAGCTAAAAGGCAAGATTAAACTGATCACTCGGCTTCACGCTGCGTCAAAGTTCCCTCTGCCACGCTGCGGTCACGCTTCACAAACCACGAACCATTTAATTCCAAACAAATGTCCGTGTGTGTGTATATTAAACGTGTCAATGTACATCGTTTAATATACATACACACGGACATTTGCACGGTCGCCAACCCAACATTAACGGTATCTCATCAGTCTTCCACGCTTACGTATGACTTTTAGCTTTGCAGTTACAGACGATTGGTAAAATGATCCGCAAATGTTATCCTTTGTGTTGTATGTTTTTTTTCCTGCAATGTCAGTGAAGGTGTTCCACACTAAGGGTTTAGATGCATTCCCATACTGTACGCATATCACTCAGAAATCTGCCCTCGAGTGAATGTACTAGGCCAATATTTTGATCCCAAGTGACTATGATCACCCACCCGACATCGAATGGTCTCGCCCACCCTGGCATTTAAATAAACTCGCGGAACCACCCCCCCCCCGCCGCAGACTCGCGAGAGGAAAGTAGGCGAGACCATTCGCAAAGAAGAGGGACAGAGGGGTGACACAGCAAAGATTGCTTACTAAAGCCGCTCTTTCGGGAAAACCGTGTTAAGCTATCCCAAAAGAATAATCTTTGTAAGCAATCTTCACATATTGGACGAGTCGTGAAAAGCTACATTAGTACAGAGATCACAGTATTACATTGTAGAGTCGCGTGTGAATGGTCGCGCACACGTTCTTACCGAGAGAATGGTCTCGCCCGACTCGCGCTGAGCCGGAGGGGCGGGGCTAATGGATGATAACATTGTGTGTGAGGGGGCGGGGGTGCGACGAGGCGGGGGTTATCTCCTTTACCTTCCTCGCAGCGGCGGCGCCACACGTAATCGGTGGAGACAACGCGGCGCAGCGCGCGGCAAGAGGCGGCCACGGCGGGGAGGCAGCGACCGGGCAGCAGCGCCAAGACGCGCACCAGCAGCTCTGGGGGAAGCCTCAGCAAGGGAGAGTCACTCCCCGCCATCTTCCTCACAGCCCCGCCCCTCAGCGCCCACCCCCTCCTCGCTCAGTCTCCACCCTACTCCCCGGGGGCGACGCCCCTTGCGTGCGGCTTGGCCAATAAAATCGCGCGATACTGGACGTGAGCACGCGACTGCTAAGATTGAGCCACACTATTGGTCAATCCTAGTTGTGACATCGAAACACGGGCTGTGTGGAGAAGGGGGGCCGGTCTGGGAGAGACTATTTGGAGGGGGGGTTGCTAGGTTTTGTTTTCGCTGCGCTATGGCGCGGTGTTTAACAGAGGAACATCTCAATAGATTTACGAGGGAGGCTTTTCGTAAAACATTGGCGTCCATAACAAGAAGTTTACTGTATTGGCTCCGCCTCCTCGGCGCGCCATTTGGTACGGTCCGCGAAGGGGAATCCTACAGTGCCGCGGTCACGTGGGACGCCCGGTTGGGAGAGGGCGGGGCTCCTCACCTGGATCCACGTGGTTTGAGTTATTGGGGTGGACGTCGACGAGCCGTGGTGTTTCCACTGCTGGATGAGTGCGAGCCTCCGCATCGTCTATACACTGCGGCGGCGAGGTGGACACCCTGTGGCGTTGAATTCCTCGGCTGGCACTCAGTTATTAGTCCATTTAGTTTCTTACAGCCGATTAAAGACTGCGATTTTG
Source organism: Mordacia mordax (assembly GCA_036362905.1). Classification (NCBI taxonomy): domain Eukaryota; kingdom Metazoa; phylum Chordata; class Hyperoartia; order Petromyzontiformes; family Petromyzontidae; genus Mordacia; species Mordacia mordax. Next base: position 9,758,896 of record JAZEWT010000002.1, read on the forward strand.
GCCGTGCAACCCAAACTGTGGACCACGGTAACCCACTGTAGGCTGCGCTCCGTCAATGGAGGAATGGAAACATTGTCCTGACTCCTTGAAACCCTCTGGTCCTGGCCATAAGTCACGACATTGGAATCCAACGCCCGAACATTTTACTGCCTTCGTCGTGCGCACGAATAGATTGGCCACGAGTCTGAGCCTTGGCACAGATCGGCACCGTGGCCCTGCTGCCTCACAGCAAGATCATATGGGTTCGATTCCCTCAAGTAGTGACTTCCTGTGTGGAGTCTGCACCACCTCCCCGTGTCCGCGTGGGTACTCCGGTTTTCTCCCACAGTCCAAAAACATGCTGCCGAGGTTAAATGTCCTGATCAAATGGTCCCCGGCGCGCTGAGATGTAGCTTGCTTACCCCTACCCGATATGCGACTGATAAAAACAGCTACTTAATGCAACGGATCCTTCCAGTTAAACAAAAAAACTGACATTCTATAGACCCAGCTTTATTACGTCTTGAATCATGTCCCGGGTATAAACTCCACTTAAAAGCACGGACGTAGTGATAAATATGTATTACACTGCGTATAAAGAAATCTACAGAACAGGCGCAACACGAAATTGACATCGACAACAAAGTCTTAAGGTGTAGCAAACGCTCGTTAATGTAAATCACTCCTTGCGACGAGCCGTCATTGATTAGACATCCATCCATCCATCTTCTTCCGCTTATCCGGTGCCGAGTCGCGGGGGCAGCA
>JAZEWT010000002.1:9760139-9780072 GCA_036362905.1 Mordacia mordax
TCCGAGGCAGAGTCCAGGCGCACGCCCTGAAGGAAGAACGGCACCAGTATGTACATGTGAGGCCTCGCGCAGGCGCCCGCAGGCCTCGTGCAAGCAAGGGGGGTGGGGGGGGGCGCCAGTGGCGGCACGCCGGCCTTCAGCGGTCGCACGCATGTGGAAGGCTCCGCATCTCGGCCCGGCAGGGGAAGCTGGCGGCAGTTGCGGCGGCGGCGACCCCGGCGAGGTCGTGCAGCACACCGCCGGCGCTGTCCCGCGCCAGCGCCTCGTTCTGCGCACGCGCCATCTGCTCCCGGATCTCGGCGGCGACGGCCAGCTCCAGCAACTTGTTCTCGGGATCGTCCTCCACCGCGTCCAGGGAGGGCGGTGCGCGCTGGCTGCCGCCGGCGTCAACGCCGCCGCCGGCGGCTCGCCCCGCCGAGAATACGAGGCAGTGTCCGTCCGCCATGGCGCCGGGGACGCCGGTCCGGATGAGATCGTGGGGTGGTGGCGTGGTGGCAGCGGCGGCTGCGGCGGCGACTTCTGCCACCTCGGCCAGCCGGACGACGTCAGGGAGCTCGGCGACCTCGCCAGGCTGGCGGTGGATACCGATGACTGCCGGCCGCTCCCGGCTGCGGCGCAGGCTCGGCCGCCCCCGTCTCTGAAAGCGACGGAAACGCCCGCGAGTCGGCGCCGGGGCGTCGCCTTCCCGCCGCTCGGCCAAGAACCCGCGCACCGCGCCCGGCCTCGCCTGTGCCTCCTGCTGCGCCGATGTGTCGAACGCTTGATGCTCTTGCTGCTGCTGAACCTGCAGTTGCCTCCGACCGACGAACTCGGACCGCACGCCCCTTCCCCCGCGCGCCCCCCGGCGCCGTCTGCACCCCCGTCCCCTGCCCCCGCGGGCCCCGCGCCCCCCCCTGGAGGAGCGAGGGCCCGCGCCACGGCGGCCCCGCCCACGTCCCGCCGGGCGGTCGCGAGCGGGTGCGGCACTGTCTGCATGCTGCGAGGGGTCGCGGATCCAGCGCAGCTGCCCGTGTTTGAAGGCGAAGCGCGTGTCGCCGAACCAGCGCACGATGTCGGAGCGTGGGAGCCCCGAGCGAAGCGAAAGCTCGAGGTATTCATCGGACGATGGCCACTGCGTCACACGGAAGTAGCTCTTGAGCACCGACAGCTGCTCCTTCGTCTTCTTGGGCCGTGAGTACGGCTTCTTGCTGCGCACGCCACCGCCTTTCTGCAGCTTTAGCAGCTTCACCTTCTGCTGCTGGTAGCGCCGCTTGCTGCCGGGTGATGGGCCTGTGATGAGGCTACCGCTGCCGAGGCCGCCGAGGCCGCCTCGGCCGCCAACAGGAACCGCCGGCGTCGGCTGCTTGGCATCGAGCGGCGGAGGCGTGGCGGGGCCGTCCGGGCCCTGCGACGCTGGTGGCTCCTTGCGCTCAAGGCGGATGCGCACTTTGTTGCAGTAGGAGTTGAGCCCGGCCTTGTAGTCGGACGACGCTGAAATTCTAAACTTCTTCTTGGTCCCGTTTTCAAACCCGCCGCCAAAATAAATGCGCGGGGCAATGACGGCAGGCGGCGGTGCCACCGCCCCCGCTGTAGCCCCTGCCCCAACCACCCCCCCGACCCCCCCTGCTGGCCACGCCGACCCCGCCACGTGCTTCACCCCATGCTGCTTGGATCCGCCACTGGCCTCAGAGGCCCAGCAGCGCTCGTGCTCCCGCTCGGCCTGCTCATCCGTGGCGCCGGCTTCTGCCCGCGAGCAGCCGGGGCCATTGTGCCCGTCGGGTGGAAGGGCCCATGCATCGGCTCGCGTAGTTGTACCGCCGCCTCGCCAGGAGGCGCAGAGCGCCCCCGCATCGGCGCCGCCGTCACGGCGGCAGGGCGTCGGCTCTAGGCCATTGGCCGGTGAAGCAATGCTCATGGGAGCCGTCCCCGATTCGTCCGCTGCCTCCGCGGTGCCGCCCAGTCGGGCGAGCGGGCGCTCGTCAACACCGGCGGCGGCGATTCTATCAGCCCCCAGATCCCGGTTCCCTTCGACTACGGCTTCGGCGAAAGGCTTGCGCGCCGCCGCCGCCACAGCAGCCGCCGCCGCCAGCATCGCCACTCGGTCTTCCTCCTCCTCCTGCAGGAGCTTGAGATGCTCCTGAGCCCGAGCGGCCCAGTTGAGCGAGTCGACAATGCTGAGCGATGGGTGCGCCGCTGCAAACTCGTCCTGGCGCAGCACGCGCAGCCCCGCCGCCGCGGCCGCCGCGGCAGTAGCGGCGGCACCGGCCGCGGCCCCACGGCCCCCGCCGTCGTACACCATGGGGCACATGGTGGGCAGGTTGCGGCTGAAGAAGCGCGTGCCGGGGCAGCGCAGGTTGCGGTAGTGGTAGCGGCTGTCGCTGAACCACTTCTTCACCTCGGACTTGGTGAGGCCAGTGCGCTCCATAATGCGGCGCAGCTCCGCCTCGTCAGGGTGCTGCTCGCGCGCAAAGCTCGCCTTCAGCTGCGCCAGCTGTTCCTTGCTCTTCTTGTGCTTGCGGCTTCGCTTGGCCACCGGCAGCCACAACGGCGACATGAGAAGTGGGCTCAGGTTGGGCGCCGACGCCGCGACCGCCCCGGGTGCGAGATCAGGCCCCCGCTGCTGCGACGCCGCCGCCGTTTCCACCGGGGTGGGCGGCGCCGTCCGGGACGGCGGGGTGGTGTGCGCGGCAGCGGGTGGCACTGCACTCAGGGAGGCGCCGGCGTCCGAGGTTGAGGCCCAACCCCCGCCGGAGCCTGGCTGCGCCGCCGCTGTGTCCGGCCCATCTGCACGAATGTTCGACAGCTGTGATGCGACGGGTAGCAGCTTGGGTGCGATGGCCGAGAGCGGCTTGGCGCCGTCGCCTCGGCTGCGGGTGTCCCCCTCGCCGACGTACGGACCCCTGCCGCAGCTCGACCGCTTGGGGCTGCCGGCGCCGGCGTCGAGCCCGTCGCACGGCCGCTTGTGCGGCAGTGGCGGGGGCGTCCTCCACGGCTTGTGGGCGCAGTCGCGGGCGGCGCTCGGCAGGCGCGTGGGCGGCGCCGAGAATTTGTCCGCGGCATCCTCGCTGCCGGTCTCCTCGTGCTGCTCCGACAGCGTGCGCTTGAAGGCGCCGCCCGCGCCGCCGCCACCGTCATGGCTGCTGATGGTGCTGGTGCTGGTGCTGCAGCTGGTGCCACCTCCGCCATTGTTGTTGATGATCTGGTTGATGATCTGGTAGGTGACACTGTGTGGCACGAGCTGTGGGCCCGCTTGCGCCTGTTGCGCCTGCGTGGGGATGACGATGGGGCTAGGCAGCACCGCGATCATCGGCGTGGACACGCCGCCGCCTCCGCCGCCGCCACCCTGCTGAGCCCCCAGGACAGCGCTCGCGCCCAGATGGCCCAGGCTCAGGCCGAAAGCGCCAGGGCCGCCGCCGAACAGCCCCGCCCCCAGCGCCGCGATGGCGTTGGCGATGAGCTGCCTGCGCGCCTCCTCGATCTCCTCCGGTGACCAGCTGATGCCGCTCTGGACGCGCCTCGCGGCGAACCAGCTGCGGATGCGGTCCTCAGAGAAAGGCGTCACTGATGCCAGCCACGACACGTCGCCCTGTGATGGGTACGGGAAGCGCGCGAACGCCGTCACGAGGTGAGGGTTCAAGTCCATTGCCGGGTCGGGGTCCACCACGCTCAGGATGGACACCACTGAGCCGAGGCTCGCGGCCGGCGACAGCCGCTGCACAGCGTGGGACTGCTGCCCATGGCCGCCGAACGGCGACGATGCGGCGGCGGCGGCGGCGGCCGCGTGCAGCGCCACCTGCTGCTGCAAGTTCTGCTGCGGGCCCTGCACGATGTGGTGCAGCACCGGGTTGAAGATCTGGAAGGCAGGCTGTGCAACATTTAGCGCCAGGCCGCCCTTGGAGAGACCCGTGTCAGGCGCATAGAGCTCGCTGAGCCGCACCGCCTGGCCCAGGCCCACGCCGGCCGGCAACACAGCGAGTGTCTTCTGGAGGACGTCGCCGTCCGTCGTCGACGCCTTGGCCTGTGGCGCCGTCGTGTGGCACTCGAGCGGCTTGACGTGAGCCGTTGCCGCCTCCGCCACCGTGCTCGCATCGCCGTCGTCCCCCGCTCTGAACTTGCAGCCGTCCGAGCGGCCGTTGTCGCCATCGCAAATCGACAGCGGCTGCCCCTTGGCAACGCGCGGCGTGGGCCTCGCAGGGCTCTGCTCAAGGATTGTCTGGTCCTGGCGCTTGATGACGCGCAGGCGCATGCTGTTGAGTGAGGGGTGGTGCCGCGAGTTGTGCTCGGCGAAGGCGACCTGTCGCGCTGTGCGGAAGTCGCACGCGCGGCAGATGTACACAGGGTTCACAACGACGTTGGGGTGCGCTGTGTCCACGTGGCACGTGAAGAGCCCGAAGTCCTGGGTCGCCAGATGGCAGTGTTTGCACTCGTAGCGGCCGCCAGCGCCGCCTGTGCGTGGTGCAGGAGATGGGACCGCAGCGGCGCGGCACCGCCCCCGCACGCTCAGGTCCTGAGGCCGGTCATCATCGTCGTCATCCTCCTCCTCGTCGTCCTCATCGTCGTCGTCGTCGTCGCCGTGGTGGTCATCCTCGTGGCGAGCGCCGTCATCGTGGTCGCCGTAGCGGTCGCCAGCCCGTGACGCGGGCGGAGGCGGCGGCGGCGCCAGCATTGGCGGTGGCGGGGAGGAGGAAGAGGCGAGCTGTTGTTGCTGCTGCGCCCGCTGCGCAGCCACGGCAGACGAAAAGCTGCTGATCCACGTGGCGGCAGCCGCCTTGAGCGCCGAGTCCTGCTGGTGCAGTGTGCCCGAGGGGAGGTTAAGAAACGCCGGCGCCGGCGTGAGCCGTTGCTCGCTGGTCATCGCCGCCGCCGTTGCGCGATCGCCAGCGCGATCAGGGGTGCGCCGCCTAAAGCCTCCTGGCGCTGCTGCTGCTGCCAACGGCGCCGTCCTCCATGTGGGCGGGCAGTGCGGCTGTACAATGGGACCGGTAAAGCGGTGCCACCGCGGTGACGGTGCAGTGCCGGTGGGGCGGAGGTGTGGTGCCAGACACTACTGGTGAAGGCCGCGGGCGTGTGGCACGTAACGTCCTGGTCTCACCTGCAAATGCGACATCACAGGCGACGTCAACACAACATCGCACAAGACGCACACGTGAGTGACGCGAACGGATATCACCGCTAACATACAAGTGCGCGTGCCTCACCCCAACCGCACACACTGTTAGCCACTTAACCACGCAGCCACAACCGCTGTCTCACCACCCTACGGATGGCAGCCAATTAAACAATACCCCCCCGCCCACAGCCGGCAGCCATGAAATCTCGAGCTGACAGTTGACACGCCGGTGCGAGCCCCCGATCGCCGCGCCACCCTCACTTCGCGCCACCGTGGTTTCCCGCGCGGGGTCTCGTTAGCGACGAGGTCGCCACGCTCGGCCGAAACGCCTAACGGCGCCATGCTCGTTTTTTTTGTTGCCCGGTCGCCGCCTCCCATGTTGGTCAACGGCCGGCGAAACTGCCGAGGGCGAAACCGTCCAGCAGCACGCTGGCAGCAAACAACCCTTGTCGATTAAATTGTCTCGGCGGCCGCGTGCGGCAAGGCGGTGACGCAATTAAACCGCACGTTTTATAAATTACTGAGGGGAGAATCTGGCGTCTGGAGTAGTCGGTGGACCGGCGCATCACCACAGGCACGTACGTGCACACAGGTCACTTGCACGCAAGACCCTGTCCGCGCCCACTCACGTTGTGTGGGTACTGCAGGCGCTTGTGCCTGGGCATCTCGCTGGTGCTGCTGCTGCTACTTAATGGACCCTGGCGGCTGCGTCCTTCGAACCGAGCATCCCCTCTCCCCCGCTTCGTCGCTCCCTCCACCCTTGCACCCCCGCCCTGACCATGCCGTGTTTACGCCTTTGGCTGTGGCAGTGGTGGTGGTGGCTAGGCATTAACCCCTCCCTGCACGCGGTGACTGCAGCGGCGGCAGTGATGGCGACGGTGGGCCCAGCTATGGCCGGGCGACGATGGGACATCGCCCAAATTCGACGTTCCACTAACCACAACCTCTGTGCGCCTGCTTAGGCAACTGCCAGGATTGTCGGAGGCGGCCGGCGGCTTGCGCCATTGCGGGGCGCTTGCACCTCCTGGCTCGCAACAAAGACAAACCCGCCCTGCTCGCGCACGGCCGCACGGGCTCCGGCGGTAAGTGCCACCAGCAATAAAAGCTGGCATAGCACACGGTTACCCCGAGGACGGTGATTTTATCAGACGCCCGCAGCGAGCGTCTCACTCACGTGTTTAACAAAAGTAAAAATTCGTCGCCATCGTGAGCCATGTCTGTCGCTGGATGAAGGCCTCCCCCTCCCAGAGCTATTGTCATCATCTCTCACGGTTGGGAGTTACAAAAATAACGGCAATAATAATGAAACGATGATGTCCACGAAGCATCTCTGCTCCCTCATGGTCCGCCGTCATCCCTCCTCAGTGCGTCGAATCCTTTTCGAGCGCCGCTCGTTTCTCTTCCGCATTGAGGTGGTCGACGCGAACCAGTGTGTGCCGTCGATTCCAGGAATTCTCAACCTTTTGCACCTCAAGGCCCATATTCCCCACCGGCGGCACGGTGTCTGCACAGCGGTAACATCCGCCGCCTCACAGAGAGAAAGTCCTGCCCGAGGCGATACGATTCTCGCCTCGGGTGCCTTTCTGCATGGAGTTTGTGCGCTAACCCCTGTTCCGCATAGGTTTTCTCACTCAACTAAAAAGCTAATTAATTAAATGGCTAATAAAATAATATACAGGAAGCAGTGTCACCAGCCCACCGCCTGGCTATCTCATCCCCCTCTCTGAATACGGAGGTATCGGAGTCTCATCCATGAGCAGGCGTGGAATTTGCGCGATTTATAAATTATGCCATTGTGGTGTCCACGGACAACTTAGTGGCACTTTGAGTGCACTGATGGGTCGCAACCCACCGGTTGAGAATAAAGAGAAGTTTCTTATTACGGTAGAAAGCAGCCAGCGAGCTTGCAAGCTCTAGATGCTGGATTCCTGCGACACTACAAACATGCGAGCTGATCAACGCAGCAATGTAGAAAATCAAAGAATGCAAGTTTCTGTCCGAGCTTTCCGAACACTTTTCGCCACTCAGCCCAGCCCCGTACCTGCGTCTCTCCACCGGTAAATGCTGACGGTAAATACTTAACCAGGAGGCTGCCGGATTTAAGCCATTTTAAGCAGAAGCCCAACATGTGACAATGATTATACAGTAAGATCATAAACCAATATGCAGCAAGAGCGTTGAAGGACTGGGAGCAAACGATTGTAAATCAGTGATGTTTCAGGCAATGGCCTGTCTTCAGTGCACATCTTCATTCGGTCAGAGTTGTGCTGACGAGAGTTGCGATTTTGTTGCGCGAGATTGGGCGCACCACTGCCAATGCGTCGTCAGCAAACGAAACCCCGTGTCTCACAGCAAAATGGGCCCCTGGGTTTATTCCTGACTTGGGCAGCTGTGTGTAATATATACATTCTCCGCCCTGCTCTGGATGCATTTCCTCTAGGTTCTTCAGTTTTGTCCAACAACCAAACGTCACCACACAAAGAGCACGAACTCCAACGTGGGGAGCCCGAGGGCCGCAGCCGTCGTCCTGGAAACGACCCCCGCATGCGGCGCACGGTCGCGCGCAAATTCGCTTGCTTGGCGACCCGCAAAATAAATTTGCGAAGCACGGCCGCGGCTTCCACCGCAACGATCACATGCCGCATGTGCAATCGGCACCGGTCTCACACCGACCTCGAAAATATTTTGCACGACGAACGAAACCATGAGCGTCATCGTGGTGTTGCGCACGGGACACTCTCCGTGCATACGTGCACAAGCGTGCATGCGTATCGGTTTGGCCAAGAGCCTGCGGCGGCCTGTGCGCGTGCACGCGCTTGTCGCCCGCCGTTGTGCTTTCGCGTGCAAAATATCGATCGTTCCCCATTATTATTTATTTATTTATAACCAACGACTGCCAAGACGCCCGGCTTCGGCGCCAAGGCGCGCTCGCAGGCGCGTGCGCGCAAGCGCGCGCGCGTGCGTGGGGCACACGCGCGTTCTCGCGTATCCGTCGGGCGCATGGCCCGCGAACGCCCGCAACTCTCTGAGCAGGAATGCGGCGCCAGTGGGTAGAGTGGGCGCGGGGCTGCGGGTGCGCTCGCATGAACGCAACACCAGGTTGGCCCCCGCAGGCCCCCGCTCACCCGATCGTCTCCGCGAGGTGAGGCGCCCACCGTGCGGCACCGAAACCCGCGGGGCGCGCAGCTCACCGCTTAATTCGCGCGTCCGCGCCGACGCGCACAACTTGCATTCCCGCGCCGACCCCAATTATATAACCGCAGGAGTAGGGGCGGGGGATGGGGTGGGAGGAGAATGGGGAGTTCGTCGGGGTTTGCCGCTGGACGGGGGAGGAGGGGGGCCGAGGGGGCTCCCCGCAGAGCTCGCGTCACCCTCGGGAACACCGGCAGGAATGTCAACACAATTACATGTCTGCACCTCCGCTCCCTCCCTATGTTTCACGCAAATAAAATCGCAAGACCAGGAGGAAGGGGAGGGGAGGAGGGAGGGGAGGATGGGTGGGAGGGAGGAAGGAGGGAGGGGAGGAGAGAGAGAACCGTCGACCTTCAGCTCAGGAATCGCAATTTAGTTGAGTTGTGTTTCGCTCACGACGGGGTTGAGTTTCGATGCGTGTGGACGAACTCGAGGAGATGCATGAACACCGCCCCACTCGCTCCCCCCACTCCTTCCTCGCGGAGTCGCAACGCATCACTGCTTACCACATCCGCCTTAACAAACTACTTTTCCTAAAACTGAAAATGACATGCTATGGCCGAGGAATGGCCTTGTTGGCACCACGGGGAGCCCCTGGTGAATCGGACGGGATGCCATACCGCCGTAACCGGCAGGGTTCTGACGCCGTGCGGGGCCTCTCCCGGCGGGGAACCAAACTGGCTGCGTGTGCCGAAGTGGAACCGGCGTCTCCACATTTAATTCTCAGAAAAAAAAACCCCACAAGGAGGAGCGGACGGGGCGGAGCGTGTCCTGAGCTGCCCCGCGTCCATGCGCCAGTAATGGCAACCACATTAACGCGGCCGCAGACTCGTCTAACACACGGCGGTGGCGGCGGTGGCAGAGGCTCCGGCGGCCATCGCCCACTTTCCTCCCTGGCCGGCGGCGCGCGGCGGTGACGGAGGCAACAACCGCGATCGCAGCAGAGAACCCGAGCGCGAGTGGCGACCAAGCGCCGTAACGGGAGAGGACGTAAATCTGCGCACGAGACCAGGGCGCTGGCGCTTGCGCTATGCGAAGGGGGCGGCCAAGGAAAACAAACGCCGGCAGTGGGAACAAGCGCCGACGGCTCCGGGTGCACGCTTGTGACGCGGCCTGTTCCATGACCTCATGCCGCACGAGGGAAACATCGGGAGGGGGAGGGGGATTGTTTTTTTTCGTCCACGTCTAGAAAAGCACGGCGAAGCGGCCCGAGGCTGGCGGTGCCCGCGACTGGGGTGGCGCGGACGGGCCTCGTTGTTGAGTTCGCTAAACTGACCGCGTGGATTTGGCCCGAGAGAAAAGGCTCCCGCGACAAAAACCAAAGCGATGTAGTCGCCACCAACACCCACACCACAGCCTCCCCGCTATCCACGCTACAACCGTCACCACCACCGCTACTGCTGTCAACGTGACTGCCCCCGTTACCACTTTCCACTATCGAAGGTGTTAATGCGGGCACCACGGCCACCACCACAACCACCAGTACCAACGCTTCCGTCACGAAAAGCGCACCACCAAGTAAACCGCGCCAGACCTCACCGTCGCCGCTATCGTTTCTCTCTCCCCTCCCACCAGCGCACAGCAGTCACGTTCCTGCGCGACGACGTGTGCACACATCCTCACCGTCGCGGCCCCTCGTCGGCGGCGGTGAGCAGGACGCTCAACCGCGACAGCTCTCCGTTCGGCAAAATGGGCAATCAAGCGGGCAGGCAAAGGCGGCGGCCCTTGTTTGCTGGCGACGGTCGGAGCCGACGCCAGCGCTGGTCCTAATTACGTCCGGCGCCGGTGAGACCGCATTAAACAGCTGCGCGGATTTTTTTTCTCTCGCTGTGTTTTTCACGAGCCCTTAGCCGCTGAGCCCCGCCGTTCCCTCCAACCTTCCTCTCGTCGCCTGATATTACAGCCAACCGTCCCCCCCCCCGACGTCCGACACCACCCCCCCACCCACCCACCACCCACCACCCACCAACCTCGGCTATTTTTTGCTTGACGGCCCCCAAATAATTCTCGCTCAGACGCGAGCGAGCAGCGTGTCGCTACTTCTCGTCCTTCCTGCAGCCCGATCGATACGGCCGCCCCTTCGTGGCCACGCTCCGCCGCTTAATATGCGATAGCTGCACCGACCGCGCGCCCAGAGTGCCGCGCGCCTGGCTCGCGTGGCGGCCCGTACGCAAAAGAGCGCGCACAGCACTAACCGCATACAGCACCCGCGGCGAGAGGACAGGGTGCGCCGCACGTCGTCACGCACTGTGCGACGACCACATGGAGCCCGCCCCCTCCTCGGGGACCGTGCTTTAGACCGACCCGCGGACAGCTCCGCTCGCGACTTGGCGCTGATAGCATCCAGGACCCGGGACTTAAACCAAGGTACCGGGGGATTCCGCAATCGAGTCCTGCACCGAATCCTGGCGAACCGATGCAGTCTCACGAATGCAAACGATGTCTGTGGCGCAGACGCACTCACCACGGGGGGGATGGGTGTGCAGGGGGGAAGGGGTGAGTGAGGGAGTGCAGGGGGGCTGCCGGCGAGCCACACAGCACCAGCGGCGTGCCGTCGCGAGACCAACCTCGCCCGATCACGTGCGGGCCGAGTTTGTCTCACTCCCCCGCCCTCACGGCGGCACCGGCACTCGGCTGTCCCACGCCTCCCGCCGGCTCCGACGATGCCATGGGTCTCTCCGCTCTGCGTCGTCCTGACCTAGATACATGAGCAGCGGCGAGTGTCCGGCAAAAAAAATAAAAATGATGATAATCGCCCGACAGCCGAAGGCGGCATTATGGTTATAAGAGCATGCAAAGCGGCGGTGACTTGGGAGAGATGCGCAGAGATGCGGGGGGGGTGAGTGAAAGTGGGAGAGCCCAGGGGTTCTGCACTCATTTCGTGCCGTGTGCGACGTCTCAGAATTTAGAATCACACAGCAAACAAGAAAAAAAAACACATCGCGGCGTGGAATGGCGAGGTCCGCTCACACCAGCGGATCGAGCAAATGCGTGGGGAAGCTGCCAAACGCACGCCGTCACCGCCACCCTCGCCGTCACTACCATCGCCGCCGCCGCCACCACCGCCGTCGTCGTCACCTACAGCGCCGCCGAGCCAACGATGTGGGTGCCGCTGTTGCCGCCGTTGCCCCGACGGGAGAGGCTGTTGTGTTGTGCAGGGTAGATAGGCGCTCGCACGCTCAAATTCAAAACAAAAACAACAAAACTAACGCGGCGCCGCGCGCCTCTCCGCATGCCGTACAGTGTGGCGGGATCACGCGAGCGCGCACGCACGCACGCTCGCTCGCCCTCCCGTTCTCCCTCCCTCTCCCTCTCTCACTCTCCCCGCCTCGCTGGCATGCACGCACGCTCTCACACGCGCCAGGGATAATTGGTTTTCCGCCAGCAAATCTGTTTCCCAACATGCTTTGCAGCGCACAGCACGGACGGTCTTAGTGGTGGTGGCGGGGGAGGTGGAAAGAAAAACATCAATAACATTTCTAGCGGCGGTGGCGGCCGTGGCGGCGGCCGATCAAAACCGCTTTTAGTCTGTGCCAAGCAGCGCAATGGTGCCGAAACGAGGGGCAGGGAAGGCCCAGGGAGGATGGGTGTGGGGAGAGTGGGGCCCGGGGAAGGGGAGGGGGGGGTCATGGTTAAGAGGGCGGCAGTTTGAGGGGATGAGAGAGGGGAAGTAGGGGGCGGGGGGGGGGCCACGAGTTACTAACACACCGAGCAAGCATGGGCGGCAGTGACCACGGCGACAGCAGCACCGAGTTGGAAATCGCCGACTCAATGCCAGAAAAATCACCGGAACCAAGAAAAAAAAAGCGGCGCATAGCCGCGACCGCCGCCACGACCACCACCACAACAACGTGGCGCAGCACAGGAAGGAAATGCTGATGGTTGGGCCCATAGCCGGGCATGTGATAGGGCCTGTGACAGGGCTCGTGGTGGAGCACAGCTGTCAGGAGCGAGTCACACGTAGCGAGGAGGGTGTTACCGCCACGCACGCATGGAACGGTGGCTGGGTCGCCGGCGATCGCCGCTGCCACTGCAGCCCAAACCCGCATGCACGCTTTTCGGTCAGCCGAGAACGATCACCGAAACAGCGCGTGTCACGACCGCGTTCAGTTCAACACGGGACCGCCACTGGTCCTCGGAACAGGTCGATGTTCCTGTTATGGCACGGAGATGCTGAGTCCTGGCGGACGGCCCCGATGAAACCCAAACAGGTGGCACTGCGATCTGCGTCACAACTCATCCCGCGCGCCCCGCACTCTGGGGTTGGCGGCTCATGGAGATGAGCGAGAGAGTCTTATGAGGGCACGTGGGATGGAGATGGAGACTGTGGTGGGGAGAGGTGGGGGGGTGGACAACCGTGATCGCTGGATCAGGAGGGAGCGACCAGGAGGGGGTGGAGCGGGAGGGACGGGGGGTGGAGCGGGAGGGAAGGGGGGTGAAGGGGGGTGGAGGGGGATGAGTGATGCCGCATGGAAACGAAAACATTCCCACCAGCGCCGTATTTACGTTGCCGCGGCCACGCGTTTATCACACTCCACGCATGGCCGGCAGCGCCGCCCGCCCGCCCGCGCGGCGCCGGGGGACCTGGGAGGCTGCACCGCACCCCAAGACCTCACCCTACACCCGCCCGTGACCCCACCGGCGCCCGTGCCACGAGATTCTGAACCCCAGCCCCTAACACCAGGCAAAACCATAATTCCACCGCTAACACAACACCTTTGGATCTCTGTACCACTGATTGTACATCTAACCCTGCCATAAGTAGATCCCAACCCGTTAGTAAACCCACTCACTGTAGAAGTAACCCTTATCCATCCTTATCCATCTCCTAACCCTATCTCTAACTACACCCTCTAACTCTGAACCGGACTCGTAACCATAACTGTAACGCTACTGTTAACCGCTAATCTTTTTCTTACCACATCCCCCCTACCAATAATCTTCACACTACTCTTAACTATTTGTCTCCATAATAATGTTACCCGTACCTCGACCAATGTCATGCCTACCACTAGAACTGTTACCTCTGCTGATGTTACCACTACCCGTTCCAGCAAATCGCACACCGAACTCTACCTAGGCCCTGCCTCTGTAGTCCTAATGCAAACCTGGTCTCATGACGCAGCGATCCGCTCGATGCTAGCACACAATGCTCCATCTCCATGGAAGGTGTCCTCTCGGGCACTTCCCTCCTTGGGCTGCTGCTCACTATCGTCGCTTGCCCAACATCCGCCGACTGCGCGCGGCGTGGCCCGTCCGCGCCGCCGCTCGCCATAACTCGCGTCCGTGTTTGCATTCCGCATATGCGTGAGATCTCGAATCCGCGCGTTCATCTCTCTTGTCTTGCGGCATAACCCTGAGCGCCACTCTGTGCTTCTCCGAGCGCTCGAGAGCGGGACGTCCCCCCGCCTGTCCGCCTGTTGGCCATGCTCGCGCCACGCACCGTCGCTCCGCGCGGTTCCCCGGCGCGTCTGGGTGCCTGTGTTCCGTTCGTCCTCCCGACCGCGCTCCAAGTTACGGAAACTCGGCTGGGGATCTGACGGCGTAGTTTGTTCAAGTTGCTCAATACCTAACCCCTCTGGCTCCCAACCCAACCTCCTCCGTCCACTCACTCGCGGGCGGCTGAGAAGAAATTTCCATTTGAACGTTGGAGCAGAAGAAAGTCCTGCCATATCGTGTGCGGCACTCCCGAGAGACCTCCGCCCCGAGTTCTCCCTCCCGCACCCCCGAGTCCCGCCGAGACGGTGGGTGGCCGCCCATCGCTCCTGCCGCCTGGCGAGGTCATGGTGATATTTGGATCGAGCGCCACCGTGTACGCAAGACGACGGGGATGGGGCGCGCCGCAGCACGGTGCAAAGAGCCTGGCGCGATGTAGGGCACGCGGCACACTGTCCGCACCAGGGCAGTGCACCGGGCGGTGCAGAGCCAGCGACGCATGGAACACGGCGCTCGGCCAATCACCGGCGTAGTGCTGGCTGGGTATAGTGCGGGACAGGGTGGAGGGGGAGGGAGGTGGCGGTGGAGGCCACCGGCAACACCAACAAAAGCGGCACCGTGGGCGCGACCAGCTTTTGAGGCAACCGGGGCCCTGCCCTCTGTCCGTATGGCTCCACTGGCGCACGCACTACCATCGGAGGGACGCTGGGGGCGACCGGGGGCCCGCGACCTGTTCTGTCGACCCCTGCCACGTGCACCACTATGCCACACCACGGCTGTAGTTTCGGTAACGAGCGCGCAGTAACACGCTCGTTACCAAGAGAGCTGCCCACCAATCGGGTGATGGACGCCGTCTACACAAAGATCCCCCCGATTGCCTCGACGGACTGTTGGGACAAGTGTTGTTAGCGAACGCCCGTGAAGACCGGTATGGCGAAGGACGGTAGGTGGTGTGGCCCCCACCACGCCCAGCCACATTTGTCTCCCCAGTGTTCACATTTATGCACCCGGTACTCATACCAGGCCGAGTCGACCAAGGCGAGGCCCAAGATTAGTTCATATATTCGCTACCAATGTTGGCCACAAGCGGAAATCGAACTCTGGAAAACTGCGTTCGTAGCTCTGCATGCTAAACACCAACACCACCGTTCCCCACCACACACATAGATACCTACAAAAGACAAAGATCCACTGTATATCCTTAACAGACTGTAGGGTCAAGTCCCATTAGCAAGCACCTATGAAAGTCGACACTGCACACGAGGGGGTGGGTGGCCAGCACCATGCCCAGCCACCTTTATCTCTATAGTGGCAATATTTACACACTACACGGTTCATAATTGAGGCTGAGTCGATCTAGGAAAGGCTCAGGATCGGTTCAGATAAATCGTTACTGGTGACAGCTGTAAACAAGAACTCGGGTCGCCAGGTTCGTAGCACTGCGTGCTAAGCGCTGCACCTCCCCTCTCTAACATATGCGCGCACAGACGCACACAACAACGGCCGTTTGCCACCAAGTGGCGATGGCATCACCGCAGCGCCTGTGCCAGGCCAGGTGCACTTTCCTGACCGACTGAGGAGATTACACATGCAGACAGACACAAGGAAGGAACTGCAGCCAGAGACAACACCGTTCCTGCAAACATCACCGCCCTGCGCCCGTTGGCGGGGTGACAGGGGGGCGCCCCTCGTAGGCCCCTGTCTCGTCCCCTCCAACACTGCGCTCACCGCGAGTCACACTGCGCCGCCCCCCACCCATCTTATCACCTGCAGCCAAGACAAACACGGAGTCACAGCAAGCGGTTAAGGCAATGTTTGTTCTTGGAGTCCCTCCGCCGCCTCTGCCCCCAGGGCAGGTGCCGGAGCCGGGGACCTCGGCCGCTCTTCCTCCGCCATGCGCGCGTGGCTATCACCACCCGGGCTGCGCAAGGAAGCGAACGGGCAGGCGAGCGGGCGAAAATTAAAATTAGACGACGCCCCGAGTGGAAAATCTGAAGCAAGCAGCACGACGGACGGACTGTCACGGCCACCGGTCTCTCTTTAAAATGTGCGGCGTCTCTCTCTCTCTCCTCCCCGCACTGCCGCAGCGGTTCGGCGCGCCGTGCCGCGTATAAATTATGGAGGAGGCAGGGCGAGGAGGGCGGCAGTAACGGCGGCGGCGGTGGCGGCGCACGAGCTGGCAGGCGCGATCGCCGCGGCGCCGGCAGCGGTTCACCTTGAGCTGACATTGAGGACGTGGGCAGCAGCGACGGTGGGGGCGCAGGAGGGAATCGGGGGGGAAGGTGTGGCGGTGGAAGGGGGGCATGAGGGGGTCACTGTGTCGCGTACGGCGCGCTGCTGCTCGGACACGCCAAACGGGGGGGGGGGCCTTCGCAAAACGAGGGGGAGGGGGGCACCTACTATCGGTGTGGGGGGCGTAGCTCGCATTCGTGGAATGCAAACCTCCATGAGCGGGATTGGACTAGGATCAGAACACGCGGTGGTCTGGCATGGGGAAGGAGGCGACGGCGAGATCGTGGCATCAACAGATCTGGCCGTGGTTTTCCACCCCTTACGAGAGTTTTCTCTTCTACACCCGCTGCGAGCAGTCGACCACCACTTTGTTAATCGACCTTTCTATCCACAATGGGGGCAAACAGTGCAGTCTGTTGCTGATCACTTGGCATTTTGGAGGCTCTGATCCTATGCTTGGCGGCCACAAGAAAACTAACGGAGAGACATCGTCCATGCCTCGCAAACAGCGTCCTGTTTACAGCGGTCGGAGCCTGCTTCTAACTCTTGGAGCATAAACAACTGCCATGCATGATGATGCAGCCGCAGCTCATTGACTCTCGACCTCCGCGAACGTCTTTCAATCGTCGCACGTGGTCCCTCGACAGCTTTAAGCCACGCGCATGCTTCCGTTGACCGGGGGTACGTGAAGTGACGGTCCTGCCGTACACCCCCACGAGCAGGGCCCTATGGCATTCCCAGCATCCACACAACTTCGCGGAAGGCAACGTGATTAGACATGGGTTTTAAATGTGACCCGTTGCACCCGCGGGATTAACCAGGGTGGCCCGTAGGATTCGAACCGCGAACATGTGAAGCGAGCGGAAGAAACGCCGCACGCTGGGTGGATTCAAAAGATGCGAGGGTCTCGGCGCGGTGTAGAAAGACACCCGCACCACGCATGTGCGCACGTCGCTCACCCTGGCACAGCACACTGGCACAGCACACCTTGCGACGCCGGCCCACCATCAACCAAGAGCAGTCTTATCGCGCCCAAGGGCCAACGAAAATATTACGGACGACAACTCATCATCAGAGAGACAAACGGGCACTGTAGCACCAACACGCCTGCGTTCTAACACACTCTCGCACCCACAGGCCTGTGTTCTAACACACTCAAGTGCCCACACACCCGCATTCTAACACATTCTAGCACCCACACGCCCGCTTTCTAATGCATGTAGCACCTACATGCCCATGTTCTAACGCACCGTAGCACCCACATTCTGCGTTCTAATGCACTATAGTGCCCACACTCTCATATTCCAATGCACTTTAGCACCCACGCTCATACGTTCTAACGCACTCTAGTGCCCACACGCCTGCGTCCTGCCTGCATTCTAATGTACTCAACTATCCTTAAGCCCGGATTTTAACACAACAGCATCCATGCGTCGATGTTCTAACACAATCTGGCATCCACAAGTGTGCATTATAACGTACTCTATCACCAATATGCCATGCTCTAAGACACTCTAGCACCAATATGACTGTGTTCTAATGCATCGAAACACACTCACAGCACAGGAGCGCAGCACAGCATTGGCATTTCGAGAACGTCCAGAAACCAAAAATGCCATTGAGCTGGCGCCCTCCGCCGCCCGACACTAGGCGCCAGTGACCGCACCTGGGCGCCGGGGTCCATTGATCCCGGGGTCTCCGTCATCTCCGTCGTCTCCGGGTAAAACACGCGAGAGCACACCCCGCCGCACACGCGCGCGCGCGCGGGAGCATAGTGGGGACAAAGGGCTTCCCGGGCAGAGCGCTCGACGATGGCAGCCGAACACTCGTGGCCATTGTAGGCTCCGGAGCGCGTGGCGGCAGATCGCGAAATTAGACCGCTGCGGCGCTTGGCACCCACGCCGTTCTCACGGCGCTGGCCTGTCACGGAGAAGTGAGCCGGAGATGGGGGGGGGGGTGAGAGTCTGCCGGTTAGAGCAGATGTGGCCGAGGGTATTTTTGAAGGAGATTTGTAAAAATGTAGCAAATTAAAACCGTGAAGACGGTCGACGTGGACCTCTCCGAATAATGTCGCCGTGGATGCGGCAGCCGCTGCGATGCCAGCGGGCTGAACGTTTGAACCGTATTAACCAGGGCAGCCGGCGGCCCTGAACCGCTAAAGTCGTTAACGAATCTCAAACTGCGCCACCACTCTGCGCTGAGGTGGTCGTCGAGTGGGTGCGGCGATAGGCTTTACGAGCACGGGACGCGGTCACGGGCTAGCGACACGTGTGCTCGCACGCGTGCGTGTACCGTATGCGTGCACGCGTGGCGCGCGAGCGGCGTGCGAATCTGATGAAAAACGCCCCCCCTGCCGCCGCTGCCCCCGTGCAGTGGACGCGGTACGGCTGCTGAGCTCATTGTGGTGTGAAATTACAGAGTGGTGCCCGAGCCGTGCGGCGCTGGCACCGAGCAGCAGGAATGCGGAGCATGTGTACACGCGCCCTGTGTCTACGCTCGCCGGGCGTCCACACGCCGCGCACCGGTGTCATGCACGCGCGCTCGCGGGAAAGGCATCGACTGCTGTGGGTGCACGCTCACTCTCCACACGCGCTCGCATGCCGTTTGTGCGCACACGCGCTCGCGCGCGTACGCTCAAGAACACGCGCTTGCATGTGTACACACGCTCGCACACGTACACATGTGCACACGTACACATGTACACACGTACACACGCTCACACGCTCAGGTACACGCGTTCGTACACGTGCACACGCTCGCACGCTCAGGTACACACGCTCGCACGCTCAGGTACACGCGCTCGCACGCGTACACGCGCTCGCACGCGTACACGCGCGCACGCGTACACGCACTCGTCCACGCTCCCGCGCACACGCTCGCACGCGCATCCGCGCGCGCCCTCGCACGCGCTCGCTCTCGCGCACGCGCGCGCTCGCGCACGCGCTCGCACGCTAAAGTACACACGCTCGCACGCTCAGATACACGCGCTCGCTCGCGCGAACGCGTACACACGCTCGCACACGTACACACGTACACGCGCTCGCACGCTCAGGTACACGCATTCGTACACGTGCACACGCTCGTACGCTAAAGTACACACGCTTGCACGCTCAGGTACACGCGCTCGCACGCGTACACGCGCAAACGCGTACAAGCGCGCACGCGTACACGCACTCGCCACGCTCCGGTGCACATGCTTGCACGCGTACCCGCGCTCGCACGCGTACCCGCGCACGCTCGCGTGCGTACCCGTGCACGCTCGCACGCGTACCCGCGCACGCTCGCACGCGTACCCGCACTCGCACACGCTCGCGTGCGCACGCTCGCACGCATACCCGCGCTCGCACACGCTCGCGTGCGCACACTCGCACGCGTACCCGCGCTCGCACACGCTCACGTGCGCACGCTCGCACGCGTACACGTGCTCACTCACACCCTTTCGCCCCGAGCACGTTCACTCGCCCCGCGCGCCCTCGCTGTACATGCGTGCACCCGCGTACCCATGCATCCGTGCTCCCCCCCCTCGTCGGCGCGAGCAAGAGCGTGGCGACGCCGCGGTGGCCAGACAGCTTTAAAGGGACAGCAGGAAAGCTGTGGCAGCCGCGGTGGCTAACGACGCAAAGGCAGGCGATGCCACTGTCGACCACGTCTGCCCATCCCCGACAACCGCCGCCGAAAGCACGCCTAGCTGCCGGCAACAGCCGCCAACGGTCGAGAAATACAAAGGCGGCGGCGGCGGTTAAGGAGCCTGGGCACGTCCCGAGCTGCTGCTAGCATTGCAGTAAACACGCTCGCTCATCGCGTGCGGACAAAGCTGCCCTGGTTTGGTGACCGCGACCCCGGCTCTCGTGCCGGGCTTCCGTCGAGAGGGAGTTGAAATAACCACCGCAGCACGACAGCAAATTTTTATTTGTGCGAGTTGAGCAACTTGCCAGTTTTTTTTCGCAGCAAAGCTGTTCGGATTTTAACGCCCGCACGGCATGC
>JAZEWT010000002.1:9780616-9793318 GCA_036362905.1 Mordacia mordax
GTCAGTCATCCCTTCGAGGTCAATAAAATGCACCTGGTGGGGAGGTCAACTGTGGTTGTTCTACGGATAAACTTGCCCCTGCCACAGTAATGTGGAATATCCACAGCGTTGGGCTGTAAATTGCAGATGAACTATGCCAGTCGAGCAGGGTATTTGATTATTTTTTGGATACCAGCTCTCCATCGCAATGAAGACTCTGCCCGGGCTCTGTCCGGGTCGTGTAGAGCGCACGCACGTGCGTGTTTGTGTGAAACAGTGTCCCTCCAACGGACAGAATGTTCTGCCGCAAAACACCATGCGCCCGCCAACCCACGCACTCCAGCAGCAAACTCGAGACCGTAGACTTACTCGGCTCGTTCGAGGAAATGGAGCTGGGGAGGGAGCGCGAGAGCAGTGCCGCCATGCTCCGCCGGCACTGCCATGCTCTACCGGCACCGCCATGCTTTACCGGCACCACCACCAAATCGGCGTCGAGCGGGGCGGCTCAACGACAACCCCCCGCCGGTTGTATCGCAAGTCAGGGGGGCACCGACGGGAGCGCGGGCGGGCGTACTGGTAGCGTGCCATCGCCGCATGGCTCTGCATGCCCCCCTACCCTCTGCCGATGGAGCGATGGCTCCGTCACTCGCTTGCTCACGCGAGAAGGCGTATTTGGCTTACTCTTCCACATGGAAGAGGCGGGTGGACCAACGCTCTGCCCGGCCGTACGCGACCGGTCGCGTCCGCTTTTCCGCTTGAAAGTTAAATTGGTTCCGTGGAGATTACACCCGGAATTGGTGACACGGCCGCCAGGTCTATGGCTGTCTCCCCACGGTACCAACGGGGGCCCCACGCAAGGTTGGGCCGTTATCCGGCTGCTCCCGTTCATTTCAAAGGCGACGTGGAATCCACACGACTTAACATAAAATCACTAACAGCTCTGCTCTGCAGGTCGAGCGTCCTGAGGAGAGCAGCGGGAGCACCCCCCTCCCCTTTCCTAGGCCGCTAGTAACTTCCTCGGGGGGCAGATGAGGAAGGGTGGCAGTCTTGACATTTTAAGCTTCGTAAATTTGGCTCGAGATTCACGCATGTAAACTTCATGTACTTTCTCTGGTAAATATCAATTAAGTGGTCTCAAGAGGCGGGTTATCACCGCTCCCCCTTCCCGCCACTGTCCCCCCACACAGTGACCATGTTAGAGGCACTAAGAATTCTGCTGCCGTCACGACGCGAGAGAGACAGGCTAGAGTGGGTGACTATACAGTCCAGAGTATGGATCACATGGCCACAGTCGCACTACCATGGCTTATATTATTAATATTTCATTTGTGAAGGAGCGTGAGATGTAAGTATCGATGTTCTGGTGATGCTTGAAACCGTGTTTTTGAGCTGGAGGAGGAATTTAACAGCGGGGATGTGTGCGACGGTGATATTTGGTCCTTCTCACAACACCTCCACCTGTTACACTGGCTAATGTCTCTAATGCTGGCTCCTGTCTCTAACGCTGGCTCCTGTCTCTACCGCTGGCACCTGTCCCTAACAGTGGCACCTGTCTCTAATGCTGGCACCTGTCTCTAATGCTGGCCTCCGATCTGTAACACTGTCTATCTCAATCAGTGTCTCCTCCCTTTAACACTGGCTTGTATCTCTAAGACTAGGTCCACCAGACCAAAGCTGCTATCTGACAAGCCCGTCACTTGTGCCAGTATCTCCACTGACCCTTACAATCGCAACCGTGACCCTCTCCACCCGCCACGTGATTGGACGTCACCTTCACGCGCCACGGGCACCGTCGCGTCGACGGAGCGCCTGCCCACGGAGATGTACCACAACACCGCGCCCGCCCTCGTTAGAACGAAACGTCGCACTCATGGCGACGGTTGACCGGCCGTCCACCGGCATGCACCGGCGCACACCAGCATGACAAACCTGTCGCAAAGTCTACAACGAGTTGAGCGTAAACCCATTTACCAGCTCATGTGCGCTCCGGGAGGCACAGGTGGCGTGGCAGTGAGTAGTGCTGTTGCCTCACAGCAAGAAGGTTCCGGGTTCCAGTCCCAGCTTGGGTGCCTTTCTGTGTGGAGTTTGCGAGTTAACTCTCTTCCCGTGGCCGTGTGGGTTTGGGTCCGGTATTCCGGCTTCCTCCCACTTTGCCAAAACATGCTGCTGCCTAGGTAAATTGTCCTGCCGAGTAAATTGCCCCCAAAAAGTGTGCCCTGCAATGTACTGGCATCACATCCTGGGTATCCCCTCACTCTTTGGGCCCTCTGTTGGCCGGGATAGGTTCTGCCCACCCTCCCCCACGACCCGGTACAGGATTAACTGGGTACTGATGATGAATGAGGATCGCACGCGCATGCTCCGCAGCTGTCCACCATGCTCAGCGTCCCCCTCGCCCTCCCAAGCAAGACGCGGAGCGGCGCGTCCCTGCGCCTGCTCCTTGCACAGCCGGTGAAGCTTCAGCAAAACCAGACCACGTCTCATATACGCCTCTCGTTCATGACCAGGTGTGACATTTCGCGAGCGTTATGAATTGTATCTAAACTTAAAGGCTGTTCACCATTCCTGAAATGTTACTCTTATCAGGTATGGTGCAGTCTACAACTGTTGTCCACTATATCGTCTATCTCATCACCATTATCAGTACCCACTTAATCCTGTACAGGGTCGTGGGGTTCTGGAGCCTATCCCTGCAGACACAGGCCGCAAGGCGGGCTATACCCGGGATGTCACGCCAGTACATTGCAGGGTACTCTTTTGGGACAATTTACTCAGTAGGCCAATTTGCCTAGGAAGCAGCGCGTCTTTGGATGGTGGGAGAAAACCAGAGAACCAGGCAAAAACCTATGTGAACAGAGGGATGAGACGGGGAGAGAAAACGCAAACTCCACACAGAAAAACCGCCTCTCTGGCCTCTTTCTCATGAAGAAGGACCATTTCCGGAAAAGACGCCAATTCTATACATTTTTGTCACTTGAAATCCGAGCAGCATTATTGACGAAGAGGCGGTGCTTGTTGCTTGAGCTCACGCACCACTGCCAATGCAACAGCAGCATCAGCAGCAGCCACCAAACGCTGCTGCCAAACGAAGTGAAGCGAACTGAGTGTAGGCGCAAAGACGGCTCCTGTGTGGCCGCCATTCCGCGCCGCTCGAGAGCGGAGGCGCCGCGAGCAGGAACGTCCCGCCGCCCGTCCGCCACCGCCGTCGCTGCCCCAACGGAGGCCGCGGGGTTTCGGAGAGAGTTGACGAAACAGCGGCGTCTGATTTAGGGGCGGGCGGGCGATTGCATGACCTATGGTTTCCGTTTCCCGTGAGGATTGCGAGGGGATGCCTCCACCAGCGTGGGTGGACTTGGTCTGTAACACGGAGTCGTCTCAGCCAGCACGTGGTGTTCAGCCAGCACGTGGTGTTCAACCACCACCACCACCACCACTGCTACTGCACCGATGTCACAGCAACTCACTCATCTATCTACCCGCCCGCACCACTGCTCACTCACCTACCAAACCCCTCACTCACATACCTGCTCACTCACCTACCCACCTCCTCACTCACCTACCCATGCCCTCAATCCACCTATTCCCTCACCTACCCACCCACTCACTCCAACACTCACCCACCTACCTACCCGCTGGCTTCACGGCTCACTGAACAACTCACACGCTCACTCACCAACCCACAGGATCACTCAACTACCCACCTCACTTGCTCACTCACCTATCCACGCACTCATTTCACCAGTCACTCACCTACCCACCCGTTCACTTCACCGCTCACTCACCAACCCACCCATCACTCTACTACTCACCCACTCACTCAACTACCCACCTCCTCAATCACCTAACCACGCCGTCAATCCACCTGCTCACTCAACTACCCACCCACTCACTCCAACACTCACTCACCTATCTGCTTGCGTCACCGCTCACTGAATTACTCACATGCTCACTCACCAACCCACTGGCTCACTCACCTACTAATCCGCTCACTCCGCAACTCACAAACCTAACAATATGCTCGCTCCACGGCTCACTGGCAACTCAACCACTCACACACCAACCAACTCGTTCACTCACCTACCCGCCCAACTTGCTCACTCACGTATACACCCACTCACTCCAGCAGTCACTCACCTACCCACCCGCTCAAACACCTACACACCTCCTCACCCAAACGCTCACCGACCGACTCACTAACCTACCCACCACTCACTCTACGATCAATCACCTACCCAGCCCCTCACGCCAATGCTAACTCACCAACCCACCCGCTCGCTCATCTACCCTCCCCATCACTCCTACCAACCACTCAATCACCTACCCACCCGCTCACTGCACCGCTAACTCGCCTACCCACCACTCACCCACCTACCCCCCTTCAATCCACCATTCACTTACCTACCCACCCATTCACTCCAATGCTAACTCACTGACAAATCCCACTTGCTCACTCACCTACCCACTTGCTCACTCACCTATCCACCAGCTTAATCCAGCAGTCACTCACACACCCACCCACTAACACACTTAAGCACCTCCTCACTCCAATACTCATTCACCTACCCACCAGCCCACTCACTAACCTACCCACCCCTCACTCTACATATCAATCACTTACCCAGCCCCTCAATCCACTGCTAACTCACCTAAATGCCCGCTCACTCATCCACCCACCCCATCACTCAACCTGCTCATTCAACGACCCACCACACAATTACCTACCCACCCGCTCATTGCACCACTCACTCACCTACCCACCACTCACTTACCTACCCATCCCTTCAATCCACCGCTCACTCACCCACCCACCCGCTCACTCATCTACCCACCCAGACACTCCACCTGCTCATTCACCTACCCACCACTCAATAACCTACCCACCAGCTCACTGCACCACATACTCACCTACCCACCCACTCACTCCAACGCTCACTCACCTGCAAATTTTACTTGCTTACGCACCGAACCATGCGCTCACTCACCTATTCACCCGCTCACTCACCTGCCAACCCCTCACTCACCTACCCACCTGCTCACTACACCACTCACTAACCTACCCACCCCTTCACTATACTGCTTACTCACTCACCTACCCAACCACTAAAAATCACCTTCCCAATGGCTAACTCACATACCCACCAACTAACTCACCTACCCACCCGCTCACACACCTACCCATCTCCTCACTCCATCGTTCAATCACCTACCCACCCCCTTCACTCCATCACTCGCTCTCCTACCGACCCCTTCACTCCACTGCTAACTCAACAACCCATCCTTCACTCAACATGCTCACTCAACTACCCAACACTCACCTACCCACCCACTCACTCTACCACTCACTCACCTACCCACCCGCTCACTCACCTACCAATCCGCTCACTCATCTACCCACCCCCTCACTCCACCGAGAACTCACTTACCCACCCCCTCACTCCAAAGGCTCACTCACCTACCCAGCCGCTCATTCCACCGCTCACTCACCTACCCAACCTTCACTCACATATCCACACCCTAACTCCACTCCTCCCTCACCTACCCACCTGCTCACTTGCCTACACACAACCTCACTCCACTGCTCAGTGTACTTACCATCTCACCTACCCACCTCCTCACGCCACTTGCTCGCACGTACCCACCCGCTCACTCATCAACACACCCACTCACTTACCTACTTACCTGCTCACTCACCTACCCACCCGATTACTCACCCACGTAGCCCCTCACTCCACTGCTCACTCCCGACCCACCCGCTCACTCACCTTCCCACACCCTCACTCCACTGCTCAGTCACCTACCCACCCACTCACTCACCTACCTACCCACACACTCTACTACTCACCCACCCATCTGCTCACTCACCTACCCACCCCCTCGTTCTACCACTCACTCACCTACCGACACGCTAACTCACCTACCCACCCCCTCACTAAACCACTCACTCACCTACCCGCCAGCTCACTACACCGCTTACTCACCTGCACACACGCTCACTCAACTACCCACATCCTCATTCCACTGCTCACTCACCTACCCCTCCATTCACACACCTACTCACTCGCTCACTCTCCTACCCACCCCCTCACTCCACTAGTCACTCACCTACCCACCCGATCACTCGCTCACCCACCCACTCCCTCACTCACCAACCCAACCCATCATTCCAATGCTAGCTCACTAACTCTCCCCCTCATTCACCTACCCACCCCCTCACTTGACCGATAACTCACTAACCCACCCCCTCACTCCAACGGCTCACTCATCTACCCACCCGCTCATTCCACCGCTCACCTACCCACCCTTAACTTACCTACCCACACCCTCACTAAACTGCTCACTCACCTACCCACCTCACGCCACCTGCTCTCACCTACCCATCCATTCACACACCTACTCACTCGCTCACGCTCCTACCCACCCACTCACTCCAACGCTCACTCACCGACAAATTTTACTTGCTCACGCACCGAACCACGCGCTCACTCACCTATTCACCCGCTCACTCACCTGCCAACCCCTCACTCACCGACCCACCTGCTCACTAGACCACTCACT
The DNA here is from genome assembly GCA_036362905.1 of Mordacia mordax. NCBI lineage: Eukaryota > Metazoa > Chordata > Hyperoartia > Petromyzontiformes > Petromyzontidae > Mordacia > Mordacia mordax. The sequence continues at coordinate 9,787,151 of JAZEWT010000002.1, forward strand.
AACCTACCCACCCCTTCACTATACTGCTCACTCAATCACCTAGCCAACCACTAAATCACCTTCCCAATGGCTAACTCACCTACCCACCCGCTCACACACCTACCCATATCCTCACTCCATCGTACAATCACCTACCCACCCCCTTCACTCCATCCCTCACTCTCCTACCGAACCCTTCACTCCACTGCTAACTCACCAACCCATCCTTCACTCAACATGCTCACTCAACTACCCAACACTCACCTACCCACCCACTCACTCTACCACCCACTCACCTACTCACCCAAACACTCCGCTACTCACTCACCTAACCATATTTTGACTCAATCACTCACTCACCTACCAATCCGCTCACTCATCTACCCACCTCCTCACTCACCTACCACCCCCTCACTTAACCGATAACTCACTAACCCACCTCCTCACTCCAACGGCTGAAGCATCTACCCACCGGCTCATTCCACCGCTCACTCACCTACCCACCCACACACTCTACCACTCACTCACCTACCCACCTACCCATCCACTAACTCCACCACTCACTCAGCTACCTACTCATTCACTCAACCACTCACTCATCTACCAACCCCTTCACTGTACCGCATACTTACCGACCCATCCGCTCACTCACCGACCCACCCCCCACTCTACCACTCACTCACCTACCCACCAACTCACTCACCTATCCACCCGCTCATTTACCTACCCACCCCCTCACTCCACTGCTCACTAACCTACTCACCCACTCACTCACCGACCCACCTGCTCACTGATCTACCAACCCCTTCACTCCACGGCTCACTAACCTACCCACCTACTCACCCACTCACTCACCTACCCTTCCCCTCACTCCACTACTCACTCACCTACCCATCCGCTCACTCACCTATCCACCTGCACACTCACCTACTGCCCCGCTCACTAACTCACCCACCCCTTCACTCCACGGCTCACTCACCCACCCACTCCCTCGCTCACCAACCCACCCTTTCACTCACCTACAAATCCGCTCACTCACCGACTCACCCACTCATTCACCTACCCACCCCATCACTCCACTGCGCACTCACCTACCCATCCAATCACTCACCTACCGACACCCTCACTCCACTGCTCACTCACCTACCCACCCACTTACTAACTCACCCACTCACTCCTTTACTCACCTACCCAACCCATCACTCCACTGTTCACTCTCCTACCCACCCTCTCACTCACCTACCCGTCCGCTCACTACACCGCTTACTCACCTACCCACCACTCACTCACCTACTCACCCACTCACTCATCTACCCTTCCCCTCACTCCACTGCTCACTCACCTACCCATCTGCTCACTCACCTACCCACCTGCACACTCACCTACTGCCCCGCTCACTAACTTACCCACCCTTCACTCCACGGCTCACTCATCCACCCACTCCCTCACTCACCAACCCACCCTTTCACTCACCTACAAAACCGCTCACTCACAGATCCCACTCATTCACCTACCCATCCCATCACTCCACTGCGCAACACCTACCCATCCACTCTCTCACCTACCGACACCCTCACTCCACTGCTTAAACACCTACCCACCCTTAACTCCACTCGTCTCTCACCTACACACCCACTCAATAACCTACTCACTCATTCAGTCAACCACTCACTCATCTACCAACACCTTCACTCTACCGCTCACTTACCGACCCATCCGTTCACCTACCTAGCCACCCCTCACTCTACTGCTCACTCACCTACTCACCCGCTCACTCATTTACCCACATATTCATGAACCTACCCACCCCTTCACTCTACTGCTCAGTCACCTACCACCTACTAACTCACCGACTCACCCGCTCACTCACTCACCCACCCAACCCCCCACTCACTTACCCACCTGCTCACTCCACCACACACTCACCTACCCACCACTCACTTACCAACCCATCCACTCACTCACCTACCCACCCACTCACTCACCTACCAACCCGCTCACTCACCTACCCAACCGCCCATTTATCTACAGACCGGCTCACTCCACCGCTGACTCACCTACCCACCCCTCACTCCACTGCTTACTCACATACTCAATCGCTAACTCACCTACCCACACATTCATTTACCTATCCAACCCCTAAATCCACTGCTCACTCTCCTACACAACCTCCCACTCACCTACCTACCAGCTCACTCTCCCACCCATCCCATCATTCGCCTACCCACCTACTCACTCCAGCGCTCACTCATCTACCCAAGCCTCATTTACCCACCAATGCGCTCACTCACCCACCTACTCCCTCACTCACCTACCCACCCTCTCAATCAACTACCCGCCTACTCACTTCACCACTCACTCACCTATCCACCAACTCACTCACCAATCCAACCACTCACTCACCTACCCACCCGCTCACGCGACTGCTCATTCCCCTACCCATCCGCTCACTCACCTACCCACCTGCACACTCACCTACTGACCCGCGAACTAACTTACCCACCCCTTCACTCCACTGCTCACTTGCCCACCCACCCACTCCCTCACTCACCTACCCACACTCTCACTCACCTACAAACCCGCTCACTCACCAGCCCTTCCCCTCACTCACCTAACCACCTGCTCACTCCACCGCTCACTCACCTACCCTCCCCTCACTTACCCACCCACTCGCTCATTTACTTACCCACCTGCACACTCACCTACTCACCCACTCACTCACCTACCTACTTACTCACTGACCTACCAACCCCTTCACTCCACTGCTCACTCACCTACCCACCCACTCACTCACCTACCCACCCGCTCACTACACTGCTTACGCACCTACCAAACCCTCTTTTACCTACTCACCCATTCATGCACCTACCAACCCCCTCACACTACTGCTCACTTACCGACCCACCAGCTCACTCACTCACCTATCCAACACCTCACTACTTCCCCACCCACTCACTCCACCACCCACTAACCTCCCCACCCGTTCAGTCCACCGCTCACTCACTTTTACCACCCCTCACTCAACTACTTGCCCACTCACTCACCTACCCACCCATACACTCGACAACTCACTCACCTACCCACCCCTTAACTCAACCACTCAATCATCTACCCACACCGTCACACCACTCTCTCACTCTCCAACCAATCCGCTCACTCACCTACCCACCACCTCACTCGATCACTCAGTAACCTACGCACCCCACTACCACTCACTCACCTACCCACCCGCTCACTCACCTAACTAGCCCCTCACTCCACCACTTACTCAACTACCCACCCACTCATGCCACTGCTCACTCACCTACCCACCCACTCACGCACCTACCCAGCCCCTCACTCCACTGCTCACTCACCGACCCACCTGGTAACTCACTCACCACTCACTCCCGTACCCATCTGCCCAACGATCACTCCACTGCTCACTCTACTACCCACCTTCTCACTCACCTACCCACCCGCTCATTACACCGCCTACTCACCTACGTACCCGGTCACTCCACTGCTCACTCACCTAGCCATCCCACACTCAAATGCTCACTCACTTACTCACCCGTTCATTCACATACTCACCCACTCATTCACCCACCCACCCCTTCACTCCACCGTGCACTCACCTACCCATGCGCTCACTCACCTACCCACCACCTCACTCCAATGCTCACTCACCTACCCACCCGCTCACTCACCTACCCACCAACTCAATCACCAATCCAACCACTCACTCACCTACCCACCCGCTCATTCCACCGCTCACTCAATAACCCACCCCTCACTCTCCTACTCACGCGATCACTCACCGACCCACACCGTCACTCCACCACTCACCTACCCACCTACCCATTCACTAACTCTACCACTCACTCACCTACCCATCCATTCAATCAACCACTGACTCATCTACCAACACCTTCACTCTACCGCTCACTTATCGACCCATCCACTCACTCACGTAGCTACCCCTCACTCTACTGCTCACTTACCTACTCACCCGTTCACTCACCTACCCACCTGCTCACAGACCTACCCTCTCACTCCACTGCTCACTCACCTACCCACCCGCTAACTCACCTACCCACCCACTCAGTACACCGCTCACGCACCTACCCAACCCTCACTTACCTACTCACCCATTCATGCACCTACCCACCCCCTCACTCTACTGCTCACTCACCTACCCACCTGCTCACTCACTCACCCATACAACCCCCCACTACTTACCCACCTGCTCACTCCACCCCACACTCACCTACCCACCACTCACTTACCAACCCATCAACTCACTCACCTACCCATCCTCATTCACCTAGTCACATGCTCACTCCACCGCTCACTCACTTACCCACCCCTCACTCACCTACTCACCCGCTCACTCACTTACCCACCCCATTACTCCACTGCTCAGACACCTACTTAACCAATCACACACCCACCCACCTACACACTCTACCACTCACTCACCTGCCCACGTACCCACGCCCTCACTCACAAACCCACACCCTCACTCCACTCCTCACTTCCCCACCCACTAACCTCCTAACCCATTCACTCCACCGCTCACTCACTTTAACAACCCCTCACTCAACTACTTGCCCACTCACTCACCTACCCACCCACACACTTAACCACTCAATCATCTACCCACACAGTCACACCACTCTCTCACTCTCCAACCAATCCGCTGACTTACTTACCCACCACATCACTCGACCACTCACTCACCTAACCTCCCGCTCACTTACCTAACTACCCCCTCACTCCACCACTTAACTCACTCAGCCACTTACTCCCTTACCCGCCTGCCCACCGGTGACTCCACTGCTCACTCTCCTACCCACCCTCTCACTCACCTACCCACCAACTGACTCACCCACCCATCCCCTCATTCACCTACCCACCATATCACTCCACTGCTCACTCTCCTACCCACCCTTTTACTCACCTACCCACCCGCTCACTACACCACTTACTCACCCACCCACTCACTCACCTACCCATCCGCTCACTCCACCGCCCACTCAATAACCCACCCCTCACTCTCCTACTCAGGTACTTACACACCTACCCACACCATCACTCCACTGCTCAGTCACCTACACACTCACTCACTCACCGACCCACCCCATTACTCCACTGCTCACTCTCCTACCAACGCTCTAACTCACCTACACGCCCGCTCACTACACCGCTTACTCACCTACCCACCCCTCACTCACCTACTCACCCGCTCACTAACCTACCCACCCTGTCATTGCACTGCCCACTCGCCCACCCACTCCTTCACTCACCCACCCACCCACCCTCTCACTCACCTACAAACCCGCTCACTCACCAGCCCATCCCCTCACTCACCTACCCACCTGCTCACCCCTCGCTCACTCACCTACCATCCCTCACTTACCCACCCACTCGCTCACTCAACTACTCGCCGCTCACACCACTACTCACTCACCCACCCAAAACCTCACTCACCTACCGACCCGCTTACTCACCTACTCACCCACTCATTCACCCACCCACCAGCTCATTCACCTACGCAACGCCCACTCACATACCCACCCGCTCACCACACCATTTACTCACCTATCCATACCCTCACTCTACTGCGCACTCACTCACCCATCCGCTCACTCACCTAACCAGCACCTCACTCCAGCACTTACTCAACTACCCACCCACTCAATCTATTGCTCACTCACCTATCCACCCTTCACTCCACTCCTCCCTCACCTACAAACATACACACTCAACTACTCACCCGCTCACTAACATACCTACCCAACCACTTCACTCCACTGCTCACTCGCACATCCACTCCCTCAATCACATACCCACCCTCTCACTCACCTACAAACCCGCTCACTCACCAGCCCATCCCCTAACTCACCTACCCACCTGCTCACTCCACCGCTCACTCACCTACCCTCCGCTCACACCACTACTCACGCACCCACCCAAACCCTCACTCACCTACCCACCCGCTTACTCACCTACTCACCCGCTCATTCAACCACCCACCTGCTCATCCACCTACCCAAGGCCCACTCACCTACCAAACCGTTAACTCACCTACCCACCCACTCACCACACTACTTACTCATGCACCCACCCCTCACTCACATACCCACCCCTCACTCACCTACTCACCCAGTCATCCACCAACCCACCCCTCACTCCACTGTGCATTTA
>JAZEWT010000002.1:9846176-9859032 GCA_036362905.1 Mordacia mordax
ATCCACCCCCTGGTCCACCCCCTCCCCCTCCTCCTCCCCTCTTCCTCGCCCTCGTGACGCTGCTTCAGGATCTCCGAGCGCCGCATGTGGGAACCGCATTCCCGACACCGGACACCGAGTTCCCCGCTCTCTCCCTCGCTCTCCCTCGCCACTCCTCTCACTCACTCTTCCTTCCTCTCCTTCGTTCTCTCCCCTCGAACCACGAAAATAAAACCACGCAGCGGGGGGGGGGGCAGCTCCAAACACGAGCGCGGGGTTCCATTGTGAACGCGCGTACCGGGCACGCGGCAAGGCAGGCTGCAGACCCCCCTCCCTCCCCATTCCTCCTCGTCCTCCACGACCCCTCCTCTCACTATATGTATACTAATGATCTGTAGTCTCGCGCTGGATTGGCTACAACTGAGCGCGAATCCCAGGCCGGCGAGAGACGCAGCAGATAATAAATAGCGCAGCGCGCCCCGTGTTTCACCGCTCATCTCTGGCGGCCGAGACGCGCGCGTCCCCCATACCCCGCCCCTCCCCTTCCCCCCTCCTTCCCCGCATGCGGTACGCGATGGCACTAGGCGGCAGGGTTCGGGCCGCGGGGGCGGCCGCAGCCGCAGGGGAGCCGCTCTCGTAACACGCGGCTGTTACTACGACGCGCGAGGTGTGCAGGCGCTCGCAACGCGCGATTACCCCCCCCCCCGCCAAGGAGCGCCCCCCGTGGTGGCGCCCGCACCGAACGACCGGCGAGACGGGACTCACGCCGGAGCGACGTGGGGGGGGACCCGAGTGAGTTCAGGCGAAACTCGAGGCTGCTCGTCAGAGCCGCCGAGACCGAGACTTTCTCGAGTGCGACTTGGCGCTCGTCTACTGTCGCCCGAGCAGTGAGTATGGCAGCGGCGTTGACTCTCAACTCCAGCGATCTGCCCAATAACCCGATGGTTATGGAGTACGTGAACGACTTTGACCTCATGAAACTAGAAGTGAAGAAGGAGCCGCTGGAGCTGAGCCTGAGCCGCGCGTGCGGTCGCCTCGAGGGCTCCCTCTCCTCGTCTCCCATGAGCACCCCCTGCAGTTCCGTGCCCCCCTCCCCTACGTTCAGCGCGCACAGCCCCGGTGTTCCACGTCCCAGCCTCGAGGACCTTTACTGGATGTCCCACTACCAGCAGCAGCCGCATCAGCAGCAGCCGCATCAGCAGCAGCAGCAACACCTGAACCCCGAGGCGCTAAACCTGACCCCGGAGGACGCGGTCGAGGCGCTCATCGGTTGCGCCCACGCCCCGCATGCGCAGCAGGGCTTTGACTGCTATCGCGCGGCGGTGCCGCAGTACACGGGGCTGGTGAGTGGCGGCCGCGGCGAGGAGCCGCCGAGCGAGACCTCGAGCCACGAGGGCGCCGGGCAGGCGGGCGTCGCGAGCCACAACCACCACGGGCACAACCACAACCACCACGGGCACAACCACCACGGGCACAACCACCACGGCCACTGCGCTGAGTCGGGCCAGCAACAGCAGCACGGGGGAGGAGGCCGCGTGGACGACCGCTTCTCCGAGGACCAGCTCGTGTCCATGTCGGTCCGGGACCTCAACCGGCAGCTGCGCGGCTTCAGCAAGGAGGAGGTGATCCGCCTGAAGCAGAAGCGGCGCACTTTGAAGAACCGTGGCTACGCGCAGTCGTGCCGCTATAAGCGCGTGCAGCAGAGACATCTTCTTGAGCACGAGAAGACCGAACTCCTGCGCCAGGTCGAGTCGCTCAAGCAGCAGCTGACGCGACTCGCGCGCGAGCGTGACGCATACAAGGAAAAGTACGAGCGGCTCATCGTGGGAGGAGGAGGAGGAGGAGGTGGTGGTGGTGCGGCAGGAGGTGCAGGAGGTGGTGGTGGATATTTCAGGGACGCTGGCTCCCACAGCAGCGACAGCCCGTCCTCGCCAGAGTTTTTCCTGTGAGTGCCCGACGCGCCCCGGTCCCACGCTCCCGTCACCCCCTTCTCGCCCTCTCGCCCACGAGTGCCTCTCCATCCCGCAAAGAGGGAGGCAGAAGGTCGGGTCGATTGGGCCGTCTTTGGTCTTCATCGTCATCATCAGCCGCATCATCATCAATACCGCAATCATTAGTGTGAGTTTCAACGTCACCACCACCACAAGCATCGATGTGTGTTCCTGGCCGAGCGCCTCGTGTCGAGGAGCCCCAAGGACGTGGGACGCGCAGGGCCCCGCGTGGGATCATTGGCGATGCCGGTGGTGACGATGATGCGCGTGAGGAGGAAGCCCGAGTGCGTAGTGCACAAGGAGACCCCACGCGGAGCGCGCGGGGTTCCTTGCAAACACCCGAGTAGAGAGGCGTCACACGCTGTGACACGCTGTGACACGCCGGGACACGCTGTGACACGCTGTGACACGCTGTGACACGGCGTCATACCGTGCCACACTGTGACACGGCCCGTGCCACGCATTATAACGCCAATGCCGTGACACGCTGTGACACGCCGGGACACGGCGTCATACCGTGCCACACTGTGACACGGCCCGTGCCACGCATTATAACGCCAATGCCGTGACACGCTGTGACACGCTGGGACACGGCGTCATACCGTGCCACACTGTGACACGGCCCGTGCCACGCCTTGCAACGCCGATGCCGTGACACACCGTGTCACGCCGACGCCATACCACGCCTATGCCGTGACACGCTGTGTCACGCCGACGCCGTGACACAGTGACACTCCGTACCACACGTAGACACACCGTGACACGCCGCGACACTCCACGTGGAAGGAGTTCATTGGGACCCGTGAGTGTTTTGGCGCAAGTGGATCCCCGCTGAACGGGAAGGCGCCGCTCTTCCACTCTCTCCGCCCTCTCGCTCCACTCTCTCCGCCTTCTCTCTCTCCACTCTCTCCGCTCTCTACGCAGGGCCCTTCGGGACGAGCAGTGAAACACATCGACTGCGCCCCGTTCCCAGTGACTCGCGTCAATGACGGAACGCAACTGAGTGGCTCTTACACCGTAAAGTGGACGAGCGGCTGCCTTGCGGCGCCGCTGTGATTCACGAGAGAAGTCTCTCTGTCGACGTGGGGAGCGCGTTCGCTCGGGCTCACCGCGAGGCTGAGAACCTATCCCTAGAGGGTGAGGGGTGCGGGCATCCACGTGGCCGCAGAGCGGAGAGGCCGGGCCGACGCCTGGAGAAAGTTACTTCTCCATGTTGAACCTCGCCCGTAATGTTTCGGGAACATTTGGACCTGATGATCCCAGCCCTGGGATCATTATCACCATCATCATCATCACCACCATCATCACTAACATCATCGTGAGCCACGATCAATCATCGACATCATCACCACGGCGTGCTGGGTTCTCAAAGTTAGTGCGAAGCTCCCTCCTTCGCTCTCTCCCTCTGTCTCTCTCGCTCTGTTTCTCTTCTTTTTTTGCCAATCAGTAGAAAAACGTTAGTTCAGTATTTTCGAACTTCAGTTAAAATCATTATTTCAGCTTCTTACATTTTGTATGCAGATATAAAAGTCCCACCTTTTACTGACCACCTTCTCTCACCCTCACCTTCAGTCTCTCCCACCCTCTCCCCTCTGTCCTCTCCCATTTCTCGACTCTCTCTTCATTTCTCCGTGGTTGTCCCTCCACGTGCCGACGATTCCAACACCCCGCCTCGGCTCAGAGTTCCATTTACAGTTCCCCGGTGTCCGTGACCAAGCACACGGCCTCCTCCAGCACCCACCGCTCCTTGAACGCCGTCATGGAGTGTGCATCAGCACACGCCGTGACGGAACTCCAGCCACAGCCTGGCACCGACCGGAGTTTGGAAGATGTTGAGGCAGCTGGACAGACGGTTTCCTTCCATGGCCCCCTTCCTGGCTCTGTAGATGGCCAGCTTGGCGTAGCCCATAAGTACGCTTACCAGTCCGTCCTGAAGTTCCGAACCCCTTGCTGCTTCGGTGCCCAAACATGAGGGTGGTCGGTTCGCTTCACCGACACTCTGGCGGCGTGTCGGTGAAGCGAACCAGGAAGGGGTTGGTGGTGACAATGCGGTGCGCGATGCTCCAGCTCTCTCCCTTTCTCTCTCGCGCTGTCTCTCTCACTCTCTTTCTCTGTCTCTCTCACTCTCGCTCTCTCGCTCTCTCCCTCTCTGGCGCGCGCTGTCTCTCTCACTCTGTCTCTCTCGCTCTCTCCCTCTCACTGTCTCTCTCACTCTGTCTGTCTCACTTTGTCTTTGTCGCTCTCTCTCTCACTCTGTCTCTCTCACTCTGTCGCTCTTTCTCTCGCTCTGTCTCTCTCACTGTCTCTCTCACTGTCTCTCTCACTGTCTCTCTCGCTCTTTCTCTCGCTCTGTCTGTCTCACTGTCTCTCGCTCTCTCTCTCGCGCTGTCTCGCTCTGTCTCTCTCGCTCTCACTCTGTCTCTCTCACTCTGTCTCACTTTGTCTTTGTCGCTCTCTCTCTCTCACTCTGTCTCTCTCGCTCTCTCTCTCTCGCGCTGTCTCGCTCTGTCTCTCTCGCTCTGTCTCTCTCGCTCTCACGCGGGGTGTGGGGCGCGGTTTGGGGTACCCCAGGTGAACCGCGTGCCCTTCCCGGCCGAGGCGAAACCCTTGTTTCAATCTCGGTAAGAGCGATCATTAGCCGCTTGTACCCGCGCTCTTCGCTCTCCTTACCGAGGCGACTGTCGCTGTAAGGCGTCTGACACAGGGCGGGGAGGGGGAAGGCAACGGGGGGCGGGGGGGGGGCGAGACACGAAAGAGTAGAGACGCGAGGTCTCCTATAGACCGGACAGCATCTCAATAGATGTGGTGGGGGGGGAGCTACGGGCTACTTGGGGGGGGGGGGAGGCTGCTGGTGCGACTCTAGGAATCTCCCACAGACACACTGCCGTCATGGGCGACACCAGGAGATGTATTTCACCCGGGGATCACAAAACGTTGCACAGAAGTGCAGAGAGAACGGCATGTCACCAACACAACTTTTTTTAAATTTTGACAAAGTCCAATGAGAGTCGCGGAAACTTATCCTCAAACTCTGGAACCGCGCTCTGGGGGCCAGCATAGCGTCACTACTCGCCGCACCACCTTGCTGCTCCAGCACCCCTACCCAGGGTGGGCAGCAGCGAACCGTGATTATCATTTCAGTCCCGCTTCTAACGACGCCCCTCCCCCTCCAACCCAGCGACTCTGCAAGCCGAGCGCCGCGGTTCAAGGTTAAACGCGCCGCGTCCCTCTTTAACTGAACCCTAGAGACCCCTCTCCCACCGCGCGCTGAGCGCCGCCTAATTGGCGAGACGGTGCAATAACTAAATAAATAACTAATTAGTTTGCGCCACAGGGGAGGGGGGTAATGAAGAGGCGTCCACAGCCCATCCACAGCCGCCACCCTCCACCTCCTCCTCATTTCCCCTCCTGTCTCCGCCACGTCTCTCTGTCTCCGCTGTGTCTCGTATGTCCTCCCCGCGTCTGTGCCGACTCCATGTGTGGCGCGCGCGTGGCCTCCTGAGCCCGCCGAGTTATCTCCGCATTCCTCTCGTGGCAACCGTGTCTCCCCCTCGGTGTCTCCCCCACCGTGTCTCCCCCTCGGTGTCTCCCCCACCGTGTCTCCTCCTCGGTGTCTCCCCCTCCGTGTCTCCTCCTCGGTGTCTCCCCCTCCGTGTCTCCTCCTCGGTGTCTCCCCCACCGTGTCTCCTCCTCGGTGTCTCCCCCTCCGTGTCTCCTCCTCGGTGTCTCCGCCGTGTCTCCTCCTCGGTGTCTCCCCCTCCGTGTCTCCTCCTCGGTGTCTCCGCCGTGTCTCCTCCTCGGTGTCTCCCCCTCCGTGTCTCCTCCTCGGTGTGTCTCCGCCGTGTCTCCTGTCCGCGGGGAGCGCGCAAGGAGCGTGGTCACGACTCGCGTTTTTTTTAATGACTCGTGCTTCTCCCGCCAGGGGAGAGCAGCACCTGGGGGCGTTCAGCGGAGAGAGGGGGGAGAGAAGGGGGAGCAGCACCTGAGAGCGTTCAGCGGAGAGAGGGGAGAAATGAGAGAGACAAGGGGGGGGGGAAGCGGGGGGCCACGGGAGAGAGGGTCGCGACCTCGCACTTGTTAACAGAGACGGGGAGGGTAACTATCGGGGGGAAGCGAGAACGGGAGGCTCCGCTATTCGGTGGCGCGGTGGGTGAGCACCTCACAGGAAGAAGCACCCGGGTTCGATTCCCTGCTCGAGTGACACTTTTATCTGTGGTCTTTGCTCGTTCACCCCAGGTCCTCTTGAGTTTTCTCCAGGTATTTCGGTTTCCTTCCACAGGCCAAAGACACGCCGCCTAGGCTATTCTTTACGTCCTTCGTTAATTTATAGTTACTTTACTATTGACCTATTCGAATGATTTTGACATGCTGTTCTCTCCTTAGCTCTGTGTAGCGCTTTGTGACCCTCGGGTGAAAGGCGTTTTAGAAACGCAAATATTATTTCAGTTATTCTGACTAAATTGCCCCCCCCCCCCGTGCCCTAAGATGTTGTAACTTGCTCTCCTCTGCCCACTGGGCAACCGTTAGATAACTACATAGCTCACAAAATTTCCTTCTGTCTTATATAAAGACTGACCACGGGATCCCGTATTCCCTGCCAACCCGGCACCACCGGGCGGCGAGAGAGTACACCGAGAGCCCCCCCCCAGCCCGAAATATCTCTATACGAGACCCCCGGGCTCTCTGCACAAGTTCGACCCCCTGTCCAGGTAACCAAAGTCGCTGTCGGCTCCCCCGTGGTGTCTCGGCCCCCTCTCCTACCCCGATTGCTGTTGTCCAGACGCTTGCGAAGTTGCTGTTAAAGTTGATTATCGGCGTGAGGAACTCAAGAGGCAGAGTCGCTGAACGCCTGAGGAAGCCTCCAACGTGGGAGGCGAAACGTCGCGAAGGGGAGAGGATGAACGCTCGACACGACTATCACGAAAGATCAGCTGCGGCGAGCGATCCCCTGATGATGTTGATGTTCGGCCCGATGCAAGCGTGTGGATGTACTCCCCGCGTGTCACGTGGAGGTGCCCGGGGGGACCCGGACTCAAACTCACGTCTGAGTTCCACCACCGGTGCGGACCGATTTGCTCCATTCCCAAACCCGCATCATAACCGACATCCAGCAGTGGATTGTGAATTGGCCTTTGTTGTGAGGCTTTCAAACACGCGTCGCTTGGGATTGTTGACCGAGTTAAGCCTCACTGAGTCGCAAAACTCTATACCAGGAGGGTACAGCCATGGTTTCCCAGTCGGGGACGATATGGCTGCTGCATGCTATCCCATTTGAGTAAAGCGCAGGTAGTTTGGGATGTTTGGGCAAATACCAGTTACATTGTGGCTGCGCGAAGAAACCAGAGATCCCGAAGGAAAGCCATGTAGAACAGGGGGAGAACATACAAACCCTACATACAAATGCGCCCGAATCGAGAATCGAACCCAAGAGTTTGTTGCTTGTTAGTACTGTGCCACGCTACCGCTAATAAGTATGCTGCGAATATTCAAGCATGGGGATGGGTGGCCATAACCACACCCGGCCGTCTTTGTATCTCCACCAGATACTCATTTGAGTCTGAGTCGACCTGAGAGAGGCCCAGGACCGATTCAACAAAAATCGTCACTGGCATTGGCCGTGAACTGAATGCGAACTCGGGTCGTCTGGTTTGTAGCCCAGCGCGCTAACCACCGAACTATCGCTCCCCATAATGTGTGAATAAAGACAAGACAGAGGCCCCCCTAATAGCCTTAACAGACTGTAGGCTCAAGTGCCGTTAGCGAGCGCCTATGAAAGTCGACACGCACACACACGCGCTCACACACACTCACAACACCCCTCCCACGCATTCACTCACGCTCATGAACACACACATTCACAGACACAAATATCTTGTGAATCCGTAGGCTGCTGCAGCACTGTTTGTTACTCTATAAATACACACACGTAAACAAAGGTCCCCGTGTAGTCTTAACCGACTCTACTGTCAAGTGTAGTTAACGAGTAGCACCTGTCAAGGCCGGCGTGGAACACGAGGAGGAGGGTGGCCAGCACTGGGCCCGGCCGCCTTTGTCTCCCTAGTGGCAACGTTTACACTCCACACAAGGTGCTTTTTGAAGCTGAGTCGACCTTGCGGAGGCCCAGGACCGGGTCAGAAAATCGTCACTGGTGTTCGCCGTGAGCGGGATTCGAACTCGAGTCGCCAGGTTTTCAGCGCAGCGCGCTAACCACTGGGCCAGAGTTTCCCACATGCACAGACACACACGCACAGACACACGCGCACACACACGCGTACAGACACACACGCGCGCACATACACATACACACACGCACAGACACGCGCGCACACACGCGCGCACATACACACACGCACAGACACACGCGCACACACACGCGTACAGACACACACGCGCGTACAGACACATACACACACGCGCGTACAGACACACACGCGCGCACATACACATACACACACGCACAGACACGCGCGCACACACGCGCGTACATACACACACGCACAGACACACGCGCACACACGCGCGTACAGACACACACGCGCGTACAGACACATACACACACGCGCGTACAGACACACGCGCGTACAGACACACACGCGCGCACATACACATACACACACGCGCGTACAGACACACACGCGCGCACATACACATACACACACGCGCGCACATACACATACACACACGCGCGCACATACACATACACACACACGCGCACACAAACGCATAGACGCACGCACAGACATGTACGCGCACACAGACACGCACATACACGCACAGACACGCGCGCACACATGCGTGCACAGACACGCGCGCACATACACACACATGCACACACGCGCACATACACACGCACAGACACACACGCGCGAACACGCGCACACGCATAGACACACACGCACATAGACACGCACGCTCACACACACACGCAGACACACAGACGCGCACACGCACACACGTATAAACACACGCACAAACATGCACGCGAACACGCGCACACGCACAGATAGACACACACAAACACGCACAGACCACAGACACACGCACATACACACACGCATAAACACACACGCACAAACACACGCACATACACACGCGCACAAACACACGCACAGACCACAGACACACCCGCACAGACACATACGCGCACACATACACGCACACAGGCACGCACAGACACGCACACGCACAGACACGCACACACGCGCGTCCACTCAAACGTGTAGTAGCAAAGAGGAGACGTGGATTCACAGAGGGACCGGTTCGGTCGCCCGGACGATGCTCATTTCCTGGGCACAGGGGGGGCCCAGGGGAGCGAGAGTTGAGCAACGTGGAGGGGGTGGAGGAGGGTGGAGGGGTGGTTATTAAGGTGCGGTAACTTAGCAGTAAAGGCACTGCGCTACTGAGCCGGCGACCCAAGCTCGATTCTCGCTCGCAGCCAACACCAGTGACAATATTCTGAACCGGTCCTGGGTCCTCCCTATTCGGCAGACTCAGCGTAAAATGAATACCTAGTGCGGTGCTAGCCGCGTGTCGGCCTTCATAGGTGCTCGCTAAGGCCACTTGCCCCAAAAGTCTGTTTAAGCTACACAGGGAACCTTTGTGTTTATATTTGTACTTGTATACACGTGTGTGGAGCGGTGGTCCAGAGGTTAGCCCACTGCTCTGGAAACCCGAGTTCGATTCACGCAAATGGCCCACACCAATGAAGAATCAGTCTCAATACATTACACGGTGCGGTGTGCAGACATTCCTACCAGGGAGACAAAGGCGGCCGGGCGTGGTGCTGGTCACCCATCCCCTCGTGTGCCGTTTCGACCTTCATAGGTGCTCGCAAACGGCACTTGACCCTTACAGATTGTTCAGGTTATACGGGGGATCTTTGTGATGATGGTGATGGTGGTGATGGTTGTAGTGATAGTGGTGATGGTGGTGATGCTGGTGGTGTGTGATGGTAGTGATGGTAGTGATGGTGGCGAGTAATGGTGGTGATGGTGGTGAGTGATGGTAGTGATGGTGGTGGGTGATGGTAGTAATGGTGATGAGTGATGGTGGTGAGTGATGGTGATGATGGTGGTGAGTAATGATAGTGATGGTGGTGAATGAAGGTGGTGAGTGATGGTGGTGAGTGATGGTGGTGATGGTGGTGAGTGATGATGGTGGTGGTGGTGAATGATAGTGGTGAGTGATGGTAGTGATGGTGGTGAGTGTTGGTAGTGATGGTGATGAGTGATGGTGGTGAGTGATGGTGGTGATGGTGGTGAGTGATGGTAGTGATGGTGGTGAGTGATGGTGGTGAGTGATGGTGGTGAGTGATGGTGGTGATGGTGGTGAGTGATGATGGTGGTGGTGGTGGTGAATGATAGTGGTGAGTGATGGTAGTGATGGTG
Organism: Mordacia mordax; assembly: GCA_036362905.1. Classification (NCBI taxonomy): domain Eukaryota; kingdom Metazoa; phylum Chordata; class Hyperoartia; order Petromyzontiformes; family Petromyzontidae; genus Mordacia; species Mordacia mordax. Next base: position 9,856,534 of record JAZEWT010000002.1, read on the forward strand.
GTGAGTGTTGGTAGTGATGGTGATGGTAGTGATGGTGGTGAGTGATGGTGGTGATGGTGGTGAGTGATGGTAGCGATGTGCCGTTCTCCCCCGTGGAACGTGCGATGATCGGAGCCGAGATGAGAGTGAGAGAGCATCGCCGGCATTCAGCGCCCCTTCCCCATCGGACATAACTGCGGGGAGTCGCGGGGAGTCGAGGGGAGACACGGGGAGACGAGGGGAGTCGAGGGGAGACGAGGGGAGTCGAGGGGAGACACGGAGAGACGCGGGGAGTCGAGAGGAAACGAGGGGAGTCGAGGGGAGACGAGGGGAGTCGAGGGGAGACACGGGGAGACGCGGGGAGTCGAGGAGAAACGCGGGGGAGTCGCGAAGAGCTGCGGAGAGACGCGGGGAGACGCGGGGAGACGCGGAGAGTCGCCCAGAGCCTCGACGAGTCGCGGGGAGTCTCGGGGAGCTATGCGAAACATCGGGAACTGCGAGAAGTTGCGGGGAGTCTCTGGGAGCTGTGGGGAGTTACCGGGAGCCGCTGGGAGCTGGGACCCGACTCACAACCCACGCGACCCACCGCAGCCTCGCGCTGTTTCCAGCCGCAGTGGCAGTTTTGCTGATTTCGCGGTGGAGAATTTGTAATGTTGACGTAAAATTGAGAGCTTCACTCGCTCACCCGCCACCACCGCCGCTCACCCCCTTCACATCCTCTACACCCCACCCCCTCACCTATCACCCCCCTCAACCCCCCTCCCCCCACTAACACCGCATTCAAATACAGTGCTCGGCGTGTGACGCGCTCCCGTGTCCCCTGCTCACAGAAAGGACGCCGAATGTTGAGGACACCCACGGGGCTTCCAAAGATCTACGAGGGGGGGGGGCTGGGGGGAGAGCACTGCCGCAGTCCCTCCCCCGTTCCCCAGCTCCACCGCCATCACCAGACTGAGAAGCTCCTCACCACCACCAACCCCAACACACCCCGACCGACCTCGAGATTCACCACCGCCTTTTCCCGCGTCCAGCACGGGCTGTGGCCGCCGAGAGAGCGAGAGACTCTCAAACCAGGGTCGTATGGCATCGTATTTATATCGCGACATTCAGAATGAAAACAAAAACTCCCCCCCCCCCCAATGCGACAAGAACGCACACTGTTTTAAACAAACAAAAAATCCATTTTCTATCTCAGTTCCGCGTCCGTCCGTCTCGTTCGTGGGCGAGCGTCGAGACATCGCGAGTTGAGCAATGCATGGGTTTCCCGGCGAGCGACGCTGGTTCCGCGCTAGGGGTGGCGGCGCATCGTGCGAGCGCTTCTGTACATAATGATGAGGACGATGAGGGTGATGCTGATGATGATGATGATCCGTGGGGGCTGGGGGGGCGAGGAGGAGGGGGGCGACACTGGCGCGGCCTGGAGCTCACGGCCCCTCGGCGCGAGGGGGGGAGGCGGTAGGAGATTCGCAGCGGCCACGTGGCTTCAAACGCGTGCGACTTCACTGCGGGATGGGCAGGTGAGAGGGGGGGCAGAGCTCGCCATGTGCGGGGCCACGTGACGGCGGTGCCCCCCCCCGTCTCCGCGTCCCAATCATCTCGGCCCCGTCCTCTCACGTCGAGTCACAGCACTGCGGGTGCGTCGCGTGTCGTTTGCGCTGCCTCCTGGGTGCGCTGTCAGTGGGACTCCTCCGCCTGCACACCACCAGCGCAGCGAACCAGGGTCGAACTGACGATCGCTGCTGTCGGCGAATGCCGCCGAACGGTGGCGACGAGACGCCGGCTGATGGCATGAAGACAACGCGCGGGGCATGTACTGTTTGTACAGAGCGGGTTTCTCTTCCCTCTGTCTCTGTGTGTCTCTCTCTCTCTCCTTGTCGTCTCTGTCTCTCTACCTCCGTCACTGTCTCTTTGTCTCCCTCTGTCTCTTTGTCCCTCTCTCTCCCTCTCCTGATCACATGCAAATGCCTGAAGCGTTCCTTGCCTCTCTGTTGCTCGGCCATTTGACTAAGATCACCTCGCCTCTGTCTATCCCCGTCCCTCTGTGTCTGTCTCTCCTCTCTCTGGCTGCCCGTGTCTTTCTCCCCGTGTCTCTCCGTGTTATTGAGACGCGACAGCCTAAGCACGTCCCCACGTATCTATGCATGACTCTGTTGCACGCTCCCCGGCCGCGCCGCGCTCTCCCCTCTCGCCTCCCCCTCTCTCCCCGCTCTCCCCACTTTCACCCCTCTGCTCTCTCAAATTCCCTTCCTCTCCTCTCTCTCTTACCCGCACCTTCTCGCATTTCTCTCCATCTGTCTCTGCCCCCCCCTCTCTCCCGAACACCTCCCATTTAATTCGCTCTCGCTCCCTGTCACTTGATTACTCGCTGCTCTCTGCTCTCGCTGTCATCTGCCACTTATCTCTCGTGTTCGCTCTCCTGCTCCGCTACTCTCTTCAGCCGATTCCAATGACGTCACGTGATTGGCTCGGGCTCTGGTGCAGCAATTAAATCTCCCTCCTCCCCCCCTGCCCCCTCCCACC
>JAZEWT010000002.1:9859751-9870951 GCA_036362905.1 Mordacia mordax
GAGAGGGCCCCCCGCGTGGTGTCGGCGCCCCGAGGAGCCCCCCCCCCCTCTCTCGCCAGCACTTTACAATAAAGCCTATCCGCCTCTATTTACACGCGGCTGCCGTGTGGCTGAGTGTGCGGTTCGCCCCCGCTGGGAGCGCGGGTCTCCCGGGTTCGACTCAATCACGATCCCGCGCGCACAGCGATTGAGTTAAAATGCGGAGGAGCTATGACCCTGTGACTGTCGCAACCTGTGATGAGAGGTCCCTTCCCTCGGAGGAGCTTCTCTACGGTTCGACACCCGTGCAGGGCGCGACAACCACCTCTCCATCTCTGATGGAGGGTGATGCGGGGTTGGGTTGACCACTGCTGACTCACTCACTCACCACTCCTCACTCACTCACACAGCCAGACTCAGTGAGCGACACCTCGGGGCGTCACTGACTGAGTCCCATCCCTCACCTCAATTAGATGACACGTGGAGGGGAACCATCGATAACGTAATCGATAACGTTATCAATAACGTTATTGATAACGTTGGGATGGGATATAGGGTTAGGTTGGGATTCGGGATAAGGGATGGGATATAGGGTTAGAACGGGATTCGCGATTCGGGATGGGATTCGGGATTCGCGATCGAATTCAGAGTTGGGCATGAGATTTGGGATTAGGGATGGCATTCGCAGCTAGGGATGGTATTCGGGGTGAAGGATGGGATTCACGATTTGGGATGGGAATCGGGATTAAGGATGATATTAGAGACTAGGCATGGGATACGGGTTAAGGGATGGGATTCGGAAATGGGGATGGGATTTGGGGTGAGGGATTGGATTCTGGATTTGGGATGGGATTCGGGATTACGGATGGGATTCGGGATTAGGGATGGGATTCAGCATTAGGCGTAGGATTCGGGATTAGTGATGGGATTCAGGGTAAGGGATGCGATTTGGAGTTAGGGATAGGATTGGGAATTCAGCGTTAGGCATAATATTCGGGATTGGGGTGGGATTCATGGTGAATGATGGTATTTCGGGTTAGGGATGGTATTTGGGGTGATGGATGGGATTCGGTTCTTGTGATTCTATTTAGGGTTAGCGATGGGATTTGGGGTTAGGGATGGAATTCGGTATGGGATTCATGATTAGGGTTGGGAAATAGCGTTTGGCTTAGGATTTAGGGGGCGGCGCGGTGGCGCAGTGGTTAGCGCTGACGCCTCACAGCAAGAAGGTCCCGGGTTCGAGTATCTCGGCTCCGGTGCCTTTCTGTGTGGAGTTTGCATGCTCTCCCCGTGTCCGCATGGGTTTTCGCCGGGTACTCCGGTTTCCTCCCACAGTCCAAAAGCATGCTCCTGGATAGGTTGATTGGCTCGCAGACTAAAATTGTCCCGCAATGCCCGGCGATGGACCGGCGTCCTGTTGTCGGGTGTATTCCTGCCTTACGCCCTATGTTTCCGGGATAGGCTCCGGCTTCACCGTGACCCTAGATAATGAGATGAGATGAGATGAGGATTTAGGATTAGGGATGGGATTCCAAGTTATGGATGTCATTTGGGGATAGGGATAGGATTCGTGATTATGGATATGATTTGTGATTAGGGATGGGATACGAGATGAGGGATGGGATTCGTGGTTAGGTATGGGATTCGGGATTATGGATGAGATAAGAGGCTAGGGATGGAATTCGGGTTAAGGGATGGGATTTGGGGAACGGGATGGGATTTGGGGTGAGGGATTGAATTAGGGATTTGGGATGGGATTTGGGATTAGGGTTAGGCTTTGGAATTAGTGATGGGATTCAGGGTTAGGGATGGGATTTGGTGCTAGGGATGGAATTAGGGATCAGGAATGGGATTCGGGGAGAATTTGGGGTGATGGATGGGATTCAGTATTTGGGATGGCATTTAGGATGAGGGATAGGATTTAGGGTTAGGCATAGGATTCATGATTAGGGATGGGATGCGTAGTTAGTGATGGGATTAGGGATAGGGATAGGATTCAGGATTATGGATGGGATTAGGACTTAGGGATGGGATTCGGGTTTAGGGATGGGATTGAGGATAAGGGATGTGATTCGGAGTGCCGGATGGGATTCGGGTGAGGGATTGGATATGGGGTTACAATGGGTTTCGGGATTCGGGATGGGATTCGGGATTATGGATGGGATTTAGCGTTAGGCATATGATTCAGGATTAGGGATGGGATAGAGGGTTAGGATAGGATTCGGGATTAGGGATGGGATTCGGGATTCGGGGTAGGATTTGGGGTATGGGATGGGATTTGGGGTGCGGGATAGGATTCACGATTTGCGATATGATAAAGAGTTAGGATGGGATTGGGGATTAGGGATTGGATTCGGGATTCGGGATGGGATTTAGCATTAGGCATTGGATTAAGGATAAGGGATGAGATTCAGGGTGAGGGATGGGATTTGGGGTAGGAAGGGATTTGGGATTATGGATGGTATTGGGGATTAGGGATGGGATTTGGGATAAGGGATTGGATTTGTGGTGAAGGATGAGATTCGCGATTTGGGATGGGACATAGGGTTTCAATGGGATTCGAGATTAGGGACGGGATTCGGGGGTCGGGATGGGATTCAGAATTGGGGATGGGCTTTAGGATTGTGGATGGGATTCGGGATTCGGTATGGGATTCATAATTCGGGATCGGGTTAATCATTAGGCATAAGATTCAAGATTAGGGATAGGATTCGTAGTTAGGGATGGGATTAGGGTATCGGCATAGGATTCGAGATTACGGATTGTGGTTCTGGATGGGATGAGGGATGAGGGATGGGATTAGGGATGGGATTCGGGATTAGGGATAGGATTTTGGGTTCGGGATGGGATTTGAGGTGAGGGATGCGATTCACGATTTGGGATGGGATATAGCATTAGGATGGGATTAGGGCTTAGTGATGAGATTCGGAATAAGCGATGGGATTTGGGGTTCGGGAGGGGATTTGGGGTGAGGGATGGGATTCGCGATTTGGGATGGTATACAGGGATCGTTTGGGATTCGGGATTTGGGATGGGAATCGCGATGGGATTTAGCGTTAGGCATAGGATTCAGGTTTAGGGATGGGATTCAGGGTGAGGGATTGGATTCGGGGTAGGGATTGGATTTGGGATAAGGGATGGGATTTAGGGTTAGGAAGGGATTCTGGATTAGGGAGGGGATTGGGGATTAGGGATGGGATTTAGGGTGAGGGAGAGGATTTTATGGTGAGGGATGGAATTTGCGATTTTGGATGGAATATAGGGTTAGGATGGAATTCGGGATTACGGTCAGGATTCGGGATTACGGAAGGGATTTGTGTATAGGAATGGGATTTGTGGAGAATTCGGGGTGATGGATGGGATTCGGTATTTGAGATGGAATATAGGGTTAGGGATCGAATTCAGGATTTGGGATAGGAGTTAGGATTAGGGATGCGATTCAGGATTCGGTATGGGATTCATGAATAGGATGGTGTTTATCGTTAGGCATAAGATTCAGGATTAGGGATAGGATTCGTGGTTATTGATGGAACTAGGGGATAGGGATAGGATTCAGGATTACAAATTAGATTTGTGGTTAGGTATGGGATTCGGGATGAGGGAAGGGATTCATGGTTAGGGATGGGATTCTGGATTATGGATGGGATTAGGTCTTAGGGATGGCATTCGGGATTAGGGAAAAATGTTGAGTTCGAGATAGAATTTAGGGTGAGGGATGGCTTTCGCGATTTGGGATGGGATATGGGGTTAGGATGGGATTCAGGATTAGGGATGGGATTAGGTCTTAGGGATGGGATTTGGGATTATGGATGGGATTTGTGGTGCGGGATATCATTCGTGTTGGGATTCCTGGTTAGAGATAGTATTCTGGATTATGGATGGGTTAAGGGCTTAGGGATGGGATTCTGGAGTAGGGATGGGATTCTTGGTACGGGATGGGATTTGGGGTGAGGGATGCAATTTGCGATTTGGGATGGGATATAGGGTTAGGATGGGATTCAGGATTAGGGATGGGATTAGGGTTTTTTGATGGGATTCTGGATTATGGATTGGATTCGTGGTGAGGGATGGGATTTGGGGTGAAGGATGTTATTCGGGATTTAGGGATGGGATTTAGCATTAGGAATACGATTTGGGATCAGTGATGAGATTCAGGGATAGGGATTGGATTTAGGGCTAGGTGTCGAATTAGGAATGGGATTCGGGAAGAATTCGGGGTGGTGGATGGGATTTGGTAATTGGAATGGGATTTAGAGTTAGGGATGGGATTCGGGGTAAGGAATGGGATTTGCGGTTTTAGATGGGATTCAGGATGAGGGATAGGTTTCGGGATTAGAGATGGGATTCAGAGTTCGGCATGAGATCTGGGATTAGAGATGGAATTCGTGGCTAGGGATGGTATGTTGAGTATAGAATGGTATTTGAGGTGAGGGATGGGATTCGGGATTAGGCTCAGGATTCGGGATTAGGGATGGGATTGGGGATGTCATTCGGGATGGGATTCGTGGTTAGGGATAGTCTTCTGGATTATGGACGGGATATGGGGCTTAGGGATGGGATTCTGGAGTAGGGATGGGATTCTTGGTTCGGGATGGGATTTGGGGTGAGGGATGGCATTGGCGATTTAGGATAGGATATAGGGTTAGGATGCGTTTCAGGACCTAGTGATGGGATTTGGGATTAGGGATGGGATTTGTGGTCCGAGAGGGGATTTCAGGTGAGGGATGGGATTCGCGATTTGGGATGGTATACAGGGTTAGTTTGGGTTTCGGGATTTGGGATGGGAATCGCGATGGGATTTAGCGTTATGCATAGGATTCAGGATTAGGGATGGGATTCAGGTTGAGGGATTGGATTCGGGGGTAGAGATTGCATTTGGGATGAGGGATGGGATTCGGGGTATGGGATGGAATTCAGGGGAAGGGATGGGATTTTGGGTTAGGAAGGGATTGTGGATTAGGGATGGGATTGGGGATTAGGGATGGGATTTAGGGTGAGGGAGGGGATTTTGTGGTAAGTGATGGAATTTGCGATTTGGGATGGGATATAGGGTTAGGATGGGATTCGGGATTACGGTCAGGATTCTGGATTACGGAAGAGATTTGGGTATAGGAATGGGATTCGTGGAGATTTCGGGGTGATGGATGGGATTCGGTATTTGGGATGGAATATAGGGTTAGGGATCGGATTCAGGGCGAGGGATGGAATTCACGATTTTGGGATACGAGTTAGGATTAGGGATGCGATTCAGGATTCGGTATGGGATTCATCAATAGGATGGTGTTTATCGTTAGGCATAGGATTCAGGATTAGGGATAGGATTCGTGGATATTGATGGGACAGGATTCGGGATTACAAATTAGATTTGTGGTTGTGGATGGGATTCTGGATTCTGGATGGGATTAGGTCTTAGGGATAGCATTCGGGATTAAGGAAACAAATTTGGATTTTGGGTGAGGGATGGCTTTCGCCATTTGGGATGGGATATAGGAATAGGATGGAATTCAGGATTAGGGATGGGATTAGGTCTTAGGGATGGGATTCGGGATTAAGGCAAAAAAAAATTGGTTTGAGATAGGATTTAGGGTGAGGGATGGCTTTCGCCATTTGGGATGGGATATAGGATTAGGATGGGATTCAGGATTAGAGATGGGATTAGGTCTTAGGGATGGGATTTGAGATTATGGATGGGATTTGTGGGCGGGATATCATTCGTGATGGGATTCGTGCTTAGGGATAGTGTTCTGGATTATGGATGGGATAAGGGCTTAGGGATTGGATTCTGGACTCAGGATGGGAGTCTTGGTTCGGGGTGGGATTTGGGGTGAGGGATGCAATTTGCGCTTTGGGATGGGATATAGGGTTAGGATGGGATTCAGGATTAGGGATGGGATTAGGGTTTTTTGATGGGATTATGGATTATAGATTGGATTCGTGGTGAGGGAAGGGATTTGGGGTGAAGGATGTTATTCGGGATTTAGGGATGGGATTTAGCATTTGGAATACGATTTGGGATCAGAGATGGGATTCAGGGATAGGGATGGGATTTAGGGCTAGATGTGGAATTAGGAATGGGATTCGGGAAGAATTCGGGGTGGTGGATGGGATTTAGTATTTGGGATGGGATTTAGAGTGAGGGGTGGGATTCAGGGTAAGGAATGGGATGTGCGGTTATAGATGGGATTCAGGATTCGGGATGGGATTCATGAATAGGATGGTGTTTATCGTTAGGCATAGGATTCAGGATTAGGTGTAGGATTCGTGGCTAGGGATGGTATTTTGGGTTTAGAATGTTATTTGGGGTGAGGGATGGGATTCGCGATTTGGGATGGGATATAGCATTAGGATGGGATTAGGGCTTAGTGATGGGATTCGGGGTAAGGGATGGGATTTGTGGTTCGGGAGGGGACTTGAGGTGAGGGATGGGATTCGCGATTTGGGATGGTATACAGGGTTAATTTGGGTTTCGGGAATTGGGATGGGAATCTCGATGGGATTTAGCGTTATGCATAGGATTCAGGATTAGGGATGGGATTCAAGTTGAGGGATTGGATTCGGGGGTAGAGATTGCATTTGGGATGAGGGATGGGATTCGGGGTATGGGATGGAATTCGGGGGAAGGGATGGGATTTTGGGTTAGGAAGGGATTGTGGATTAGGGATGGGATTGGGGATTAGGGATGGGATTTAGGGTAAGGGAGGTGATTTTGTGGTGAGTGATGGAATTTGCGATTTGGGATGGGATATAGGGTTAGGATGGGATTCGGGATTACGGTCAGGATTCGGGATTACGGAAGAGATTTGGGTATAGGAATGGGATTCGTGGAGATTTCGGGGTGATGGATGGGATTCGGTATTTGGAATGAAATATAGGGTTAGGGATGGGATTCGGGGCTAGGGATGGAATTCACGATTTTGGGATACGAGTTAGGATTAGGGATGCGATTCAGGATTCGGTATGGGATTCATCAATAGGATGGTGTTTATCGTTAGGCATAGGATTCAGGATTAGGGATAGGATTCGTGGCTAGTGATGGGACTAGGCGATAAGGATAGGATTCGGGATTACGGATTGGGATGGAATTCGGGATGAGGGATGAGATTCGTGCTTAGGGATGGGATTCTGGCTTCTAGATGGGATTAGGTCTTAGGGATGGCATTCGGGATGGGATTTTGGGTTCGAGATAGGATTTAGGATGAGGGATGGCTTTCGTGATTTGCGATGGGATATAGGGTTAGGATGGGATTCAGGAATAGGCATGGAATTAGGTCTTAGAGATGGGATTCGGGATTAGGGATGGGATTTGTGGTTAGGGATAGGATTTGGGGTGCGGGATAGGATTCACGATTTGCGATATGATAAAGAGTTAGGATGGGATTGGGGATTAGGGATTGGATTCGGGATTCGGGATGGGATTTAGCATTAGGCATTGGATTAAGGATAAGGGATGAGATTCAGGGTGAGGGATGGGATTTGGGGTAGGAAGGGATTTGGGATTATGGATGGTATTGGGGATTAGGGATGGGATTTGGGATAAGGGATTGGATTTGTGGTGAAGGATGAGATTCGCGATTTGGGATGGGACATAGGGTTTCAATGGGATTCGAGATTAGGGACGGGATTCGGGGGTCGGGATGGGATTTGGGATTAGGGATGGGATTTGTAGTTCGGGATTGGATTTGGGGTTAGGGATGGAATTCACGATTGGGGATGGGATTTAGGTTTAGGGATCGGATTCAGGATTTGGCATGGGATTCATGATTGTGAATGGGGTTTATCGTTAGGCATTAGATTCAGGATTAGGGATAGGATTCGTGGTTAGGGATTCGATTACTGGATAGGGATAGGATTCGGGATTACAGAGAGCATTTGTGGTCGCGGATGGGATTCGGGATGAGGGATGGGATTCATGGATAGGGATAGGATTCTCGATTTGGGATGGGACATAGGGTTTGGATGGGAATTGGGATTAGGGATGAGATTCATCATCAAGTATAGGAATTTGGTTTAGGGATGGGATTCGTGGTTAAGGATGGGTTTCGGAATTAGATATAGGATTTGTAGTTAGGGGTGGGATACAGGCTATGTATGGGATTCGGGTTAAAGGATGGGATTCAGAATTGGGAATGGGATTTGGGGTGAGGGATTGGATTCGGGATTTGGGATGGGATTCGAGATTTGGGATGCAATTCGGTATTCGAGATGAGATTTAGCATTAGTGGTAGAATTTGGAATTAGTGATGGGATTCAGGGATCGGGATGGGATTTCGGGTTAGGGATGGGATTTGGGATTCGGAATGGGATTCGGGGAGACTTTGGGGTTATGGATGGGATTCAGTATTTGGGATGGGAAATAGGGTTAGGGGTGGGATTGGGGGTTCGGGATGGAATTCAGGATTGGGGATGAGATTTACCATTAGGGATGGGATTCAGGATTCGGTATGGGATTCATAATTAGGGATGGGGTTTATCATTAGGCATAGGATTAAGGATTAGGTATAGGATTCGTAGTTAGTGGTTGGATTAGGGGATAGCGATAGGATTCGGGATTACTGAGAGGATTTGTGGTTAGGGACGGCGTTCTTGATGAGGGATGGGATTCGTGGTTAGGGATGGGATTCTGGATTATGGATGGGATGAGGGCTTACGGATGGGAATAGGGATTAGAGATGGGATTTGAGGTCAAGGGTGGCGTTCAGGGATAGGGATTGGATTCGGGATAAGGGATGGTATGTGGGGTGAGGGATGGGAAATAGGGTTAGAAAAGGATTCAGGATTAAGGATGGGATTGGAAATTAGGGATGGGATTCATGGTGAGGTATGGGATTCGGGGTTATTGATTCGATTCGGGATGAGGGATAGAATTGACGTTAGGAATGGGATTTGGGGGTAGGGATGACATTTGGGATGAGGGATGGGATTATGGTAGGGATGGGATTTGAGGTCAAGGGTGGCATTCAGGGATCATGATTGAAAATGGGTTATGGATGGGATTCGGGATAACGGGTAGGATTCGGGATTAGGGATGGGATTCGGACTTTGTGATGGGATTCGGGACTAGGGATGGTATTTCGGGTTGACGATGGTATTCGCGGTGAGGGATGGGATTCGGGATTTGGAATGGGATTTAGGATTAGGAATGGGATTCGAGATTAGGGATGGGATTCGGAATTAATGATAGGATTTGTGTTTAGGGATTGGATAGAGGCTAGGGATGGGCATGGGATTTAGAGTTATGGATGGGATTTGGGGTTACGGATGGGATTCAGGATTAGGGATGGATTCAAGATTAGAGATTGGATTCGTGGTTAGGGATTGGATTTGGGATAAGGAATGGGATTTGGGGTTTAGTGATGGGATTCAGGATTTGGGATGGGAGTCGGGGTGAGGGATAAGATTCAGGGTTAGAGATTTAATTGGTGGTCAGGAATTGGATTTGGGGTTAAGGATGGGATAGCAATGAGATTTTGCTGTTATCGATGGAATTTGGGGTTAGGGTTGTGATTTGAGGTTCGGGATTGGAATCGGTGTTGGGGATGGGATTTGGTGTTATGGATTAGATTTGTGGTTAAGGATGGAATTTGTGGGTTAGGGTTGGGATTTGTAGTTAGGGACGGGAATTGGGGTTCGGGATGGGATTTGGAGTTAGGGATGGTGTTTCTGTTTGGGGTTGGGATTCGGGGTTAGGGATGGAATTCGGAGTTAGGGATGGGATATTAGGTTTAGTGATGCGATCGGGATTAGGGTTGGGTATCAGCGTGACTGTTTGGATTCGGGGTCAGCAATGGGATTCGGGATAAGGGATGGGATTCAGGGTTAGAGATGGGATTTGTAGTTAGGGATGGGAGTCGTGGTTGGGGATGGGTTTTGGGGTTAGGGATGGGATTCGGGGTTAATGATTTGATTCGGAGTAAGGGATAGGATTTGGGATGGAATTTAGGGTTAGGGATGGGATTCTGGATTAAGGATGGAATTTGGTATTGGGGAAGGAATTCGGGGATAGGGATATGAATCTTAGTTAGAGATAGGATTCTGCTGTTAGGGATAGAATTTGGGGTTTAGTGATGAGATTCGGGATTCAGGCTTGGGGATGAGATTCGGGGCTAGTGATCGGATTTGGGATAAGCAATGAGATTTTGTGGTAAGGGATGGGATTCGGGGTGAGCAATGAGATTTTGCGGTTAGACATAGGATTCGGGGTTTGGGATATGATATGGTGTTAGGGATGGGATTCGGTGTTGGGGATGGAATTCGGCATAAGGGATCAGATTTGTGGTTAGGGATGGGATTCGGGGTTAGGGATCGAATTTGGGATAAGGTATGGGATTAACGTTAGGGATGGAATTGGTGGTTGGGAATGGGATTTGGGGTTAAGGATAGCATTCAGAGTTAGGGATGGGATTCGGAGTTAGGGATGGGATTCGAGGTTAGTAATGAGATTTTGGGTTAGGGATGGGATTTGGGGTTAGCAATGAGATTTTGCGGTTACGGATCGCATTCGGGGATAGGGATGTGATTTGGGGTTAGAGATGGGATTCGGGGTTGTGGATAGGGTTTGGGATTAGGGATTGGATTTTGGGTAAGGGATGGGATTCAGCTTTAGCGATAAGATTTGGAGTTATGTATGGGAATTCGGGGTTAGGGATAGGATTTTGGGTTAAGGACCAGATTTAGGGTTAGGGATGGGATTTGGGGTTAGGGATGGGATTTAGGGTAAGGGATGGGGGGTTTGGGATTATGGATGGGATTCGGGGTTAGAGATGAGATTCGGGGTTAGGGTTGGGATTCAGGGTTAGGTATGGGATTCTGGGTTAGGGATCGGACTCGGGGTTAGGGATAGGATTCTGGGTGAGGGATGGGATTTGGGGTTAAAGATGGGTTTTGGGATAAGCGATGGGATTCAGGGTTAGGGATCGGAATTGGGGTTAGGGATGGGATTGGTGGTTGGGAATGGGATTTGGGGTTATAGATGGGATTCAAGGTTAGGAATGATGTTCGTGGTTAGGGATGGGATTTGGGGTTAGGGATGAGATTTGAGGTTATGGAAGGGATTTGGGGGTTAGAGAAGGGATTTGTTATTGGGTACGGGTTTTGGGTGGGGCCCCCCTCAGTCCTCAGCCCCCCGTTCCCCTACGAGTGATGCAGGGAGAGAGACCCCGTGTCTGCACGCGTCCCCGAGACTCAGCCACTCTCTGAGGCCAAATACACTCCTGGGGGGGGG
>JAZEWT010000002.1:9913148-9923270 GCA_036362905.1 Mordacia mordax
CCCCCCCCCCACGTGCCAACTGTCAAATCCACATTTGAGATATCAGGGGAGTGGGGGTCTGAGATGAGCCATGGAGTGGAATCGAACTCAATCGTCCGGGGTAGTCGCGCGGTGCGCTCACCGTTACGCCGCACACCGCATGCTTGACGCACGATACAAAGTCAACAGCCAAAGAGAACTGACAAACAACTGATGAGGAATTGTCTCTGCACGCCGCTTGGATTGCTTGACCATACTTCACCACGGTGGTAAATACAGGTTGGCGAATTGGGTGGAGGACTCAGGACCCCTTTTATTTATCTGAGCCATCGTTGTTAACTGCGACCTGGAAGCGAACCCATGCGGTCGGGTTCATAGCGCGGTGCGGCAGGGTGCCTGTACATCATCGACGCCTCACCAAGAGAAAGTCCTGCCAGTGGCAGTTCGACACGCGCCTCGGGCGCCTTTCTGTGTGGACTTTATGTGGCCCCCGTCATTCTGCGTCTGTTTCCTCCAGGCTCCGGTTTTCTTCCACAACCCGCAACTAAAACACACTCAATCGATACAATTTTTTGGGTAAGGTCATGTTAAAAATGTTTGTCGTAAACCCTCAACCACCCGATAACAGCAAATCAGTAAAGTATGTCAACGTTAACAAAACATGCCAATTCTTCACGATCTCAGCACACCGGTGTATTGAAGAGCAAACTTACAGACTTATAAATGAAATACGACGTTTCGCTGATAAATGCAATCAACATCATCAGGCAACCCGTACCAACTTGATACGAGTTCGCTTCAAAATAAAGAGTAACCATTTCGATCTCCTTTGCTCTTCACCCAAAAAGTGGAATCTATTGCTAACATTGGTCACGAAAGCTTTCGAATTAAAACACACTCAATAATTAGCCGGTTGGCGCCGACTGACTACTTGCCTTACAACCCAAGCCTCCCTGCCCCTTCCAATAGGGGCGTGCTGCATATGCCCAGATTGCACCTCCATTCGATGGGTTACAGACTCTTCTCGCGCGCTGCTCCCAGACTCTGGAACTCTCTGCCATTGAAAAGTCGGTCAGCTGAGTTCCTGGGCATCTTCAAATCTCGTCTCAAGACTCGCTTGTTCCATAAGGTCTTGAAGTCCTCTGTTTAGGACTGTTGATACTGCTCACTGCTGTTTTGTTTGGTTCATGGCTCGCTGTTGACCGATGCCTGCTCAGGAACACATTCATGTTTTAAACAATTATTGTACTTGTTACTTGACGTCCTTCATTGAGCTGTAGTCATTATTTTATTCGATTGACTTATTTTGATGTTGTTAAATTGCCGTTCTCTCCACAGCTCTGTGCAGCGCTTGTGACCCTCGGGTAAAATGCGCTTTATAAATGCAAATACTATGTTTTCCTCACTACGCTTCCGTTTCCATGTCTCGGCCAAGACTCGGAGTGGAATTTACGCAGTTACAAATCGTGCCATTGCTAAAGATTCATTTCGCGCTCAGCCGTATAACATTAGCCACAGCACCTACACGTGCAGCTACACACATTGGGGGGGGGGGGAGAGCGCAAGGGGGGGAGGCGTGGATACAAACTCAAGCCGGCAAGTTATCAGCAGCGCGCTAACCGCTGCACCACCGCCCCCCCCCCACCAGACCCCTAATCTACGAACACGGGAACGTTCGGTTTAATTCCTCTCAAACGACGCTGAAAAGTGCACCTTTCGATAAGGCGAGTTGCTGCTATAGCGACGAACTTTGTCGCAGATATCAGCCTCGCAGCGGCATTCATCCGGGCAGCGCCTCGCTTTGTCCAGCGCGACAGCCGCGCGGGTGGCCTCTGGGTAATTAATTACAGCGCAATGAGACTTAATGAAATGCCACGAGCCTCGCGTCTCGTGACGCATCATCAGCATCATCATGAGCAACAGCCCCGAGCGGAGGGGGCGGACGAGACGCGGGCACACACTCTCTCTCTCGACCGCCACCACCATCACCAACACCATCATCATCATCATGATTGCGCGCAAAACAAAGATACTTTTCCACATGGCCTTTTATAGACTGTAGGGTGCGATGCTGGTAACGAGCATCTATTAAGGCCGACGTGGAACACGATGGAGTGACCAGCACCACCGCCCGACCCCCCGTCTCTTTAGTGGGAATGTTTACACAAAGCTCTGGGAAACTCATTTGATCCTGAGTCGACCCAGGGGGAGGCTCGGCGACTGGTTCGGAAAAGCAACACTAGTGTTAGCCGTGAGAGGGCATCAAACTCGCCAGGTTTGTAACATCAGCACATTACAGTGGTCACATCAGCACATCACAGTGGTAACATCAGCACATCACAGTGGTAACATCAGCTCATCACAGTGGTGACATCCGCACATCACATCACAATGGTACCATCAGCATATAGCATATCACAGTGGTATCATCAGCACATCACAGGGTCACATCCGCACATCACAGTGGTAACATCAGCACATCACATCACAGTGGTATCATCAGCACATCACAGGGTCACATCCGCACATCACCTTGGTAGCATCAGCACATCACAGTAGTAACATCAGCACATCACAGTGGTAACATCTGCACATCAGTGGTAACATCAGCACATCACAGTGGTAACATCAGCACATCACGGTGGTAAAATCCGCACATCACGGTGGTAACATCAACACATCGCGGTGGTAACATCAGCACATCACAGTGGAAACATCCGCACATCACAGTGGTAACATCAGCACATCACAGTGGTAACACTGGAACAATCAGAATATACAGGACGGAATGTTGGCTGCGGCTGGCGGCGTGGATTGCCTCCCCCCTCCCTCTCTGCTGTCTCCTCGCTACGCTTCCGAATCCTTGCATCGTCCATGCTTAGGGGTGGAGTTTGCGCGGCGCGTTGTAAATTATATTATTATACATTAACACCATCACCACCACCATCACCACCACTACTAGCAGCACTCCCACCATCACCAAATCACCAACACCACCACCACCACCATGACCATTACCACCACCATCATCACCATATAATTTATATTATTATACATTAACACCATCACCATCACCACCACTACTTGCAGCACCCCCACCATCACCAAATCACCAACACCACCATCACCATATCATCACCACCATCACCACCACCATCACCACCACCATCACCACCATCACTACGATCACGATCGTCTTCTCCACGCCCCACCCCGCCCACGTCTATAAACACTATATACAGGGTCGTGTGGGTCAGGAGCCTATCCCGGAAGACAGAGGACGCTAAGGGGGCTATACCCATGATGTGATGCCAGTGCATCGCAATTTATTCAGAAGGCCAATTAAGCTTACCCAGCAGCGTACCTTAGAACGGTGGGGGGGGGGGAAACAGGATACCCGGCGAAAACGCATGCGGACACGGGGAGAGAGAGAACTCGCAAACTTCACAGAGAAAGGCACCCGAACCGAGAACCGAACGTGGGGCCTTCTTGCTGTGAGGCGACAGCGCTCCTCACTGCGCCATCGCGCCACCCTCTATGATTACCCCACTCACGATCGTTAAAGTTCAGGATCACGCATTCGTCGCAAAGCACTCTCCGAGGACCAACGAGTGGAGCGAAGAGTGAGGAATCCCCGCGTGCGAACGATTCTGATTCCTTGTTTGCGACTCCGGGGATGTTGTGGGCGTGGTTCACTTAGTGCTTGGGCTACGGGCCTTGTGTCCCGTGTCGCTCGCAATCAACCGCACTCACGCGTCGAGGGTCCCGCCGCACCTTTCCCCTGCTACCTCCTCCATCTCGCAGCCCTCGCTCCCTTCATCCTCTCGTCTCCTGCTCCCCTAGATTCCTCCCACAGCCCCCCTCCTAATCTACCTTGTCTCCTCTTCCAGTACCCTCCGCAGCACCCCCTCCCTCGCCCCTCCTCTCCCCCCTCCCTTCCTCTCCCCCCCCCGCGCAACCCCCCCTCTTCCATCCTTCCTCTAGTCCTCTTCCCCCCCGCACACCCCCTCCCCCGCCGCTCCTCGCCTCCTTTCCCACCAACTCATACTCTTCCTCTCCCTGTATGACTCTTTCTAACAGTTATAAAGCGGGGAGGGGCAAGCGAGTTACAACATCGGGGACAATTTAGTCGGGGCAATTAACCTAATCATCAGTGTCTTTGCAACCGTTGGGGGAAACTGGAATACCCGGCGAAAACCCACGTGGACACGGGAAGAACACGCAAACTCCACGCAGAAAGGCATCCCAGCCCGGGATCGAACCTAGGTATTTCTTACTGCTCCGCTCCTGTCTCCCATAGCCTCTCGAGGGCCTGCCGAGACGCGGCTCCTTAACGGGGCGCGGGGCTCACGCGGGGTTCGCGACAGACGCTCCAGCTCACCGTGACCCCTCGTGTATATGCGCGCCGCCGCTCTATGTATGGCTCTGAGACTCAGGTCTGCGTCAACAGGTGTTCCGGAAAGGAACCTCACCTGGGTTAAATGAATAAATTCATCGCGGGGCTGAACCCGCCACACACGCAACAGATATCGCTTTACGGCGGCAGGGCGCTCCACCGTTAAGACTCTGGAGTTACGCTTGGGCCTTCGTGGCGGTCCGCGTAGCAAGGCCCCGCCAGGTTCCCGAGCTGTGCGCGAACCTCTGCCCTCTCTGTCTCTCCCTGGCAACTGTGTGACCTGAGTCACCGATCATTTCGTCACGGTGACGCACGTGCCGTGTGGGCAGCTCAAGGGAGGCGATGCCACTGAGGAGGAGCGAGAACGCGTGGTTATTAACAATTAATTAACTGATTGCATTTAAAAAAGCATCACCTTTCACCCAGAGGTCCCAAGACACTGCAGGAAATAGAGGTGGCACGCAGACAGCCGGCGTCAGCCTGCCGCACTCCTATCCCTATATATTAAGATGCTATAGGCCAATTCATTGATGAGTGGGGTTTTTTTCAAGTTGCGGGAAGAAAAAGGAGAACCCCGAGCAAACCCACGCAGACCAGCCAGCGAACACATAACCTCCTCATATAAAGGCGTCCGAGTCGGGCGTATAAACACGCAAGGATTCACATGCTAACAGAGGCCCGCTATTTTTCACCGAGAATGCTCTAAAACCGACAAAAATATATTCTCGTGTCTGGTAAAATGTTCACGAGCTAAATACCAATGTCGAGAACTTTTATTCACGCGAGACGGCTAAAATTGAGAGTTCGTGGTTTTGGTATTCCTACAGTGGCTCATTTTATAGTCCCTAAATTAAACTGGGAGAGGGTTAACATCGAGATTATCGCAATTATTTCGGGAAACTGCAAATGACTTTCTTTATTTCAACGAAGCCTGGAAGTGCACGGTATCCTAACTGATTTTCAATACCGACATGATGCAATTGATGCCTATCTCGCCACGCTCCGCAACTGACCCGCTCATTCGCACGGTCTCTCGGCATGACCTCTGCCCTCCGACCTGCGGTGGCATCACGAAGCATACAGGAGCCGCGTTGCACCACAGTAAATACATCTGCTGGATGTGCCCAGATCGTACCTCCATTCGATGGGTGACAGAGCCTTCTCGCGCACTACTCCCAAACTCTGGAACGCCCTTCCATTGGAAAATCGGTCAGATGAGTCCCTGGATATCTTCAAATGCCGTCTCAAGACTCACTCGTTCTGTAAGGCCTTGAAGTCTTCTGGCTAGGACTGTTGATGCTGCTCACTGTTGTTGTGCTAGGATGATGACTCGCTGCTGAATTGTGCCTGTTCAGAAACGCTTATTCCTTCCTTTATTAGTTTAACAATTTTTGTATTTGTTACTTGATATCCTTCATTGATTTATAGTGATTATTGTAGTCAATGTATCTACTTTCATGTTATTGACATGCCGTTCTCCCTACAGCTCTGCGCAAGGCTTTGTGACCCTCGAATCAAAGGCGCTTTGGAAATGCAAACATTATTATTTAGCGCTGACGCTGCGTTCATTCAGGCCGCACCTTCCAGTGTGATTTAACTGTTTCGTTTTTTTATATTTACCGGTTTAATATTTTCTAATTTATGGTTATAAAGTTTGCATGTTCTCTCTGTCTGCGTGGGTTTTCTCCGGGCTCTCCGGTTTCTTCCCACCGTCCAAAGACACGCTGCTGCCTAGGTTAATTGGCCTGCTGAGTAAATTACCCCCAGTGCCCTGCGATGTACTGGCGCCACATCCTGGGTATAGCCTTACCTTGCTCCCTGTGTCTGCCAGGATAGGTTCGGGCATCCCGCACCCTGTACACGATTAAGCTGGTATAGGTGATAACGATGATGTTCGATTCCCACCTCGCGCATCTTTGACTGTACAGTTTGTATGTGCTCCCCTTGTTCTACGTGGGTTTTCTCCGGGTGCTGCGGTTTTTTCGGTTTTCTCCCACAACGGAAAATACTCAATAATTGGCCAACAGAGTCAGAATGTACAGGACGCAGTGTCTCGCAAATGTTTGCGCCAGCTGACTGCACGGCTGGCTTCCACCTCCCCTACTCTCAGCTGTCGCTACGCCTCCGTGTTTCGTCTATGACCAGTCGTGTAATTTTCGCGGCGCGTTATAAATTGTGGCATTATAATTGCTGTAATATTAAAGAAAAATGCTATTGTTCATTTGCCGTTCTTATGTCGTTGTTGTTGTTTACACGCTGTTCTCTCCACAGCTCGGTGCAGGACTTTGTGACCCTCGGGTGAAAAGCGCTCTAGAAGTGTAATTATTATAATTACCTTCATCTCTTGGGGATGAGATGCGGATGTTACCTCTAATGGAGACATCTGGAGGAGAGTCGGCGAGACTCCGCGAGCCTCCACTCGCTGACGGAGCGCACCTTGCTCACAGTCGCGGCGACACCTGTTGGTGATGGGAGCGGCGCTCTGCTCCATCTCCTCGCTCCATCATCCTTCCCCTCGGTCCCTCCCCATGCTCGCTCCCCCCTCGCTCCCTCCCCCCTCGCTCCCTCCCCTCGCTACCCTCGCTCCCTTCCCCCTTGCTCCCTCTCCTCGCTACCTCCATTCCCTTCCCTCGCCCCTTCCCATCCTCCATCCCCTCCTTCCTCTCGCTTCCTCCCCCCTCGCTCCTTACCCTCTCTCCCCTACCTCCCACCCCTCGCTCCCTCCCGTCGTCCCGTCTCCCCGTTCTCTCGTCCCGTCTGCGCCCTGGTCCGGCACCTTTCTCCCCTTTCCCTCCACTCGCCCCCCCCCCCGACTCCCCCTCAGCTCCCTCTCCCTGTCCTCCCGCTCTCCTAGCTCCCCCTGCACACCCTCGCTGTCTCCTCCCGACTCCCCGACTCGTGCCAATAATGGCAATGACAAAGTTGCACACACGCAGGGCCTTCTTTAAACACAGTCTCGAGTCCCAGCGAGACATCCCAGGACACGCGCTAATACGAATAACATTCGCTCTGTGGGTATCGTCAGCTCCGGTTCCTCCGCTCCCCTCCCTCGCTCCCCGTTATCCCCTCTCCGCACACAACGCGCCGCGCTCATCGAGTCTCACGCATCATTCCCTTCTCTCCAACAAATCCCTCCCCGTGTCTCTCTCTCCTCACGCTCTCCTCGTTCCCTCGCCCCTCCCGCACCCTCCTCAATTTGCCGCACACGCAGCTAATTAATCACGTCTGACTGCTTCACAGGTCGCTGCATGAAAAATAATTATAGGGACGCGAGTTTGGGGCGAGGCGCGCGCCGCGCAGTCGAACACGTGCCGACGACAGGGCGCTTCCATTGAAAACGATTTCATTACTCGTGCCCAGCCCCGCACCCCACTCCTCCCCAAAGCACCCCCACCCACTCTTCCCCAAGCACCCCCCCCCAAACCCGCGTGATCAATGCACGCGGACGAGGGGACGGAGCCTAAATGTCAGCGAACGTCAGGCAGCAATATTTCACGGGTACATTTACACCGGCGCTATTCTGTCAGCAAAACAATTTGTTAGAAAAAGAGCAGCTCCATGTGCGTGCGGCACTCGAGCTGAGACTCCCTCGCACTCCCTCACACCCCCCCCTTCACCCCCTTCTCGGCCTCATCCTCAACACGGATGATGCACAGACGAGTCTTGTGTTCACGTCCCAAGCATTCTTACTCCTCCTCCTCCTCCCCCTCTCTCGCCCCTACCTCGCTAGATTTCCAATAACCGTTTAACGCTTATCTCTCACGGGGCTGTTTGTTGCTGCCCGTCTTGCGTTACGTGTGCTCGACCATTGTGTGAGCTACATTTTGCAGCGGTCAATTCGCTGCCAGTGCCGTGTGGGCGGAGGCGCAGAAACGTGATGAACAAACACGTTCAGTAACAACATTGGCACCTTGAAGGGAAAGGCGACGTTACGAGCAACGACCCGTCTTCATCTGTATGCCGTGAATAAGGATCATTGCCCAAAACGTGTGACGTATGCATCATGTATGACCAACTTGGCTTTGTGAGAATGGATTTGCAAAGTTGTTATTTCCGGATGGCCGTGTCGAGTGCTCTTCCTCTCTACTTCACGACGTTTCGCCTCCCACACAGGAGGCATCATCAGGGGTTGTAGTGGCTCAAATCTCTCCCACCCGGGGGTGGAGCCCAGGATCTACTGAGTGCAGAGTCAAACCACGTGGCTCCAGTCTCTCCCACCCAGGGGTGGAGTCCAGGATCTACTGAGTGTGGAGTCGAACCACGTGGCTCCAGTCTCTCCCACCCACGGATGGAGCCCAGGACATACTGAGTGCAAAGTCAAACCACGTGGCTCCAGTCTCTCCCACCCGGGGGGAGACCAGGATCTACTAGTGTGGAGTCAAACCACGTGGCTCCAGTCTCTCCCACCCAGGGGTGGAGCCCAGGATCTACTCAGTGCGGAGTCAAACCACATGGCTCCAGTCTCTCCCACCCAGCGGTGGAGCCCAGGATCTACTCAGTGTGGAGTAGAACCACGTGGCTCCAGTCTCTCCCATCCAGGAGGGAGCCCAGGACATACTGAGTGCGGAGTCAAACCACGTGGATCCAGTCTCTCCCACCCGGGGGTGGAGCCCAGGGTCTTCTGAGTGCGGAGTCAAACCACGTGGCTTCAGTCCCTCCCACCCAGAAGTGGAGCCCAGGATCTTCTGAGTGTGGAGTCAAACCACGTGGCTCCGGTCTCTCCCACCGGAAAGCAGCCCAGGATCTAGTGAATGAAGTCACTGCTCCTTCTCCCCACCCCGCGAGGGGACCGACCTCGTCTCCACATCCATCACGGGTATCGCACAGAGTGAATCCACCCCCCCATTGCTCAGTACACGAATCTCCGTTAACACAATCACCCAGAGAGCGCGGGGGAGCGACCAGAGGGAGCCGGAGGCGGACACTGAAGGGACGGGTGCTATTGTAACCGGTTCCAACCTGCACCGTCTCCCTACACCCAACGATACAGCCGTCGATCGCATGAGAGACTGCAGGCCGGCGCCTAGGCCAGCGAGATGTCAGACACCAGGTGAACTCCGCGCGCGTGAGTGCACACGTGACGATGGGGAGTGATTCTGATGGTAAAGTTCTGCGTTGTGTTATTGTGAATCCCCCCCCTCACGCTCCACATGCACCGCTCCTGGTCCGCCGACACTCGATACTGTTTCCACCACAAGGACTTGATTCCACACGCATCTTCTCTCGATATGATGTTATTTATTCACTCTGCAGGCACAGCACCTTAATACACACCCACCAACATACGCAATCACATCAAAACTCCACAGCCCTCAATCATGCTTCACTCACACTGAGAAAAACCGCGAACCAAAAATGGCAGCCGCGTGCAGCCACGTGCATCTCACTCCAAAACCCACAAGATTCTGCCCTCTCCTAAATAACAATACCTCTGTGGCACCACGACTTGGACCGCGGACTCGTGACGGCTCGGCGATAACAGCACGGCGAGGATCAGCGTTCACTCCGCGATCGTTCAGCCAGTGATCAGAGACTTCTTGACTTTTGATGCTTTATTGAACAGAGCGCGACGCGGGCCCCAGGGCATGACGAACACAGCGAGCAGCCGACTACATCTTGACGCCCTGATGACTAACTGACGACTGCCTGTACACTCCCAACCCGCCCTTCTTTATATCCCTCCGCGCCGCCCCCTCTCGCACCTTCCAGATGACATCACCCGTAGTCACGAGTCACAATGAGTCATG
>JAZEWT010000002.1:9939846-9954910 GCA_036362905.1 Mordacia mordax
CTCTGATGCGACTTTCGCAGTAGCCAACCAACTGAGACTCCGGTCATCGGCCGGCTCTGCTTGCACTAAGGGTGCCCGTCCTGTCCCCGTCCGTCTGCCCTGCGTAGCACCACGAGACAAGGTATATCCCCTTGCCTTGCGCTGGAGTTAACGGGTTCCTTTGACGTCTCATGGCTGCTCAGAATAGGTAATTTATTCACCTTCACTAGTCTCACGTCTATCCTGTCCATGGCCGGACTCTCGACCACTGTCTGCAGCTGCCTCACCTGCTGCGACTGCCTCATCGGCGGCTCCCTCCTCGACTCCAGAACCTTCCATGGCTCTGGCGCCTCCCTTGGGATCGGGTTTCATGGTTTGCCTGGCAACCACACTGTCGGGGGCATTGTACATGCACCTGTCTCACTACGCATCTTCAAAGACGAGGCATACTTGGCACAGTCCATTCACTCCTCTCTTATTTACTGCGCACATCACCCATAATCAGTCCACACTCCGTGACAATCTGTGCATCTCCGTGTCGGTGTGTGCCGTTTCACAGTAGCGCCGTCGTGCACGGCTGGGTATCTCGATCCACTGGTAACCGCAGCAGCAGTGAACTTTGTCCTTACTCAGGCGAGGTTAGCCATCAACAAGACTCGTATGGAGCTGCTGCAGGGTGACGCGGGTGAAAGCTCCGCACGAGCAATGACCAAGGGCCTCATCAAGGCGCGGCTCTGCCTGAAGCCGCCTTCTACAAAAACGCTGGGGAGGTGCCCCCACTTTCCTGAAGTGCTGGGGCAGCGCTCTGTGCATGGACACTCATGGGACCCTCCAGTTCACGTTTTAATTTGCACTAATTTCTGAGGGTCTTACCGTCTCTTTCTCAGATCCTTTCTCTCACGCGCTCTGTAGTTATATATATTGTATACTGTCTTGATCATGTACATTGTGGCGTGCCACTGCTGCGAATAATTTGCCGTAATTCTGGGTAGGGGTATGTATATACTCGAATCTAATTAAATGTGTGTGCGTTATAAACTGTATTTAACGGGATGTGGGTCAAGGGGTATATATGGTTGTACATATTGTAGGTTGTGTTTCTTGCATATTTCGTCGTTGGAAATTTTGTTCGGAAGAGCAATAAAACCGGATTCTGAATGTGTCTGTGTGCATCGGAGTCTTTCGGTGCCTCTGTGTCCGAGTATGTATCGGAGTACCTGAGTCTCGATGTATCTCTTATGTATTTATACGTACGTGTTTCTGAGTATATATCTATTTCTACGTCTATGAGTATATGTACCTCGACGAGTCTCTACGCATCTACATGTGTCTATGTATCACTGAATGTATATATGGGTATCTGTATCCATGCGTCTCTATTCATTTCGACGAGTTTCTCTACAGGCCACTCTTTTTCTTTACACACTAGATGGCGGTGATGCCATCAGCTCTGAGCCGAGAAAACAGCCTAAAGCTGATTGGTGAAGTCCTCTGTAGTGTTGTTCCGTGCCACAACTACAACGAATCTGGAATAAAAACATTCTGGAATAACGCCCCAACTGCCGCATATTAGTGTATTTGTTCATCAAGAACGACGGAAAGCAATGATTTTTTTTTGATAACTATTTTTTAAAATATTGCTTTTTTTTTTAGCACACGAACAAAAAAACATCCTCAGCTACTCTCAAGTGGTGGCTCCGAACGAATGTTGAAACGTTTCCGTAAAGATCTCGCTGTATTTTAAAGCGACCGTGTAAGCGTGTGTGGCAACTGGTCGTTTCCAAAGTCATATCGAAGTTACGTCATTAGGACGGGGCGGTGGTTGCGCAGGGTAGCGCTGCCGCCGCACAGCAAGACCCAGATTCGATTCCCGGCGTGTCTGTGTGGAGTGTTCTCGACCCGTGTCCGTTTGTCAGGTACTCCAGTTTCATCCCACCGTACAAAGACACGCTGTTGTCTAGGTTAATTGGCATGCCCCAAAAAGTTGCGTCCTGCAATGGACTGGTGTCACGTCCTTGACATTCCCCCGCCTGTGCCGCCGTCGGCCGGGATAGGCTCCGCGCCGCCCCCTCCCCGTGACCCTGTAAAGGATTAAGTGGGTATGGATGATTCATGAGAAGCAAATTATACTGTTGGAAAAGTGACCGAGTCAAAATGAGGACGATGGGCCAAGCAGTTTTCACGCTAGAGCCGTTCAGAGCGTTTCACACACACAACGCCCCCCTTGCGCCCCCCCCCCATGCAGCTTTAACAATAATTTTTTTCCAGAGTCACAAAGCGCTGCAGAGCTGCGGAAAGGCATGTCAGCAACGATAGTAAGCAATTGTGAAGATGAATTGTTCGTTATTCCATGGGTATATAGTTTACGTACACTGCACTGGTCGACAGAATTACACAATCGACGTTTGAGGTCAGGCCGTGTAATTATCTACCCTCTACCAACCGATAGGCAAAAATAAATTTACACGGCGACATCTGTACTTTACTATGAACACGCGCTTCCGCTATTATTGGGACGGCAAAGGCGGAGCAGTCGGAATATGCGTACCTCGGAGGGTCCTGCTCGAGGCTGTTCGAGTACTGCTTCGGGCAGCTTTCTCTGGCGTTTGTGTTGCAAAGCATTGCCTGGCAAGTTGGCACCGGCTCGTCACCTAACTCCCCCACCCCCCATTTTTCCTCATGTCTGTCTCGTCCATGACCATGTGTGGAACTTTTGAGGCTTGTTATGGTATTGTCATATTACAGACGGGCGGCGCGGTGGCGCAGTGGTTAGCGCTGACGCCTCACAGCAAGAAGGTCCCGGGTTCGAGTCTCTCGGCTCCGGTGCCTTTCTGTGTGGAGTTTGCATGCTCTCCCCGTGTCCGCGTGGGTTTTCGCCGGGTACTCCGGTTTCCTCCCACAGTCCAAAAGCATGCTCCTGGATAGGTTGATTGGCTCGCAGACTAAAATTGTCCCGCAATGCCCGGCGATGGACCGGCGTCCCGTCATCGGGTGTATTCCTGCCTTACGCCCTATGTTTCCGGGATAGGCTCCGGCTTCACCGTGACCCTATATAGGATTAAGCGGTATCAGATAATGGGATGAGATGAGATATTACAGACGGTTATAGCTCACTCACTGGCAAGCTCAACAATTCCCTTAACTAAATTTCACAATCTTGAGCCAATCGTTTTTCAGTGGTGACAACCACCAAGCCTGCTCAAAACTGCTTAGATTTTACTACTGCCACCTCCTAGGCCACTAGTGTTCTCCCCTCTTAAGTGCAGGCTGTTGTAAAGTCCATATTCCTAAGGCGCAGGTCAGTTTATTCACAGCTCCGACTAACTCCCCTCACCCACACCCTCCAAAAGGTCGCGGCGTGCATGAATCAGACTTCACATCTATGGACGTGCCAGGTCGAGGAAGTGTAATTATCGGACAGCCGCACGTGCTCAGGATGGTCCCACCAAACTGGATTTTATTTGACGATGTGTTCGCCCAATTTGCGTTCATACACGAAATAGCAGAAGGAAAACGCCCAAGTGTGGGAGGGGGGCAGCGCTCCCGTACAGATGGGAACAGATGGTGATTAGTCCACTTGCTGTATTGCCTTCTCCTGGTGGGCCGGTGCACGCCACCATTCAATGCCCACACAAAAATGAGTTTCCCAACATCTGCGTGATTATTTCATTATTTATCAGATGCCTTTACCTCGGACGACTTGTACCATTATAGCGGTGTAAGAGGAAATCACGGAGATGGGGATGACGACGCAGCACAGCGTCACAGCGCGGGATACGTGCGTACTCATTGCCACCAGGAGTTGGGGGATGAGTTCAATAAACGTGCCCCGCATTTAGCCGCGCAGCGCGGGCACCTCGCTTAGTGAAGCTCAGCTTTTTCTCCATCGAGGGCTGCTTTCCGGCATTCGAGTGGCGCTCAGCCACAGCTTGAGGGACAGCACGCAGGCAGCGCACATGCTCGTACAGAAGGACTCGTACCACTTGTTTAACCAGAAGAGCCTGAGTCCCAGACCTTTATCAGGAGAGCCCTGCAGAGCTTCAGTCGCAGGGAGGAGATATGGCTGATGCGTGCAAGTAATCTGCAGACAACACAGGTTTGATGGTTTAAATGGTTTTTTTTAGCTATGGGGGGGAGGGGGAGAGGTGGCGGGAGTCCGAGGACACTGAGGAAACACACGCAGAAGTACAAACTTCACACAGACGGCCACACGTGGCAGGCATCAAACCCAGACGGTTCCTGTTGTGGGGCACTAGCATTCCCACTGAGCCCGCGTGGTGGCTGTCTATTGGCCTCTGCGCAATCATGAAATCGGCTGAGCGGCGGTAGCATGCCGACTGCTCGTTCCAGCGGCCCAGCGCTAATTAAACATGGAAATCGGTTTATTCAGCGTCACCGTCACCGCCGGTACGGGGCTCTGCCGTGGCCTCATGTGCGGGAATTTGTATCTCGTGCTCAGTGGCGCAGTCATGCAGGGTGGGGGGGCTGGGGGGGGGAGGTCGCGGGTTCAAGGTTCGCAGTTGTGTGGCACGGGAGGAGTGGTGAAAGGGTGAAAGTGAGAGAGTTGATGCCACCACCACTGGGAGGGAGGTAGAGTGGTGGGGGAAGGGGGCGGCGGTGGGGTGATTAGAACACAAAATCCTTGTCTGCCATGGCGATGGCCCAAGCGAACTTGTCTCGCTGCGTTTTGTTGTAAATCTTCTCAATTGGAATGCCGAATTTCTTGCACCTGGTAGGGCGTGACGGGGGTGGGGGGTCGGAGGGGGAAGGAGGGAGACACGGGGTGAGCGGCGCCATGTGTGTACGGTTGACGTTTCAGGTGATGAGCCTTCTTCAGGGCAAACGTGAAGAAGAGCCGCAGCCCGCAAATGACGCAACTTAATGTTGGGATTTTTTCGGTCGTTTTCGAGAAGCGCCGAAAAACGACCGCCCACACGTGAGTCACGTTCACGGGGCATTCTGGGAGCCGCCCCTGTGGTCTCCCACTCAAGGTGGCGGCACTTCGCAATTGCGCCCTCGCGTGGCCACGGCGCCGGCTCGCTGCAGCTCCGAACCGCGAGGGATTGTTATGTTATTATTCCTATGCTTGTTCAGCCAGGAAATTCATCACCGCGTCTCGAAGCGCATTTCAGGAAGCGTCCTGCTATTCGTTTCCGGTAGGGAGCGACGTCGCTTGCAGTGGGAGTGTTTCAGCATTCGGCTGTTTTAAGACAATACCAGTTTGTTTGAGCTGGGGGAGGAATCTGGAAATCCCAGGAGAACCCATGCAGAACAATGAGATAAAATACAGCATGGCACATTAGCAAAGCAGTGAGTAGCGCTGCCGCCTTACAGCAAGAAGTCCCCAGGTTCGATTCCTGGCTCAGGTGCCTTTGTGTGTGGAATCTGCGAGTTCTCTCTCTCCATGTCCGCGTGGGTTTTTGCCAGGTACTCCAGTTTCCTCCCACAATCCAAAGACAAGCCGTTTACATTAACTGTCCTGTTGACTTAAATTGCCCGCGGTGCCGTGATGAAATCTTACCCCTCCCCGCTGGACAACTGTTAAAAAGAGCTACACAGCTCAACGGTTCCTTCCAGCTCAAATAAAAACAAAAATGACTGCCTGATACATATTCCACGCACAGACACACCCAGGGCGGGATGTGAACCCAGGTCCCTGTCGCTGTGAGGCGCGTGCAGTCCGGCCGCAGCGTCGGCGACGACAGGCAGTGCCTGCGCACGTGCCGAGTAGATTCGTCCCCCGTATCGCTCACCGTCGCGGGTGCCGGCTCACAGCTGAATGCCACGAGGGCCGTCACCTTCCCATCAACACTCGCTCGCTATTACCATGACTGTGTTTTCCGCAAAGTTCACTCGTTCATTCAGGACTCGTTTAATCCTGTATAGGGTCACGGGGAGCCAGAGCCTATCCTGGCCGACAGAGGGGTGCACGGCAGGGGAACACCCAGGATGTGACGCCAGTACATCGCAAGGCACGTGTTTTGGGGAAATTTACTCAGCATGCCAATTAACCTAAGCAGCATGTCTTTGGACGGTGGAAGGAAAACAGAGTACCCGGCGAAAATCCACGCAGAGAACATGCAAACTCCACACAGAAAAAGGCACCCCAGCTGGGAATCGAACCCAGGCCCTTCTTGCTGTGAGTCGACAGCGATAGGCACTGTGCCACCGCACCGCCAGGATGGTTCATGCACTTGATCTCTCTTCTCCGTTGTTCACGGCTGCGGAGCGTTTTGTGCGATCCTCCGTGCGCAACAACTCCCCGCCCAGCGCCCAGCGCCCAGCGCCCAGCGCCCAGCGCCCAGCGCCCAGCGCCCAGCGCCCAGCGCCCAGCGCCCAGCGCCCAGCGCCCAGCGCCCAGCGCCCACCACCTACCACGCAACGGAGATGCGCGGGTCCAGGTAATTGAGCTTGGAGGTGCCAAGCGCGATCTGCTTGTTCTCCTCTTTGTCGGTGACTGCTACCTCAATGTTGGCGAGCTGCTGCTCCAGCCGCTCCACTGCCTTCTGCTTCATCTCCACCAGCCTGGGCGACACGCAACAGACGCGATTTCTACTCCTGCTAACGGCAATGGAACTCCCCCGAAACCGACTCAGCCTCGAATGTATCAACAACATCACTGGGGACGCAAAGATAGCAAGGACGTGGTGATGGCCCCACCAGTTAATTATAGGCGCTCGCTAACAGCACTTGTCCACTTTTCCAAACGGTCTGCCAATGCAATGGGGGGGGGGTATGGAGTTGATTGTGTGTAAGTGTAGGTGTGTGTTTGCGTTTATGTGTGGGTAGCGGTGGCCCATCGATTAGTGCGCTGGGCTACAAACCCGGCGCCAAGTTCGAATCCTGCTCATGGCGAACACCAGTAACGATTTTCTGAGCCGGTCCTGGGCCTCCCCTAGGTCGACTCAGCCTCTAATGAGTACCTCGTGCAGTTATGGATACTTTTTGCCAGTTGACATATGTAACGAGTAGAAAAGGTGTTTACCATGTCTGGCAATTATACAGGTGCAGGTGTTAAGATCTTAAAACACCAAAAGACACCTTTCACAAAGTGTCTAGTTTGCAAAAGCCACACATACTTGTGGCGAAATATGCAAACAGGAAGCTTTGATAATATATGCATTGTCCTGGTGTAGGCCAGTCAGTTTGAAAGATCTTAACACCTGTATAATTGCCAGACATGGTAAACACCTTTTCTACTCGTTACACCTAGTGCAGTGTGTAAACATTGCCACGACGGAGACAAAGGTGGCCGAGCGTGGCGCTGGTCACCCACCTCCTCGTGTGCAGTGTCGACTTTCATAGGTGCTCGCTAACGGCACTTGACCTTATCGACTCGTAAGGCTATATGGGGGATCTTTGTCTTTGTGTGAATGGCCCCGCGCACGTTACTTTTCTGTCTTGAGGCTGCAGCTCTGCTTGAGGTCGACCTTTGCCCTTGCCAGTTCGGTCTGAGCCTCGCACAGCAGCTCCTGCTTGGCGCTGACCTGCGAGGCGCACAAAGACAAAGATCCCCCGTGTGGCCCTGACAAGACTGTACAGTCAAGTGCTGTTAGCGAGCGCCTATGATGGTCGACACAGCACACGAGGGTGGGTGACCAACAACACGCCCGTCCGCCTTTGTCTCCCTAGTGGCAATGTTTGCACACCGTGCCAGGAACTAATTTGAGGCTGAGTCGACCTAGGGGAGGCCCAGGACCGGTTCAGAAAATCGATGTGGAGAGGAGGAGACAGGAGGAGAGGGGGAGATGGGAGGGGAACAGATTCACGAAGTGTGGACACACACACAAAATCACACGATCACACAACTACAGACACACAGACATAGGATCACACACACGGGATCCTACAGACACACAATCACACACAACACACGATCACACCATCAGACACACAATCACACAGACACAATAACACAGAAACACAATCACACAGGTACACGATCAGTCATATATACACAGTAAGTCACAGTTAATAACAGTCACATTAACAGGCAGTAACACTGACAGTTACAAAGACAGTCAGTCAGACTATAAGTCACACAGACTATATAGTCACAGTCACAGACACACCAAGTAACAGTCACACAAAAATAAAGCACTCCCATACAGTATTAACACACTGCAAAGTCAAGTATTTCTAGCAAGCACCTATGATGGTCGACAGAGCACACGAGAGGGTGGGTGACCAGCACCACGCCCGGCCGCCTTTGTCTCCTTAGGTGCAATGTTTACACACCACACTAGGTACTCAATTGAGGCTGAGTCGAACTAGGAGAGGCCCAGGACTCTTCCAGAAAATAGTCACTGGTGTTGTCTGTGAGCGGGATTCGAACTTGGAACGCCAAGTTTGTAGGTCAACGCGCTAACAACCACTGGGCCACGATTCGACACACACACAGCCACATACCGACTATAAGTCACATTAACAAGAGCAACCACAGTTCGCCTCTGATAGGGATGTCATCATGGTGCTTGTGCCAGGCCATATGGATTGAGGCACACTGTCACACAGACAATAGTCACAGTGACACAGTCACAGTCACCAAACCAGTCACAGAGTTAGTGTTACAAAGAGAGCCACACAGTCCAGTCACACATACACACACAGCCAGTTATACAGTCACGACAGTCGAGTCACAAGTTTCACAGTCGCACAACCGCATACAGTCCTACACACAGACACACACACACACACACAGTCATACGCACAATCATACAGCCCCACCACTCAGTTAAGTGCAGTTCAAACCGCAGTGATGATGGAACCTCAACCGTTAGAACCTCCGTGACGAGGGGACTACGGGGCGCACAGGTGCCGTCCGCGGGCCCACACGGAGGTCCCGCCACGAGGCGGGGACCACATCACCGCAGGCCCCGCGAGGGAGGGCTCTGGACACAGAGGGCACACCTTGGCCTGCAGGTTGGCCATCGATTGCTCAAAGGTCTTGGGCGGCGTGCGTTGGTGGTTGCATAGAATGGCGACTGCTCGGTTGGCGCGGTTGTATGACAGGATCTTGGCTGCCACCGAGTTGTCCGCTGTGGACAGGGGAGGAGGGGGGGGGGTGTGACGTTTATTGGTAATGAATGTATCATCCAAAAACAAAGGGGGTCGGGGTGCACAACCAGAGTTCTAATCCTGCTCGTGGTCAAAATCCGTGCCAATAGCGTGAACCGGCCCTGAATCTCTCTGAGGTGGATCTGGTAAATTAGTGGTGTTAACGTCACTGGAGAGACAAAGGTGGTCAGGTGCGCTGCCAACCTTAACAACCCTTGTGCAGTGCTGGCTTTCATAGCTGCTCGCTAATGGCACAGGCCCCAACAGTCTGCGAAGGCTCTACGGGGATTTTTGTGTGTGTGTTTGACCACCAAAGAGCAGTGGCTCAACAGTCAGCACGCTGGGCTACAAAGCTGAAAACATGAGTTCGAATCCCGCTCACGGCAAACACCAGTGACAATTTTCTAAACAGGTCCTATGCCTTCCCCCTAGGTCGACTCAGCCTTAAATGAGTACCCGGTACAGTCTGTAAACATTGCCACCAGGGAGGCAAATGCGGCCGGGAGTGGTACTGGTCACCCACCCCTTCATGTGCAGTATCGACCTTCAAAGGTGCTCGCCAACAGTAAAGCTCTGTGCAGTGCTTGTGACCCTCGGATGAAAAGCACTCTAGAAGTGCAAATATCATTATTAAGAAGGCTGTACAGGGGAAAGTTCTCGTTGGTCACGCACATCTGGTGAGCTCCGCTAGCTGCTCCTGCAGGGTGATGGAGGCGTTGTACGTGCGGAACACCTTGGCCGACAGTCCGTTCATCAGAGTCTGCAGGTGCTTGTTCAGCATCATGGTCTGTGGGGCACAGAGATGGTGCTCACTCGGTCTTTGGGGACTCGCGCGCCACCACACGCGCGCGCCACCGCACACATTCGCTAGCGTGCGCACTCACTGCTGCGCACACGGGTCACCGCGCGCACGCGTCGTCGTGCACATGCCATCAAACATGCAGCACCACATACACGTACACCGCCACACACAACACATTACACTCGCCATCAACCACTCGCCACCTCACACACATGCCATTACGCACTCGCCGCCACACCCTCGCCACTGCACACATGCACACCACCGAACACACAACTCCGCATATTCGCAACCATACGCACTACTGCACACACGCGCATGCCATCACAAGACAAAGATCCCCCACATAGCCTTATCAGACTGTAGGGTAAAGTGCCAAAAGCGAGCTCCTATGAAGGTCGGCACGGCACACGAGGAGGTGAGTGACCAGTTCCATGCTTGGCTGCTTTTGTCCCTTAGTGGCAATGTTTACGTACTGCATCAGGTACTCGTTTAAGGCTGAGTCGACCTAGGGGAGGCCCAAGACTAGTTCACAAAAGTCACAGGTGTTCGCCGTGAGCGGGATTTAAACTCGGGTCGCCACCCTTATAGCCTAGCGTGCTAACCGCTGAGCCACCGCTCTCCACACAAGAACAACCGCCATTCACCACTAAGTGGCGGTTACGTCACCACGGCGCCTTTACGAGGCCATTTGCACCTTTAAGCTACGTGAAGTGTCAAAGGCTCGCTGACAGGTCACGGGACATACCCAGGTGTTATGGGTTGCCTTACTGAGATGACTGGCAGATGCACCACTTATGCTCCCTACTGTGCCAACTTGCTGTGTTTTAGCCGCCCAACGATCTGCTCGTTGTTGCGAGCATTGCTCCTCCGCCCTCCGTTGTTGGAGGGTGACTGCCTCCAACTGCCCCGTAGCGTTCGTCACAATCCTCCTCCACAGAGATCGATCTTGACACTGCTGGTACCAGTTTTCAGCAAGTCCACTCAGCTCCAGGTCCTCCTGTGCCACATCAATCCATCTCTTCTCTAGCCCGTGCCACGCCCGTTAAGCTCCCTCTATCCGGCAAAACAGCAACTGCTTGGGCATGCGGTGACTGGGCATGCAGGTTGCATGCCTCAGCCACCACAGCCCCGCCTGCCGGAGGAGCTCACCAATGGAACTTTGTTCAGATCTTTCGATAATTTGTGAGCTTCTCACACAATCTAACCTGGTTAAACCCAAGATGGATCGTAGGCAGGCCAGCTGGAATGTTTCAAGACGACGCAGATGTTCTACCAGGGGGTGGGGTCCACGTTTTGCAAGCACAGAGAAGAGAGGACATGACCGCAGCTAATAAGACCCGAAGCTTCGTGTGGAGCGACAGGCCAGGCAGCTTCCACACAGCGTTACATAGCCGATGAAATGATAATGCTGCCCGACTGATTCGGAGCGAGACCTAAGCTGTCAAACCGGAACCGACCATAAGCACACTGCCTTGGTATAGAAAATTCTCCACTGTCTCCACAACTGCCCCATCGGGCATCGATCAACCTCCCTTTGTACCTGTACCAGATGGAAATTCCACTGGAACACCCCAAGGTGAACAGGAAATGGCTCTGACTCCTGACCACGTAGCTTTACCCGGGCTTGCTCACCCTCGTGAAGGTCCTTAATGATGGTGACCAGACAGTCGGCAACCCCAAATGCACAAAGAACAACCCACAGCCCTGGTCTACTGATGGTATCGTAGGCCTTGAACAGGTCAATAAAGCAGAGATGCAGGTTCTGTTGAAATTGCTCCTCTCTGCTGTAGCAACCGGACAGAGAATATGGCGTCTGTGCAAGACCGTCCTGGCCTGAAACCACATTGGGGTTCTGCAAGCCCCTCCTCAACGTGCCTAGCGAGGTGATGCTGAATGATCCTTGCCAGGACCTTTCCCGGCACACTGACGAGCAAGATGCCCTTGTAATAATTACAATCAGTGCGGTCCCTCTTCTTAAAGAGGGGGACCACTAGGGCATCCTTTTCGTCTTGTGGGACCCATCCTGTGCTCCAAACGGTTTTAATGATGTCATACAGGGCAGTCTGCAGACAAGCACCACCTTCCCTCAGCATATCGCTTGGAAGATCATCTCTGCCGGATGCTTTTCCTGGTCTCAGGCTCTGGATCGCCTTATCTACTTCCTCTATAGGTGGCATCTCCGCCAGCCACTCACAAGGTGTGGCTACTTTATCTGAGGTACCACAGCCCCAGCAGGGTCACTCCTATATTCTACCATAGTGTTATCTGATCGGGGGGGGGGGGGTTCCCCACCCCCTAAGACCTGATAGAAATGCTCTGCAAATCTGCAAACTTGTTCCTGGGGGTCAGAGATTGGATCACCATTTTTCCCTTTAAGAAGGGTAATCGGTGCAGCGTTGCAAGTCAATATTTTGATAGAATTAAGGAGTAATTTTTTTATCATGGGCTACCAAGGCAGACTCCATCTCCTCAGTAGCCCGTGTCCACCACTCATCCTTGCAATGCCGCACAATTCTCCGAATCTCCGAGCGAAGGCTGTGGTAAAAGTCGTTTAAAGGCGTGGGATGTTGCAGGAGGTAGGAGTGGGCCTGCCGTTTTCTCTCGGCTAGCTTGAACACCTCCTCCGTCATCCACGGTTTCTGGAGAGGTCTGGACCAATGCAGACATTCCAGCTGCATGAGTCACAGCCCTAAACCTCACCCATTTTCCTTCGGCATCGAGAGGAGTCGGGACGATGTCAGCCCCAGTTGCAAATGATGATGAAATTCTCTTTTACAGCTTTCATCAGCTAGCTGAGACCAGGCCACTGTGGGTTTGAATGGGGTCCTTGGTGGATGCCCACCATTGACATGAAAGAATAGCAGGCAGATCGTAGAGATGACAAGCCGATGGTCAGCGGTCCGATCAGCTCCTCGGTAGGTCCTGGTGTCAAGGACATGGGCCCGTATCTGCTGCTCTGCCAATATGTAGTCCAGCAGATGGTTTTGCTTGGACCCAGCATGCACTCAAGATGTTGTGTGGATGTGCCGATGATGGAACAGTGTGTTGGTTATTGGGAACCCATAGGCTGCACAGAAATCTAGCAGCCTCCTACCAATCACTCTAGCCCAGGTGTCTGCATCATGACCTATTCGGGCATTAAAGTCACTGAGCAGAATGACTCTATCCCGAGGGATCACTTTAGCCAACACCTGGGACATGAGGTCATAGAAAGCATCTGACTCATCGGCCTTGCCTGCATCTCTCCACTGCTTTTCATCTTCAGTGGGAACATAAGCCACACCACCACCACCACCATCACCTTCCAATTTATAGGGAGGCAAGACCAGAGTAGCCTGCGACTCAAGTTCCCATGCCTCACCACCACATTCCCACACCCCCCTTCATTCTATTATAAAGAAGAAAAGCCACTCCCTGTTGCTTGCTAGTTTCTTGTCCCAAATGGAGGATTGCCCACCCCTCCTGCTCCTTGGAGCCAAAACCAGTCCACCGGACCTTCTGTATCCCACAGAGGTCCAGGCGGTACCGGTCCAGCTCCCAACAGGAGTGGCAACCTCTCCTCTGCAACGAGCGTTAGAACATTCCAAGTGGCCACACGCAGCGGCTTCTTGTTGTTTTTGGAGGAACCCTGGG
This sequence comes from Mordacia mordax, assembly GCA_036362905.1. NCBI lineage: Eukaryota > Metazoa > Chordata > Hyperoartia > Petromyzontiformes > Petromyzontidae > Mordacia > Mordacia mordax. The sequence continues at coordinate 9,953,321 of JAZEWT010000002.1, forward strand.
GGTGGGAAATCAAGTCTCCTGGCTCGGCCAAATGGGGTTTGGCCTGGAGACGTCATAAGCGCCGGTCCCCACAGGGCCTCCGGCACAATCTCAGGTTTTTCTTTCCTTTCACATGGTATTTTGGTAATTAAATTGAATATGGGGAGGTTATCAGCACCCCGCACCCGTCCAGAGCCCCCTTGGTCGCTGTAAAAGCTGTGGGAGCAGCAACCATAGGGTTACCGACTGGCACCACGAGGAGGAAGGGGGTTGTTTTGCCAGCCCCCACACGCGTACGCCATCTCACACACACACACACCACCACGCACGCCTTCAAACACACAATACCATACACTCGTCATCACACACACCACCGCGGCTAGCACGCTAGGCTGCACGTCGCACTCGTCACCACACGCGCGCCAGCGCACACGCGCGCCAGGGCACACGCGCACCAGCGCGCCAGCGCACACGCGCGCCAGCGCACACGCTCGCCAGCGCACGCGCGCGCAACCGCACACGCGCGCCACCGCACGCACGCGTACGCCATCTCACGCGCACCTCACCACACACTTGCCATTACATACTCGCCAGGTACGCGCCCGCACACCCTCGCTCACGTTGAGTCTGTCGAACAGCTCGTCTCCTGGGCATTTGTTCTCCATGAAGAGGTGTAGATTCTTAAAAACCTAAAACGACGAGGACAACTTCAAATTATCGTCAGCCGTGCTCACTCCACTCCTGGGCGAGGGTGTCCCCTCGCCCTCCCCCCGTTAACAAAACGTGCAATTCTTCATTATCTCAGCACACCGGTGTGTTGAAGAGTAAACTCACAGCATTTATAAATTCATACTTTTGCTTGTTACTTGATGTTCTGCATTGATTTGTAGTCATAATTTTATTCAATTGATCTGTTCTGATGTGTAAGCTGTGGGTAGTTTGGCCAGTGTACATATTCTGATGTCGACACGTAGCGCTTTGCGACTTTGAGACCCTCAGGTGAAAGGCAAAGGCGCTATGGAAATGCAAATATTGAGAAAAAAAAACTCTCCTGCTGTTCCTTTTACAACCTCGTCCCCCACCGAAAAACCTTGGGGGAGGATGAGGTTACTGAACCTCAGCAGTAGTTCTGTGATTTGCTTCCGAGGGTAATTCTGTACAAAACAGTCCCGGCTCCAAGACTGTTCGGTACAGATCCCTCAACTCGCAATCAACTCACGACGATCAACTCATTATCAACTTGACGATCTGCCCGTTTCCGTCGGTACTCCGGTCTCCTCCCACCGTGCAAAGACACGCTGCTGCTTATATTAATTGGACCACTGAGTAAATTGCCTTCAATGCCTTCCGATTTACTGGCATCACATCATGGTTATAGCCACGCATTGCAGCCTTTGTCCGCCGAAATAGGCTCCGGCCCCCTGCGACCCCTGCATAGGATGAAGCGGGTATTAATACTGAATCAATGATCACCGTCGTTGGGGTCAACTTCAAATGATCGCAATCGAACAGAACGAACACGGGAAAGGGCGCGACCTCGCGCCCGGCTCACTCGATTCAACTAAATAAGTGCGCCTCATCTGCCCAAGTACCGCGGCGCCAGCGTGCCGG
>JAZEWT010000002.1:10033897-10052319 GCA_036362905.1 Mordacia mordax
CCATTCCTTAATTCTGCAGCTCTGTGATTTCCACTCCTGTGACCCATTGTCTTACACAGGGGTTCTCAACCATTTCCACCTGAAGGCCCACTTGGGTTTGGTCTCCATGGCCCACCGGTGGGTCACGACACGGTGTCTTCAACAACATACGGTTGCACAGATCAGGCCTTTATTTGCAACGAGTGGGTGCGTCGCGTCCGGGCGCCGTTAGTGATGGACCCTTGGTTGACCTTGGTGCGTCTCGTCCCCTCGCGACCCCGTGCGACCCTGGTAGGCACGCGGGCCGCGTCCAACACTGCCGCATCCGCAGCCAGCACGACGCCAACGGGGACGTGCTGAGCTACTCGCTGCTCGAGAACCTGCCGTTCGACTCGCTGTACAACCTCGTGGCATACTACCGCCAGGTGCCGCTGCGCTGGAAGGAGCTCGAGATGCAGCTCTCCGAGCCGGTGCCACAGCCCAACGCTCACGAGAAGAAAGAGTGAGACGCGCGCCTGCGCGCCAGCGGGCACACGCGCCGCAAACACAGTTCCATGTTCTTTTTGTGGAGATAACGACAACATCCACACCGGCCTTCATAAAGACGCACAGATCAGCATTCCCATCGGTAATCTCGGACGTTACAGGCGGATTTCACTGGTATTGATCTGTGGAATTTCCACCGTTGGCTCTGGGCTGTAAACAGCAGCAGATAAGCAAATCCCTCTGATTCTCAGACTGTGATAAGCGATCCACGCCATCACTCAAACACGCGTACACGCCAGCAGTCGTTTCTCATCATTTCTCACCACGCTCACCAACAGACACACGGCAGCACTCTCACCCTTATTCACAACGAGATCAGGCAGTCCGTTCTTATTCAACGGAACCATTCAGTTATGTACCGCAGTCCGTTCTTATTCAACGGAACCATTCAGTTATGTACCGCAGTGGTAGCTTCCACACCTCACAGAAAGTCCTGCCCAAGGCGGTTCGATTTTCGCCCAGGGCACCTTTCTGTGTGGAGTTTGTGTGTTCTCACCCTGCTCTTGAGTGGGTTTTCCTCCAGATTCTCCAGTTTCCTCCCATAAAATAAATAAAGTACTAGTTTATTTATTGGGTGGTAACATCATTACATATAGAACGCAGTGTCTGGCAGGTGTAGGCATAGGCTGACTGCATGGCTGCCTTCCCCCCGCCTCTCCGTGGTTTCCTTGCTATGCCTCTGCAAAGATGTAAGCCGCCGTGGATAAGTTCGTTTGGTAAATAATAATTAATGATAATAACAGTTGTCCAGGCTGTACCCGAGATTGGATGCCAGTCCATCACAGGGTGCCAGGGGCAATGTAGTCAACAGGCAAGTTAACCTGGGCAGCATATCTTCGGACTTTGAAAGGAAACTGAAGTAACTGGCGAAAGCCCACTTGGACCAGGGGAGAACATGCAAATTCCACACAGAAAGGCTGAGAATTAAACCCGGCACCTTTTTGCTGCGAGGCAGCAGCGCTGCTCACCGTGCCACTGCTCCACCGCGCCACCAAGGTCGACGCCGGTGGCACGTATCCTGATGTAGAGCTTTCTCTTCCTCTCTGTACACCAGGAGCCTGGGTCCCCGTGGCCCTCAGGGCGCTGGGCATTGGCGTGCGGTCGCACGCACGCCAGTGGTCGCCTCTCCCCCTGTGCACGCGTGGGGCTCACGCAGCTGCATGGCTCACGTTGCTGCTGTGTGGCTCCCTCCTCGGCGTGTGGCTCACACCGCTACGTATGTGTAGTTGGTATCACAGGGGGATGAGTCGCGGGGAGGCCGAGTTCATGCTGATGCGGGTCCCGCACGATGGCGCCTTCCTGGTCCGCAAGCGCAGCGGGCCAGGTTCTTTCGCCATCACCTTCCGGTGAGCGCCTCAAGCCCGTTCGCACGTGCGTACATCCGCTTGTATTTGGCTGCTCTCACAACCACGAGCGTAGCGCCGGGTGCCTTAAACACAGCAAGTTAGCAGAGCAGGGAGCACAGGTGGTGCCTCTTCCAGTCATCTCAGTCAGACAACCCATAACGCCCTGGTCTGTCCCGTCTCTTCTTGTCGACAAACCTTCGACACTTCAAGCGGCCTCAAAGTGCACCTGGCTTTGCACAGGCGCTGCGGTAATGTTACCGCCACTTAGTGACAAGCGGCAGCTGTCGTCGTCGTCGTTGTTGTTGTTTAACATGTACGTATCGATTAATCGAACCTGTCCCGAGTCTTCCCTAGGACGACTCGGCCCTAAACGAGCACCAGGCTACGGTGTGTAAACATCACGGCTGGGGAGACAAAAGCGCCCTAGCGCAGGGAGCTCGTGTCGTACTACGAAAAGCAGCCGCTCTACCGCAAGACACGGCTCCGCCCCCCCTTGAGCGCCGCGTGCCCCATCATAGCCGCTCCAGCCCAACAGCCCGCTCAGGCGATATGCGTCGATCTTTGTCTCTGCTGTGCCATACGTGCGCGGTGTGCACAGCTCGGAGGGGAAGATCAAGCACTGCCGCGTGCAGCAGGAGGGGCGGCTCTTCCTGCTGGGCAGCTCGGCGGAGTTCGAGAGCCTCGTGGAGCTCGTGTCGTACTACGAAAAGCAGCCGCTCTACCGCAAGACGCGGCTCCGCTATCCCGTTAATGAGGAGACGCTGCAGAAGCTCGGCACCGAGGTGTGGGGGCAAAAGGAAGGTGGTTGGGACAGGTGTGAGGGACGAGCAGGGAGATGTGGGGACACGTGGGGACGTGTAGGGACACGTGGAGACACGCGGAGATGTGTGGGGGCACGCGGAGACACGTGGAGATGTGTGGGGACACGTGGGAACAGGTGGGCACGCGTAGAGGGATGTGGAGACTCATTGGGATGTGAGGCGACACAAGCCCTGCTGGGACATATGGGAAGAGTCACAGAGGGGGAGGCAAGTGGAGCCGCTCATCCTAAGGCATCAGCGCCAACCGTGCACTCCTGCAGTTGGCATGTGGTTTGCCATTGAGGCCATTATAGCAATCCGTGGGGTGGATTTCTATACTGGCACCAAACATTCTCCCGCTTGCCGGTACTCACCGGAGGACAGCTAGCATACGGCTGGGCAAAGCAGTCATCGGAGCCAGGGTTTGTTTCTCTTTGACAGACGGCCGACCTCAACAGCCTCTACCGTTCCGACAACCTCTACGTCACTGTGGACAATCCCTCCACGTCTAGGGTGAGCTCGCTCCCCCCTAACCCTCACCTCCCATAACCCTCCCCCCGCTGACCCCCCTACCCGCTGACCCCCCCCCGCCGCCACCCACCACGTGCAACCGTGTGACGCTGTGTGACCCACTCAGATCTAGTATGACCCTGGAATCACCGTGTGCGACCCGACGTGACCCTGAAGTGACACCCACGTGACCCTCGAGTGATCCCCTTGTTACTCCGAATGTCCTCTGACCGACCCTGCGATAAACCTGCTCTGACCACATGTGACGCAGTGTGACTAATGCGAGCTTGGAGTGACCGCACATGACCCCGCGCGATAGGGCGTCGTGGTGAAGGCGCTGTACGACTACGAGGCGCAGCACGACGACGAGCTCTCCTTCGTGCGGAACGCCATTATCCGCAAGGTGGACAAGCAGGATGGGGGCTGGTGAGTGAGGAACGGGGTCGTACAGGGACATGGGGAAGTTGGGGGACACAAGCCGCAGGGTCAAGGGGGTAGAGGGACATGCGGGAACACGGGGAAATTGAAACGTGGGGCACTGGGAAATGGGGATGTGGGGGCAAGGGGCGTAAGCTCAGGCGGACAGAGTAACATTAACACGTGGGGACATGGGGACACGAAACTGGTCACACCCCGTGTGCTGATAGCTTGTTACGCGATGTGGCGTAGACACGCACACACACGCACGTGGGCCTTGTGTTTGGGTGGCGCAGTGGCGCAGCGAGTAGCGCTGTCGCTTCACGGCAAGAAGGTCCTGGGTTCCAACACCGACTCGGGTGGCATCTTCCTGTATAGAGTTTGCATGCTCTGCCTGTGCACGCGTGGGTTTTAGCCGGGTACTCCGTTCTCCTCCCATGATCAAAATACACGTTGTCTGGGTTAATTGTTCTGACTAAATAATCCCTCTTCCTTGAGATGTTGTAACTTGATTACTCCTCCCCGCTGGACAACTGTTAAAAGAGGCACATTGTGCAACTGTTTCTTCGTGTTTCGCGAACATCCAGTACGCGTGTCACAGCGAGGGGTTTCTCCCCTCACAGGTGGAAGGGGGACTATGGTGGCAAGAAGCAGATGTGGTTTCCCTCGAACTACGTGGAGGAGGTGGAGGATCCGCTCGTCCAGCAAGAGGTGAGTGCTTCCGCACTGCCGCTCCCATCCAGTGGTACCGACCCTACCGGGAATTTTCGCATCGCATATTTCTGGGCCCGCTGGTGTAGACTGGAGTTGAACGTGATGGCGGGGCAGTCATAGTCACAGCGAGAGGCTTGCTGGATGTAATGTATGGGTGTAAAAAATCTAAATTCCATTGTCTTTAGTAGATTACAGGAGGCACATGACGGGTAGTTACAACACATAATGAGGGCTATACTCGATGTGGTGTGCCAGGGGTGTCAAAATATTTGTGCGTCATAGGTCAGGTTGATAACATTCGGGCCTGGTTTTATGCTGGATAATTTAAAAGCATTACGCACACACTGGAGGCTAATTACCACCAAGACGGTGCAACGGTAACATTTGCACCTCACAGGAAGGGAATTCTGCCCAAGGCAGTTCGATCCCCACTTCGTGTGTACTCTTCCCCTGTTCTGGGTGGGTTTTCTCCATGTTCTCCGGTTTCCTCCCACGTAAAAAAAACCTCATTAATTAATTATCTGATAACATCATAATATATATGAAGCAATGTCTTGTGGGCTGGCTCCGGCTGACCTCCTGGCTGACTCTCTCTCTGTGGTTTCCTCCATATCTTGTCCATGACCGGAAATGGTATTTCCATGCCTTATAAACTGTGTTATTATTATTATTTATACAACAAACACAATACTCGAGACAAAACACATCCACGGCGATGGACTGGCATCCCGTCGTCGGATGTATTCCTGCCTTACGCCCTGTGTTTCTGGGATAGGCTCCGGCTCACCGTGACCCTATATAGGATTAAGCGGTTTCAGATAATGAGATGAGATGAAAACACATCCACGGCGAGCACACACGTCGGAGTCGAGTCCAACTGGAGTCGCTGGGCTCACGTCGCCTCATTTTTCTCCTCCTCTGCCAGCTCGTTCCCACACGCGTCCTCTCGGTTCCACCACTATCACCGCAGCTGTTTCTTGTGTCTCCACCACCCCCCACCCCACCCACCCACGCCACCCACCTACCACCCCCCCAGGAGACAGATGGCAGCAACCCGCTGGGAAGCATGCGGAAGGGCACTATCGACATCCCCACCGCACAGATCGGTAAGACTCCCTGCGGGCGATACAATCGCCCGCCCAGTAGAGGTGTGACGTTGGCGCAGTGTTTACGCGTGGGTCGGATTCACGTCGGTTCAACGTCGTCCCCAACGTTCTACTTTCACCGGGCAAACTCCCCCGCTCCGGTGCCATTGCCTGTGTATCTGCAGCTCTTTTGATGGACGCGAGATGAAATACGGCGACGATATTGATATCCTACGAGTACTTTTTTGCCAGTATAGTTGTAAAAAAGAAGAGGCTTTATCCGTTTTTCTGGCAAAAAAAGTGATAATTTCTTAAAAAAACACCCAATGGACATGTTTCATAAAGTGTCAAGTTTACAAACACCACACACGTTGGTGGTAAAGACTGCAAACGACATGCTTTGTTAATATATGCATTTTCCTTGAAATTGATTTGCCTGCATCAGAGACAGCTCCCTTTTTACCTTTTTATATTTGTCTCAATACTAGCCAGTTATTTCTAAAAGGAAATCAGCTCAGGACAATACAATACCAAATAGCTCTTTATAGCTTTATAGCTCAGATTGAACATTTTATGCTATGGGTACTTTTTTGCAAATAGAGTTGTAACAAAGTTGTTGATGATGTTATCGTTGTCAAATTATCTAACTGAGAATTGCTTCCCAATGCTGCTCTTTCGGAATAGCCATGTCGAGCGCACCCCTTCCCTCCTTCACGACGTTTTACCTCCCACGTTGGACGCATCCTCAGGTGGGAGACGAAATGACATGAAGGAGAAAGGGGGAACACTCAACATGGCTATCCCAAAAGAATAGCTTTGGAAGTCAATTTCCATGCATTGAGTTGTGAAAACCTACATCAGTAAAGACTGAGACTCTTACAGGGGGTGCATAGAAGTATTGCCCATAACAGTTGGCAGTGTGTTCCGTGGGTGGATATACAGTGCGTGGCATATAACGGGGTGGGGGGGGGTTGAGGGGAAAGCCAGAAATCTCCGAGCTGAAGGTCGGAGATCAAACTGCGAGCGCGACAACGGTGAATCGTGGCTCACCACGCTTCCACGCCGCAGTGCCGCGTGCAGCACAGCACTGCTACTGTACTGCTTTACCCTGAGAGCACACGACATCTCGAGTATTTAATAATTCTTCTCTATACTTGATTCGGAACTGATTATTGTATTAGATCGCTTAAAGTAAAATATCATATTCTCCTGCCCCCCACGCAATAAATTAAAATATGTGTACGACACATAATATGCGTGCGATCTGACCGAGAACAATTATGAAGAATATTTGTCATGAAAGCCAAGGTGTTAGATTTCCTGGACACCTTACATTACGTTTACTGTTTGTGTTTAAATTTACTTGAGAACTCAAAATTGTAATGGAAATAATTTTCTCTTGGTAGATATACCAGGGTTTTTAATGGGTATATGCCACGCATACCCCATAGTATATTGAGGACAGTTTTGATGTTGATATGGATCATGTTGCTCGGTGACGTTCGTGATGTTGATTCTCACACTGGTGTTTCTTTATGATGATGATGAAACCGATGATGCTGGGGATAACGATTTTGGCACTGATGCTTGTGTTGCAGGTGATATTGGTGACATTGATTATAATGATGACTATATTGGCGACGCCGGTTCTAACAGTGACACCCGTGATATCTGCGATGCTGGTGTCGTTGGTGATGATGTGAACACCCCGTCCGTGTGCCAGCAGCCATCCATCAGCAGGGCAAGGGCAGCCAGCGCTGCGTCTTCACCATCGAGGCGAAGGTCATGCAGCCGGTGGTGCGGCCGCTGGACGTGGCCGTGACAACCCAGGAGGAACTGTTCGAGTGGGTCACCAAGATCCGCGAGGCCACCAACCATGCCGGCATGCGGGTACGAGGCACCGCGACGCCACCGCCCGCCCTTTGAGTTTTTTTCCGAAGTTTTGTCTTCGGTGGCGATTCACGGCTATGATGTGGCTCCATGAGGGATTGTCTCTGCAATTGCAGTGAATGTAGGTGGAGCCAGTAGCAGCTGTCGAGCTTCCATGAGACAATTTATGACAGTGAAGCACACGGTCGTTGGTAATGCACCGTATGAGGCAAGTTGATGCAAACCAGAAAGCTGGCACCTGCTCAATAGGAACGTGAAAGAGAACGTTTGTGAGCGGACTTGTTCGTGGGGTTTTTTTTAAACCATTTTTGTTTTTTAGCCATTACCAGGAAACCACGAGCAAATGTCTCCCCTCACCAGAAGCCAAATTATAACCCCACATATTTGTCCGTTGCAAAAAGCACAAATGAGCAAAGCAGAAGTTCGCCGATACCACTGTCCCGCCACCACCACCCCACTTTGCGGTTGACACTGGAGCAACCGTGGAGCGCCGGCCGGGGCGACCGATCAACTCCTTCGTCCTGCTGCTCGCCCCCGCAACCGTGCAGCCCACGCACACAGGCTGCAGCCTTCACGTGCCTTGATGAAGGAGGAACTTCTCCAGACACAAGTTCTGCTTTTGTAGCGTTTGTGTATTCAGGGCATTGTGTAGCAAGAGAATGCTTACTAAAGCAGACCGTTTCCTCCCCAGCATCTTACCAACTTGCACGCGTGGGTTCAGCTCCCTCCTCTTGTACAGTGTCTTGATAGTGTTTGGTTGGTTTATGAGTCCAGTACAACATCCTGCTCGGCATCTCGAGAGTTGACATGGAGGTGTACAGCGAGGAGGTTGGGACGATCTTGAGGACCAAATCCAGTCATGTGTCTCAGAGAGGCACTTGGTCCTTCAAAACCATCACCAGATCTGTGTAGCCCAAGTCGGCTCCCACCACCTGAACACGGATACCCAAGTCCTGTGCTGTTCGGGCCACCCTAGGACAGGCAGCCACCGTGCTCTTGTGGGGATAAGGTGGAGTGATGCGCAGTTGGTTGTGCTGTGTGGTTGTGATGTCACAAAGATTGTTGTTGACGGTGTAAAGTGGGAGAGGGGTGGTGTATTGGCTGGTGCGCGGCGCTTCGAGCCAGGCCACCCGTGTTAGATTCCCTCTCACGGCCAAAACCTACAATGATTTTATGAACCTGTCCTGAGTCTCCCCTAGGTCGTCTCAGCCTCAAATGAGTACCTTGTGTGGTGCGTAAAACATCACCACTAAGGAGATAAAGGCAGTTGAACATGTTGCTGGCTGCTCACCCTCTCGTGGTGTGGTGACCTTCATAGGCACAGCTCGCTAACAGCATACGACCCACAGTCTGTTAAGGCTATACGGGGGAGCTTTATCTTTGGAGTGGAGGTGTGTCATCACGGTGTTTTTCATGCCATGGAGGTTGTGACCTCGCCCCGTGTCTCTGTCCGCGAAGATGCACACGTGCATGGCGGAGGCGCGGCGCCGAAACGTCGCCCTGCAAATGTCGGAGCTCGTGGTGTACTGCCGGCCGGTGCCCTACGACAACAACAGTACGTGTGTGCTCGTGCGTGTACCGTTATACTCATGTGTATGTGTTGCCGTGCATGTGCGTGCGCGCTGCGCTGCGAACCTTGGAAACACGAATTCAATTGCCTCTTGTCATCGATAACGAGTGGTGGATAACTGAGCCATTTTTGAGTTTCCGAGGCTTAAAATATGTACCTGGCTCTCTGGTGTATTGTGCTGGCCTTTATAGGTGCTCGCTAACAACACATGCCCAAATAGTTGGTTCGAGGATATATGGGGGGGCGGCACAGTGGCGCAGTGGGTGATGCTATCACCTCACGGCAAAAAGACCCGGGTTCGATTTCTGGCTCGGATGCCTTTCTGTGTGGAGTTTGCTTGTTCTCTCCCTGTGCCCGCCTGGGTTTTTTTCTGGGTACTCAGGTTTCCTCCCACTCTTCAAAGACAAGTTTCTGCCTAGGTTAATTGGCCTGCTGAGTAAATTGTCCGGATTAGTATGTCCTGTGATGTACTGGCATCACAGCTTGAGTATTCCCCCACCTTGTGCCCTCTATCAGCCATGATAGGCTCTGCCCCCCCACGCAACCCTGTACAGGATTAAGCGAGTATTGACAATGCATGAATGAGGATATTTGGGGCATCTTTGCTTCGTCTGTGCATGCATCCAGGAAAGCGTCCTTACAATGACCTTACAACATTTGTTGTGTTGCAGGAATCCCATAAAGAGCTTTCAAGCTCACTGGGTATTTTTCTGCTGTAACTATCTATCTATGAGAATTGCTTTGCAAAGTTCTTTCTGAGGAACACCAAAAGATGCCTCCAACGTGGGAGGCTAAACGCCGTGAGAGAGAGAGAGGGAGCGCTCGACACGGCTCTCCTTAAGGAACTGCTTTCGAAAGTAATTCTCATACGTCGAGCTGTGGAAACCTACACAATTGCATCCTTAAAATGTTTTCAAAATCATAAATTCTTTATCCTTGCAGCATTGTGTATCGGACTATGGCGCCCAATCGCTCACTCCTGAGATCGACCCCAAATGTGATGAACTCGTCGGTGCTCCCCTTGTAATCCCCGAGCAGAGAAGAGTAGCTGCCGTGACATGTCCTCGCTGAGTGAGAGCAAGGCCGAGAAAGTGTGTGCGCGGGGCCGTGTGCGCGACTTCCTGAGCCACAACGCTCACTACTTGACCCGAGTCTACCCCAAGGGCCAGCGCCTCGACTCTTCCAACTACGACCCCGTGCCCATGTGGCTCAGCGGCACCCAGATGGTGGCGCTCAACTTCCAGACTCCTGGTGAGGGGGCGCGCATGACAGGGCGACGCGGTGGCGGCAGTGGCGGAATGCCCGCCCAATCTCGCGCTCCAACTCGCAGCGTCGTGATGATGATGATTGTAATAATAATTGCATTTCTAGAGCGCTTTTCACCCGAGGGTCACAAAGCGCTGCATAGAGCTGCGGAGAGAACGGCACGTCAGCAATGAGATAAGAACGTCAAATCAGCAACAAGAACGTTTTTGTATTTTTTGTGTTTTTTTTGTAACTGTCACTATGTTGGTGAGAATAGTGAGGTTGATGGTGATGTTGTGGACGGTGAAGATGATGATGTTGGGGAGTATGAGGATGAGTCTTTGGTGTGAGGGTGCAATGCGATGCTGATGGTGCGGTGATGCTGGCACAGACAAACCGATGCAGCTGAACGAGGCATTCTTCTGCATGAACAATCGCAGCGGGTACCTCCTGAAACCCGAGCGCATGCGTGACCCTGGATTCGACCCCTACGACAGCTCGACCCTGCAACCTGAGCAGGCCATCAGCATCCAGCTCATAGTATGGAGTCACCACTCTCCCTACTGCCGGCTATAGCCCTAACCCCAATACTAACCCTTATCCCAATACTAACCCTGATCTCACCCTAGTTCTGACCCCAATACCAACCCTCACCCAAATACTATCCCTGACCCCAATACTAACCCTAACCCCAAACCTAACCCTGACCCCAACCCTAGCCCTGACCCCAACCCTAACCCTGACCCCAGCCCTAACTCTGACCCCAGCCCTAACCCTGACCCCAACCATAACCCTGATCCTATCCCCAACCCTAGCCATGACCTTTATCCTAACCATGACTTCGACAATAACCTTCACTTCAATTATTACTAGAACCCGAACTGTAATTCCACCTCCAAGCATGATATTAACCCTAATAATAATGTTAAAGTCTAACCCTGGTCCTATCACCGTAACAGTAAACCTAACTCTACCCCGAAATTTAAAGTTAACCTTAATCCTAACCTTAACACTAGCTTTTAACACTAACCCTTAAGACTAACCCATAACACTAAGCCTTAACACTTGCCCCAAACACTAACCCTCATACAGTAGCACCACATCCCCAAAACCCCTGTCACCAGTGTCTCCCTGTCAACGATCACATTCATGCAACTATTATGGCAGAGCCTGCATTTGAATGGTGGCAGGGATTTGACCACGGGCAGCAGAGGAGAAGCTGTGACCTCCCCGTTGAGTGATCGTTTGACTATGAGAATGCAGGAGCACAGGGAGCTGGTCACTGGGTAGAACGGCCACATATTTATAGAAGGGGTGTACACGTGGCCCAGACATGTGTGTGGCTGCAGGAGGGATGAAGGTATGTTTAATCGCTGTATGCCATTGTGTGTGTCTCTGTGTGTATACGTCTGTGTGTACGTGTCTGTGTATACACGTCTGTGTGTACGTGTCTGTGTATACACGTCTGTGTGTACACGTCTGTATGTACATGTCTGTGTAAACGTCTGTGTACATGTTTGTGTATCCGTATCTGTGTGTACACCTCTGTGTGTACGTGTCTGTACACCTCTGTGTGTACACGTCTGTGCGTACGTATCTGTGTGTACGTGTCTATGTATGTGTCTGTGTGTACACGTAAGTGTGTACACGTCTGTATGTGCGTGTCTGTGTAAACCTCTGTGTGTAAGTGTCTGTGTGTAAGTTTCTGCGTGTACACATCTGTATGTACGTGTCTGTGTATACGTCTGGGTGTACGTATCTGTGTGTACGTGTCTGTGTGTGTGCTCAGCTGTACGGGGCCAGGCGCTTGCCCCGGAACAGCCGCAGCATCAGCAACCCCTTTGTGGAGGTAGAGATTTGTGGCGCCGAATTCGACTCCAACAAGTTCAAGACCGAGGTCGTGCGTGAGTGACGAACACACACACAAAGACAAACAGCCCTCATGGGGCTTTGAGCGGACTGTTGTCGCAAGCGCTGTTAGCGAGCACCTATGAAGGCCAGCACCACAGCACATGAAGGGATGAGTGGTTGACACCACACCTGGCTGCCTTTATCCCTCTCAGGGCTGATGATTATACACTGTATCCAGGTTCTCGTTTAATGCTCAGTCAACCTAGGAGAGGACCATCCATCCATCCATTTTCTACACCGCTTGTCCTGGTGAGGGTCGCGGTGGCAGCGGTCCAAAGAGAGTGGACCAGACATCCCTTTCCTCAGCAATAGATTCCAGCTCTTCCTGGGGGATTCCCAGGCGTTCCCAGGCCAGCCGAAGGATGTAATCCCTCCAGCGTGTCCTAGGTCGGCCTCTAGGTCTCTGCCCAGTGGGCCGTGCCTAGTAGACTTCCCGAGGGAGCCTTCCAGGGGGCATCCTTACCAGATGCCCCAACCACCTCAACTGGCTCCTCTCAATCTGGAGGAGCAGCGACTATACTCTCGGATTTCTGTGCTCCTCACCTTGTCACGGAGAGTGAGCCCAGCAACCCTGCGGAGAAACCTCATTTCTGCCGCTTGTATCCGCGATCTCGTTCTTTCACTCATTACCCAAAGTTCATGACGAAAGGTGAGGATCGGAACATAGATTGACCTGTAAACCGGGAGCTTTGTCCTAGGATCAAGCTCCCACCTCACTACCATGGACCCGGTACAGTGCCCACATCACTGCCAGACGCTGCTGCAATCCGATGGTCAACCTCACGTTCCCGCTTACCATCACTCATGAACAAGACCCCAAGATATTTAAACTCCTCCACGAAGGGCAACTGCTCTCACCTCAAGTTGGCAACCCACTCTTTTCCGTGAGAGGACCATGGCCACAGATTTGGAGGTACTCACTCTCATCCCAGCCACTTCACACGCAGCCTGGAAACGTTCGAGTGCCCGTCGGAGGTCACAATCTGATGAGGCAAGAAGAACAACGTCATCTGCAAACAGCAGCGATGCCACCTCCACGCCCCCAAACTGGACACTCTCCATATACCCCGGCTGTGCCTTGAGATCCTGTCCATGAAAATCACGAATAGGAGCGGAGACGAGACACACCCTTGGCGGAGACCAACGGCTACATTGAACGGATTCGACTTCACGCCAAGTACACGGATAGAGCTCTCGCTCTTGGAATAGAGAGACCGGATTGGTCTCAAAAGAGATACCGGCACCCCATACTCCCTCAGCACCTTCCACAGTAAATCTCGGGGCACATGGTCATAGGCTTTCTCCAGATCTACAAAACAAATATAAACTCCCATGACACCTCAATTATCTGTGAGAGGGCAAAAAGCTAGTCCGTGGTTCCACAGCCAGGATGGAAACCGCATTTTTCCTCCTAAATCTGTGGTTCGATTAATGGTCAAAGTCTCCTCTACAGAACTCTGGCATAGGCTTTTCCTGGGATGCTAAGAAGTGTGATCCCTCTTTAGTTGGAGCACACTCTTTGATCCCCTTTCTTAAAAATAGAGACCACCACCCCAGTTTGCCAATCCAGAGGTACGAAACCCACTTTCCACGCAACATTGAAGAGGCGCGCTAACCACGACACCCCAACATTGTCCAGTGCATTCAACATCTCCGGACGAATCTCATCCACGCCTGCAGTCTTACCATTCCGGAGGTCATTGACCGCGGTAGTGACTTCAGCCACAGTAATGGACCCGACCCCACCGCAGGTTTCTGGCACTACCTCCTGGAAGGAGGGCATGTCCACCGGGTTAAGGAGTTCTTCAAAGTGTTCCTTCCACCTTCCAACTATATCCTCAGTAGAGGTCAGTGTTTCTCCTCCCTTACTGAAAATAGCTTGGGCGACGTCCCGTCGACCCCTCCTAAGGTACCGAATGGTTTGCCAGAACATCTTTGAAGCCGTTCAAAAGTCGTTTTCCATGGCCTCTCTGAACTCCTCCCATGCCCAAGCTTTTGCCTCAGCAACCACTTTAGCTGTTCTCCTCTTGGCCAATCGATATCTCTCGGTCGAATCAGGAAAGCGATTCACAAGCATTGCTGGGAAGGCCTCCTTCTTCAACTTGATGACTTCCCTCACCGATGGTGTTCACCAACGGGTTCTAGGGTTGCCGCCATGACAGGCACCAACTGCCTTCAGGCCGCAGCTTTTCGCAGCCACCTCAGCAATTGAGGTCTTGAACAAGAGCCACTCGGAGTCAATGTCATTGCTCTATCCCGGAATGCAGGAGAAATTTTTTTGGAGGTGCGAGTTGAAATGCTTCCGCACCTGGCACTCTGCCAAACGTTCCCAGACCACCCTCACTAGGGGAGGACCAATTCAGATAATCTTTACTGTAGTTGGCCATGAGCGGGTATCAATCTCAAGTTACTAGGTTTATGGAACGTCATAAGCACACTGCCTGGGTACGGAAATGTATCCACTTTCTCACTCATGGGGACTGGAGGGAGGGGAGCATTACCAAATACTCAGACAGGTGCTTAGTTTTTTTGGGGCTAATGGTTTGGCCACGTATTTTAGCATCACGATCTATGTTCACCAGCATAGTGTATAACTCAGCAGAATTTTCAAACACACGCTGCTGTCTGATATCCGTCCTGAGCCTTCAGTCTTTCACGATTGTTAGCTTGTAGCCACGTGTGGCATCAATAGTTTTAGTTTCAGTCTCTGTCCGTGATTTAAACCGTGTTCTGAAGTAAAACGAGTTTATGATCTTATCTCGAGCACCAGTATATAAAAAAAAAGCCCACTTAAAATTGGTCCCCTGCTCACATGCAGGCCAGATTGGAAAGTACTGCTTTCTGCCATGTGGGAAGCAAAGATGACTTGAAGAGATTCTGTGCAGACTACTTCTGGAGACCATTTCCCAGTGAGACATTTCCTCATGGATTTGTATTCTTAACATGACACCAATAGATCAGCCACTTGTCACATGATCACTGGCCCCAAGCTCTGACGTGTTCTCTCACCCATGCTCCCTTACGCTCTCTCTCTCTCGCCCACTCTCACGCACCCACCCTCTTTCGTGCTCTCTCTCCTGCGTGTGTTCCCATTCCACAGCCGATAATGGGCTGAGCCCCACGTGGGCCGTGCGCTCGCTCATCTTCGACGTCCTCTTTCCGGAGCTCGCCTTCCTGCGCTTCGTCGTCTATGAGGAGGACATGTTCAGCGACTCTAACTTCCTGGCGCAGGCGACGTTCCCTGTGCGTGGCCTCAAGACAGGTGTGTGGGGGGGGGGTGGGGATCGGGGGCCTCAGACTCCAGTGGAGTGCTGGCGTGGGGTAAACTCGTGTAGTTATCACTCGTATAACGTAACGGAGGCACCCGAGTGGTTGAGCCAGGTGACATTTCCTGAGGTAATTTTCAGTGATGTCGACCTCAGATCGTGCGTCCTCAATGTTTAAACGACTCCCACCTCAGTCGCCCGCTTTGCCTAATCCAGGGCCTTTCTCTGTCGGAGCAGCGGTCGGCGTTGGCCTGAGCGGCTACGTCAGTGTGGTAGCCGCTCAGTGGCCACATGGTCTATTTTAATCATGGCATCATTTGCAGACGGGATCGACGACCCCTGACCTAACTGCAGGTATGTGGGCCCTCGTTGTCGAGGATTACATAAACGTCTTCTATTGAACATGTTGTTTCATATAGACACGAGCTGGATGCCTGTATCCTGGTCATATACAATCGCTTACATCTCCCACAGTACCTGGTGATGATCGATACTGAGTGACAGCGGCCTACTGAGTGAGTCGCCTCTCGTTCTTCTGTCTTCAAGGATTCCGCTCTGTGCCACTCAAGAACGTCTACAACGAGGACATTGAGCTGGCCTCCCTGCTCATTCACATCGATATAAGCAGCTTCAAGGTTCTGATGCCCTGCCAGGGCTTCTTTAGTTGCTTGTTTTTGCCCTGATTTTGCTTTTCTTTATTTTTGTACGTGCGTTTACGTTTTGGCTTTTATCGTGATTGGTGACCAAGGTTTGGTCACTATTTTAACCGACTCTACCCCTTGACGGTTGCTTAAATTAATGTGACACGCAGGAGGAGGACAACGGCGAGCTGTACTCGTCGATCCAGCGGCTGCGTGCACGCACCTCCGAGCTTTCGCACGAGGTGGACCTGGGAGAGAGCTCGATGGACACAGCTGGGGGCCACATGCACCCCAACTATGAGCGGGGCCTGGAGGAGCTTTACGCCACTCAGAGCCAGCTCATGGAGCTCACTGCCACGCGCAATCAGAGGTTGGACAGGTCTCGTCTCTGCACCTCTCCACGTTATCTCCGGATGCGCATCGAGCGGCACGCTTCGCTCGTAATGTCGATTTGCCTCAGATGCGGAGGACCGCATCCGCTGTGAGCAGGACCTCCTCGCACAACTGCTGACGTTGCACACTCATGTTGTTTCAGGCTACGTGCAAAGGAGCGGAATAAGAAGTCTCAGCAAAAGGACGTGAGCCCCTACGCTTCCTACTGAGAACCACGTCTCCCTGCAATGTGGCAGCAATGTCTCCTCAGTCATTGGCACGGTTACCCTCAACGTAGCTGCCCTCCTCACAATTGCCCTCTCAACACCCACGTGCCCTTACCTACCTTTGCTCACCTACTTCTTCACACCTAACGCTTCACACCTACTTCTCCTCACCCTTCTCACATACTTACACACCTACCAATTGACACCCAATGCCCCACAGCTGCCCTCCCAAAACCGACCCTCAAGCAATCTTGCAAACAAAAATATGCAACACCAAGCGCTTGTACCATGTTTAGTAAATGTTTTATTTTATGCTAAGAGAATGAAATGTGAAACGCAGTTTGTGAGGTACGCAAGTCAGAGCAAGGCAGTTGCTATTGATTGGTCGTTGCGTACATTGTTTGTCGATGTTGCGCTTGTGGCGAGATGCGGTGTTTACAAGCGGTACTTTTGTGACCGATGCAGATGCTTGCTCCATTTGCAGTGGTGCAGCTATCCAGTGCGCAGGTTGCGGAAGTATCCTCGAGCTCCATGAACTGGAAGTGGCCCAGATGCCAACTGGCTACAGAGAGGAGGGAGGAAATTGGCTAAGGAGGTGGCCCTATTTAAGTTCATTCGTTTTGCGCCAAGGCCTGTGCCAACCACGCTATGCCATCTGCAAGTCTACCAGTTTGAGGCACATGGCTTTCCTCGCATATTGCCAGATGGTGATTGCCTGCACAATGTCTCAATAACATGCCGTCAGCTCCACTACAGCTTCGGCACACTCTAAAGACCTATATCATTGTTGTCAGCTTCTTGTCAGTATTCCCTTGTGTTCATCAGCAGTGTTTGACCGTGTTTCCCCATGGGCAGTGGCCACAGGTAACTTTCTTGCCTCTTCGCTCCAGCGAGTGATGGTGAGGGGTGGACGTCAGCTCATACAATGTTTAAGGTCATTATTTGTGGGAGGGGGTCAAATGGCTCAAATGTCATAGTGCCGAGCCAGAACCGCTGAGATCCTGGATTCCAATCCAAACAGCCACCAGTGATTTAACCAGGTTCTCAAGTGAAATGGGTTGATAGTTTCAGCCCAGTCACCAGTGACATGTTTAAATACCAGCTTTGTGAAAGAGAAATATCAGCTTGGCTGTTAAGTGATGCATTATATCCTGTGGCAGAGTGGATCTGGGCTGTTTTCTAACAAAGAATGTTCCTACTCTGGAACTACTAGTATGTGTTTCATGACACATACTAGTAGCAATCTGGATACATTTACGAAAAAAATGGTTTTAAAATGTTACAATTGGTGCTCTCTTTTGGGGTTCCTACAGCCAATAGTAGCTCATGGCTCCAGCCAGTAGTATTTACAAAGCCCATCTCACGTTTTCTTGTCTAAGGTTGCATATGCAGTTGGACTCATTACAAACTGAAATCCAAAGACGACTTCCGGTAATAATCCACCATTACTATGTGACCAGCACACGAGCTCTCTAGGAAAACTGCTTGGCCTTTGTCACATTTTGGTGAACACGATTATGATGAAGTCACTACCAGCACCTTCCAATTTCTGACTGTCTCAGGTCTCTTAAGTGTTTCAGTCTACAGTGCCGATGCGAACCCATGGGCCTCCAGCGCTGATGGTAAAACCACTGCCATTAGATTCCAGTGTGACACCACAGCTTTGACTTTGGGCTTGTGACGGCTTACAGCGGCAATACCATGGAGAGGATCAGCATTCATTCCGTGATAGACCAGCCAGCGACCACGGATGAACAGAGACTTCTTGATTTTCGATGCTTTATTCAAACCAGCAGTGACGGCCAGAGTAGCGGCACACAACGAGCTCCTAAATCGTGACGCTGCCTCCTTCCAAATCCCCCAGGAGACACCCCCCGCCCCTCCAACCCCCCGCTCCTTATAT
>JAZEWT010000002.1:10062983-10124639 GCA_036362905.1 Mordacia mordax
ACTGTTTAATTTAATAAAACATGTATAGATAAAGTTGTGGGCCTGCGACTTCTCTTTCACGCCACTGCTGGCAAGAGAAGGGCCTCCACTCAAGGGGGAGCTCCTTGGAGCCCGTCTCGAAGGTATTTTTGGTCTCTTCTACGATGTCTTGGAAAAAGTGGAAACACACACTTCACCCCACTATACGCAATCATCCAAACGAATGACTGCGGTGCATTGGGTGGACAGGTGGAGGGGTTTAAAAAAAAGAACCCAATTCGACTGTCCATATGATAAAACACGACAGACTCTTCCAGTTAGTCTGTGTCAAGGTGATAACAATTTCACATCATCCTGTCGATTACACTTATTACTCATTATTATCGTGTAATAAAGGACAATAGGGACCGTGGAGAGCAAAACACGCGGATACTGACATTGAGTCGTGAGTCTACATGTGTGCGGCCCACAGCAGCTCCTCGTCTCACCCTCACAGCTCTCCCCGTTTGTATCTCCCAGCCAAAGCTTCGAGAACGGCTCTTAGGTGGTGCTGGCCCGATCCCAGGAATATGTGAAACGGCGGAGAAAGAAACAACGGATAAGAAGGACTAATGTTTGCACACGGGACAGACGTCAGTCTATCCGGGGTTTGTGCTGCACTGTTCTCCAATGAGATTTAGGGTTGCACCATGTACATGGTGCGATGTCTGACGTTTTTGCTCCGCTTGCCGAGAACTCCAGGAACACGAGGAGCGATACGTCCGACATTGCAGCAGAGAACGCGTGACACAATCTGATGAGACGTTGGGCTGCGCTCAGGTTATTTCTGGATAACCTCTTCATCGGTCCCTTTGGAAATCCCCTCTTGGTTGAACAGAGGTTCCCTGGGGTCTAACGGCTGCTGCCCACTCTCCTGCTCGCCCGCTCGATCATCCTCGTGGTCGTCGTTCGTTGGGGGTAAGTCGTAGGTGACCATCTCCATAGAGGAGGACAGCGTGTTGCGGTTTGGCAGTGGCGGTGGAAGGTTTTGGAAGGCCCGGTAGAACTCGTTATTGGTGAGGACCTGCTCCTGTCCATTCGGAGTTGGTGGATTCTTGTCTTCTGTTTTGTAGAAGCTGTAAACAGCTTCATCGGGAATGACCTAGAAAATGAACAAGGGTAAAACATAACTAGTTCTGATTTCACTGCTATGGGCTTGTAGCCAACCGAGATGGGGTGTTCATCGCAAAAGAGGACAGTGACCCCTGAAAACAAGGTGAAGTGGTGCAATCTAACTTGAAGGGTGTCCTGGGAAGCTCAATAACCCACGTATATATGCATAACCCACTCCAATGTCTGGAACAATTTTCCAGCCACTTCAATTATTTTTGTTTTTTTAAATCTCTGCACAGATTAGTAGCAGTGACCTTAATGATTAATATTTCCATCTGCAGTTTGACTGGTCACCAATCTCAAACTATGGACTGGGAAACCCCACTGCATGCTGCGATTTTTCTGGTGCTCCTGTAGATGTTCGCCGGCTCACTATCTCGATCTTGATGTAAAAGTAATAATAAGTGTATTTTGCATCAATCATGCAAAATATATATCAATGCTGCACAATCCAAAACTGGCACCTGGAGAAAATCCACTTGTGCCAGGGGGTAATGCCTTGTCCGAGAATATTGCCGATCAACTGCCCACCACACGAAAGAAGTAGCTCCGCCATATGTCAAAATACCGTAATTTTTATGAACTGTGGGTTAGTAATTTTTCGCAGGACATCCTGAGGCTGAGAGTGCAGCAATGCCTCGTATATGGAGGAGTCGCTGGGCTTGCGCATCCGCCCGCCGTGCGTCGCGCGCGGCACAAAACCCTCGTACTGCCCGCGGAAGCCTCCGTCTCCTGCACTGTAGTTCGGATTCGCGGGCGCTGGCCTGCGGTTCCTGTGTGTAAGAGTGACAACCATGGTACATTCTTAGCGTCAGAATAGACGAATATGGTGTGAAATTCCAAGTAGCCGATTTAATTCAGTAGTGGGACTTGGCTGAAAGAAGACTTGTCAGTGCCGTGCAGAGTTTGTCTTCAGTGCATATCACTGTGCAGGATTGACATGAAATGCAGGCAGATTGCTGCTTATAGATAAAAATAAATCTAGCAGAGGCCACCAAGGAGAATGTGACCCCTACCGATCTTCATTATATCTCCAGTAAACATCGTAGTGTTTAAACCAGGGGTAGGAAGCCCACGGCCGAGGACTGACAATAACCCGCAGTGTTAAGTGCCCATGAGTACCAGTGCGACGCGAGCACCCAGGGAATGGCTGAGTGGCGAGTTGTTTACTACGGAAAGCCACCGTTTACTTTTGTCCAAACAAAAATCGAGTCCATGGACGACGTGACGTTTGTGAACGTGGTGCCCCTTTCACGGACGTCATGTTGCTAGACTGGTTTCCACGTGGCATGCTCGGCCTATGGTGAATCGGTAGATTGCCAACGTGGCCCTCGATTGAAAAAGCTTGTGCGTTCCCTCCACATGTAGACGAAAATATCCTGGTTCAGATGAAAAAGCGCCATCTCATCTCATTGTCAGAAACCGCTTAGTCCTGTACAGGGTCGCGGTGAGCCAGACCCTATCCCGGCAGACACAGGGGGCAAGGCAGGGATATGCCCACGATGGGACGCCAGTCTATCACCGAGCACTGAGGGCAATTTAGTCTGCAAGTCAACCTATGCAGCATGTTTTTTTGACTGTGGGAGGAAACCGGAGTGCCCGGCGAAAACCCACACGGACACGGGGGGGGACATGCAAACTCCACACAGAAAGGCACCCGAGCCGAGATTCGAACCCGGGGCCTTCTTGCTGAGGTGACAGCGCTATCCACTGGGCCACTGTGCCACCCGAAAAAGCGCCATTTACTCTGAATATTGTTTTACTTTGCATTGAGTGACATCAAAGTCTAAGTGGGTGTGCGGCTGTCTTAGTTTGGGGCTCACTTGCGGATGCAGCACACTGTCACCAAAACAATCACCAGCACACCCGCGACCACACCGCCAACTATCCCACCAATCATTGCTGCCTTGGAGTCTATTAGAGGCAAAACAAACAAAAAACGTACTGTTAGCACCAACTCAAACTCGTATCTGATAAATATTCTCATTGTGAGAGTGTGTTGTGCATTGAGGGGGCTGTGCGTGTCAGCCATTTCACCTGGCGGTGGTTTAGCACCCGGCTCTATTAGTGCCATGAAGAAAAGGCTGCCGGATTCCACCTTGCAGTTAGAGAAGTTTAGGTATAAAGTGTCGCTGGAGAGTCCAACGATCAGGGGCCACACGTCGTCCTCTCGCCAAGAGAGTCCCTAAAATGAGAAGTCACGGACAAGGAACACGGAAATGCCATTCTGTGGCCAATCGCCATGGCTCCGAGTTTCAATTGTAGCTAGTCTCATCATCTCGCATTCCACACTTGAAGAGAGTCGGTGTTAATGCGCATACCCCGTGCTGACCTCGTAGAGCGAGTGGTATGGTTGAACAGATGTGATGGGCTCCACGGCCATGGTGACGTGGCCTCGCTGGCACTTGGGTGCGCTCAAGTTGAGGAACGTAACCATGGTGGCGTAGTCGGGAATGCTCCTGGATCTTTCTGCCGCCGTGGTCACCAGCCAGCTCCCTGACATGAGATCTGGCACTCCGCGGGGCCAGCCTGCGCTCTGCACCACCTCCAAGCGGTTGCGTCCGAGCTCGTAAAATACGATGTATTGATCTGTGATCATGCGAACAAGATACAGGTTGTCGATGTTCACGTCCCACACTTGATTGCAAGATGAAAGAGTTAATTTATGGTGCTTTCCTGAACAACGATAACCAACGTAGCTCTCCGACGCGACTTTCCGGTTGAAAATGCAGTACAACCCGATAGCCTATAGGAGTGTTCTGCAGTGCACTGACAGAAACCTACGTGGTGGCGTCACAAGTGACTTCTTCGAGGCCGTGCTTACCTTGAATCTCGCTGCCCAAGTAGGACACCATGAACTGCACTTTGGAGGAATTGGACGAACGGTTGACCCTTGGCGGGGGCGGTAGCAGTAGCCGGATAAACGTGCTGTTTCTCAACAGCAGTTTCTGGAGGCCACCTACCCCGCCAGCGCCGTGCTGGCAAAACGTGCCGACCGTCATGACGTCCACCACCCAGTCGTTGGTGAACACGTGCAGCTCACCCTCATCACAGGCCCTCACTTGGTCCTCACCGCCCGGTGACCTGCGACGTCAAACATCAGCCAACGCCGCACGTAGTGTTATGACAAGACGCGTGCAGGTAAAATAAATGCTGATCAATTGATATAGAAATAAAAATAGTTTGAACGCGACAATTTTACGGACGACTTCTATGGAAAAATACGTTTCATTAAAAGCCTCTGTCTTCTACCAACCTCGGTGCATTTAAAAAATGCTCTATCACAACATTTAATCACCTGTTTAGACGAGGCTTCTAGGGGTGCTCCAAACATCAATGACAGTAGCCGAAAACCCCATTAGCACACGGGGCCGGTTTCGATTACGTTTCTGTACTTGTCGCATCCACCACGGTCGTGTCTCATTCCACCTCATCCTTCCATAGCATGCCCTGGTCTTCCTATACACCAGCAACTAAACAGCACCTTTCATGCCATCTTCTGTGTGTCAGTGATTAAATAGTTAAATCTCACGTGTAATTTGCAATATCACCCTTATATACAACACAATTTGTTAATTGATCGTAGCATGAGTATTTTTGTATCGTATGGCCTCACTCCGAACTAAAAAAAAAACTTTTGCACCCTGCTAATCGCGGTGAGATGGCGCCGCTTGGTGGACAGAGCGCTGAATGGAGAAGGACAAAGCACAGAGCAGTTTTACGGAAGGCACTACATCATAAAAAAAATCACCCTATTACGTGAATGTGTTGACGTTGCTATTCACCAGAAGTATTCATTCATTATCAATACCCGCTTAATCCTATACGGGGTCGCGGCGGGGGTGGGGGGGCTGAACTTATTCCGGCTGACGGTGCAAGTCAGGTGAATACCCAGGGTGTGACACCAGTACATCGCAGGGCACCCTTTTTGTCATAATTTACTCAGCAGGCCAATTAACCTAGGCACTGCCATCTATTCGTGGAGGGATTCAGTTGGAGAGTGAGCATTCTGCTTGCTGAACGCACGCACACAGCACACACATCTGTTAATCTGTTAATGACATTGGGGTTCTGATGGTTTTTTCACGGTTGGTTAAATAGCTCGTTTTTTTTACAGCAACTTGAGATGCGGTTACGTTTACTAATCGTAATGATACCAACGACTGGTATCGCACCTTGGAAGCCATTACAAGGGCTGCGTATTAAAGGCCTCTGCCACATGTCAAAACTACAAGTGTTTGCGATGCACAATTACCGCAACGTAAACTAATAAAGCACTTTGAAAAAAAATTTTTGAATGCACCCATGCGGTGCATGGAGGCCACTTTTGTGCAATACGTTGGGTACCTGCTGCTGGGCGGTTTGATGGTGGAGGGACGCGGGTTGGGGAAGAGGATCTCCAGCGAGCCCTCCTCGCCCTTGGTGGAGAGCATCAGCTTCCACTTCACTTCCACCAGCGACAGCGGGAAGGTCTTGGGCAGCGTGGGGACCTGCATGGAAACCTGGTCCAGGTGCTTGGATTGGAACACTGCACTCGTGGACGGGAAGAACAAGAATTGAGTGCATTTGCTGTACGGGTGCCTATCCATAATGCGCACAGACAAAAGTGCATCAACGTTTTGAATCCACCACCAGATGAAGGCCTCTCCAAGGTATTTTGGTCATGGTCAACTGTTAGGGCTGGTCTTCAAAGGGGGATTCTAGAATTCATTATAGAGGGTGGCACGGTGGTGCAGGAGTAGCACTGCAGCATCACAACAACAAGGACCCGGGTTCGATTCTTGGCTCTTTTTGGAGTTTGTGTGTTTTCAGTGTCCACGTGGGTTTTCGCGAGGTACTTCCGGTTCCTGCCACAGTCCAAACATATGCTGCCTGAGTTAAGTGTCCTGACTAAATTGTCCCTGGTACCCTGAAATGTTTTTACCTGCTCACCCCTTCTCACTGGACAATTGTTAATATATCTACATCGGTCAACTGTTCCTTCCAGCTTAGATAAAAACTGACCGACTGGTTTGGATATTACTCGCCACTGGTATTAGCCGTGGCTGCGAATTTAACTCCGTTAAGTTCATAGTGCAATTCCCCAATGAAGCTGCCCAAGGCTATGCGGGGTAGGGGGTAGCATTGTCACCCTGGAGTGGCCATTATCCAGTAGCGGAATGAGACTGGTCGCTGATCACGGTCTTGATTGAATAGTGGTGGACTCTTACGGTACTTCAGCGAGGCGTTCATGACGAAATGCTTCTCTGGGTCTGTGCAGGTGAACCCCACGCGGATGCTGGCGCTGCGGTTGAAGTGAAGCACAGTCGAGTTGTGAGTGCAATTCGGAGTCATGTTGGGGGTTGAGTTGAGGGTCGTCCTGCACACCTGGCACCAGCCCCTAAGCGGCACGACCTTGCGTCGCTCCAGGTGTAGCGTGAGCTCCTTAGGGATTTTTAGTGTGTACCAGACTTGGATCACTGCACAAAAACAACAAAGTTCAACCCATATCAAGGTTTAAATAAGGCGATCCATCCCTTGTAATGTTTGTTGCTCAGTGGTAGAATGTAGTATTAGTAAGGCACAGGCATGGTGTTCAGTGGTTGACACGATTACGGAACATGGATAGGTTTATTTCACAGATTCGTTCCCCGAAGTCATTGCTATTATTGCAGAACTTGCTGTACTTTGTGTTGTTTATACGTGTGAAAGTCTGTAAATTTGCTGAAATTTCATCCAATTTTAGTTTAACCGTGCAACAGACCCACTGTGAGAGTGCAGCAGACATACATGCAATTTGAGACAGATCCCACGTAGAACCTAAACAGACTTTTGGTTAAATTGCTGTCAACGAGCACATTCTCAATCAATGGGTCTCGAGCCATCAGTGGATCACGGTCGTCACCTAGTGGTCCGTGGACATCATTCACAAGGGGCTTAGTGGCATAAAAGGTTGAGAAGCCTTGGTCTACGGTACAGTATAGTGGAGTTGTAAATGCACACTACACGGCAAGAGTGAGCAGGCTTGGTTCAACAGACGTCACATTACAGGAGACACGTTCTGCCTGAACCCTGGCCCAGTACGGTGAAGGGTGTTTCCTCATGGGATATGAATGTGGTGGACACCAGCAGCAAAGTGATTACTCGCACAGTCAAGCGCTTACCGGTCAATTGGCCATTGTCATATAAACAATCCACCCGACGGAAACTAATCATTCATCCGTTCATACTTCCGAGCATCACGCGTGAGAGGGCTCAACCAACTTAGCCATTGGACCAGATTCATCTGACGAGCAGGAAGGAGGGTGTACAATGCTGCCCTCGCTCGTATCCACGTGGATTGGAATGAGCGCAGGTCAAGGTCCGTTTCGTACGGGATTACTATGCAATAATAATAGTTGCATTTCGACAGCGCTTTTCACCCGAGGGTCACAAAGCAATGCACCGAGCTGTGGAGAGAACGGCAAGTGAACAACATGTGAACGCACATCAACAACAACTTTTTTTTTCAAATCATACGCCGCTTGATCTATGAATTTAACCGCTGCTGGAGCGAAACGGTGTTTCGCGGAGCGCTTCCCATAAACCCATCTGCCGTGCATGATGGGCGTTTCCTGTAGAGCCAGGTATGTGTGTGTCCACCCACGCACCTGGTCGCGCGCTGTACTACCAACCCGGCGACCTCAGTTCCATTATCGCTGATGGCCAACTCCAGTGACGATTTTTTGAACCAGTACTGGGCCTCGTATAGGTCGACCTCGGCCTCAAATGAGAACCGAGTGCGGTGTGTAAATATTTCCATTCGGGAGACAAAGACGGCTCGGCATGGTGCTGGTCACTCACCTCCACATGTGCCGTGTCGACCTTCTTTAGGCGCTCGCTAGCGGCACTTGACCCTACAGTCTGTTAAGGCTATAAGGAGGAGCTTTGTTGTATGTCTACACACTTGGCGCACTACAGCCAACCTGACAACATAAGTTAACTTCCCGCTCACCGTCAACACCAGGGACGATTTTATAAACTAATCCTGGTCTTCCACAAAGTCGACTTAGCCTCAAGTAAGTACTTGGAGCGATTTGTAAAAATTGCCACTATGGATACAACGGTACGAGCGTGGTCCTGACCACCCACCCCCTCATGTGCCGTGCTGGGGCTCCTTAATAGGTGCTCGCTAACAGCACTTGAACCCCATAATATGTTCAGGTTACACAGGGGATCTTAGTCTCTACGTCTCTCGCCTGTCTCCACATGTATGGCTCTTCTTGTGGGCCGTGTCTCCCGCCTGTCTCAACGGTGTGCCTCCACCTGTAATGCCGCGGCTCCACCTGCCCATCTGTGTGGATCCACCTGCACGTGTGTAGCTCCGCTTGCCCCACCCGTGTGTGGAGCCACCTCTAGGTCTTGCCTCCACCTGGCCCGCCGGGATGGTTCACAACGGCGCCACTCACCTGGCGAGCGAGCTATGGGTTCTGCCAGCGACGACCACGCGCCCAACACAACCACCACCAACGCCACGGTCACCCCCATGGCGGGCCTCGCTCGCTCCCGAGGCACGGACGTAGTGCGCGGTATCGCAAGTGCGGAAGCTCGCCGGATTCCCTGTACTGTATTTATAGACGACAGTATTTAATTCAATATTATTTGTGCTCGACACACGCGCGTGGATGTCTGGGTTGGGATTACGTCACCCATCTGCGTGACGTGGGTCCAGGTGCGTTCGTGGGCCGTCGTCTGCTGTTGGGAGGGGAGGGGGGAATTTCCCCAACAAAAGCCACAGAGACGCAGGGAGGCGAGTTTGAAGCCTCGTCCATTACGCAGTCGCGTCCCTGTGCCCCGGAGTGATCGCACACACGCACTGAGGGGGAGTTGAACTCGCCTGGGAAACATCGTAACCACCTGCGGCCACCCAACCTCAGCGACGTACACGCCTCCGAGGCTGCTGGTGTCTGGCAGTTTGACCGTAAAAGGAAATGAGCTGTTCATGAGATTTTAGACATCACCATCACAGGTTCCGTGTTATTAAATTGATTGTGGACGATTTAGTCACTGTTCTGTCACCCGCGTGTCGGGCGGCTGTCAAGAAAAAATGCGATAGCTTTGAAAGATGATCTCTTAATGTTAAGCATATGGAACTTACGTTCATTGAAGTTGGCGTCTAAACAATCCCAATATACACTGCTGGTTATAACGCTAAGCGTTGAATAATTAGGGACTTATTAACTACTCTGCACAATCTGAAGCTCACTTAATACATCCACTCGTGCTATAGGCTCCCTGGCACTGATTCAGTTGAGGATCATGACCTTCCTGGCACCAATCGTGAAAATCTCTTGGAGATGCCACCAAAGTCAACCTCGGCCCATGCACCACTCAATGTGGTTCCAATGGTGAACCAGAATTAATTAATTAGTTTGTGGAATATAGCGACCTCTAGCGGCTGCGATGAGTCACGCTATCCCATTGCGCACACCCGCCAGTCTCAATCGGTGGGTGGTGAGCACCTCCTAGTGGCCCGTGGAGATAAGACCCAAGTGGGACAAGTGGACCTTGAGGTGCGAGAGGTTGAGAACCTCTAGAGTACACGTTCGTGTACAGTACAGTCGAATTTGTGGATCCACTGCTAAATTAAAGCCTCCCCACATATCGCGGAACATGACGAGTAATTGGCCATACTTCACCACGCTGATGAGTGGTAGTTGAAGGTGGTGAGGGGAGTGTGATTCTATAAATGGTTAGGCGCTGCCTTTTGCAGCCCACAACGCCTATTAGACCATGCTGAGCGTAAACCAGAGGAGGCATCAAGAACATCGGGGCTATCGATAAAACCCATTTTATGGGTTAGGTCACGTAAAAAATCGTATTGAAAACCCTCCACCACTCGACACAGCCAATTAGTAAAGTTTGTCACGTGAACATAACGTGCCAAATCTTAACTATCTCAGCACACCAGTGCGCTGGAAAGTAAACCCACAGCATATACTGTCCAACGCACCGGTGTGCTGAGATAGACAAACCTTACTAACTGGCTGTGTGGGTGGTGGAGGGTTTACGACACAATTTTGTTTGCGTCACATCTGGATTCTTTTCCGTGCCAAAACAATCTTTAATTCCGAAACACTATCGCTGCTGCTGTGCACAACACAAATAATAACGGCGTTCTTTCTGCTGCTTCAACAAACCACATATGTCCCCAAAGTTGGAATATTGTTGTTGCCATGCTTTGTGTGGAGCACCCACCCAGTCCCCCTGCCTCCCGACGCCCAGCTGAATCCAGAGTCACATCGACGCTCCAGCGGCACTCACTGACTGCCTCCCGCTCAGCGGCGGTGAGTCACCCCTCTGTCGCTCCGACATTGCTGAACACTAACATGGGGACTTATTCTACGAACTTTACTCATCTTGTCCAACCTTGGTTAGAGCTCGGTTAAGCATTGTTTTGTCTCATCTACAATGTGTTCAACCACCGGATTGGGGATCCCAACAACACAGTCACGCTGTAACTCACCCACTCACCACCACACTGCAGGTCACAACACACGCACCCTGTAACTCACCCACTCACCACCACACTGCAGGTCACAACACACGCACCCTGTAACTCACCCACTCACCACCACACTGCAGGTCACAACACACGCACCATGTAACTCACCCACTCACCACACTGGGGATCACAACAACACCCTCGACCTCACTCACCACGTGAGGATCGCATTGACTCGACCTCACCCACTCACCACACTGGGGATCACAACAACACACTCACCCTCTACCTCACTCACTCACACACCACTGAATAATGCAGCCACAAAATCACCACACCGATTTTAGTAGAACGTTGCTCAATTCGAGTGAACGCGTTCAGTCACATATCATTATTATATAATGTACAACATTGAGAGTGCTCTTTGTTTCCGACCGCTGGGAGCTCCTGCATGCGCGCCAGCATCTGAGGTCGTCACGATGGCGTGGCCGTGAGTAGCGCTGCTGCCTCGCCGCAACAAGGGCCTGAGTTCGAATCTCGGGTGCAGCCTTTCTATGCAGATTACAACAGATTTTACCGTACCTGGCGATTATGCAGGTGTTGTAATCTTATTTCTGTGCAGAGTTTGCGCGTTCGCTCGCTGCATTCGCGTGCGTTTTCGCCGGGTACTCCAATTACATCTCACGGTCCAAAGACACGCCGCCGAGGTTAACTGTTCTGATACGTTGTACATTGATTACCTCTCCCCGCCGGACAACTGTCAAAAAGAGCAGCACGTATCTCAGCTCAAAATCCAAACTGAGACTGAGAAGAACCGCACCGCCCTGCTCCCCCTCACGGTGAGCGCGGCGGATCTCGGGGCGCCATCTCCTGGTCACTTCGCGAACTCGTTCGTCTTCATCTCCTGCTGCAAGTCATGGCGCTCGCGGACGTGTGCGGCTACCGTGAGTGTGCAGATAGCCTCCCAGGCCTCGGGGCCCGCGGGGACCACGGCCCGCAGGCCCTCGGGCTCGACGTGAGCTTCTCGGAGCCCCGCTTCGCCATGCCGCCTGGGAAGAACGTGAGTCCCGCGCAACGGCACGAGGAGAAGGGAGGAGAAGCCGGGGGCCTGGGCTGCATTGAGGCCCAGGCCGGCGTGGCTTGACTCGGCTGTTGCTCGGTGTTGAACACTCGCTACAGCGGCTGACGTGTGGACGTTTATGTGAAGGATCCTCGTACCGTGTGGGGATGCGTGGTAATGTGGAGCGTTAAACAATAACCGGTAGTTAACGCGAATGAGCTGCGTGAGACTGTCCGTACAGTCTGTTCGAAGCTACACGGGGGATCTTTGTCTTGGTGTTGCTCGTGTAGCTGCTGGGTTCACTACGCTGCCTCTTGGCGTGTGGGATCCCCGCAGTAACATCATTTCTAACTGCTTGTCTTCTATAGACTATTGTGTCTTTAGGGCTGTACGTTTGCCTCTGGACGCTGTGTGCTGTGTGTCTCTGGCCTGGATATTCGGTGTACGGAGTCTTGTGCACTGGTTATTATTATTTCGCAGGCGCCCTTATCCACATAATGATTTAAGTCTGTCTGTGGACCGCGTGTTTTTCATTCGGACTGCATTTTTATCTGGACTACGTGTTGTTGACGTGCAATTGTCCATGGGTTGTGCATGAGTCTTTTGACATCCAGTGAACTTTTTTTTCTTTGTGGACATTGTATTTTTTATCTAGGCTGCCTATGTCTAGACTGTGCATTGTGTGTGTGGATTTTGGGGTTTTCCTCAGGACTTTGCGTGAGCATTTGAACTTTGCGTGAGCATTTGAACTTTGCGCTTTAACGCTGTCGCTGTGTTGCAGCCGGTGGATTTTTTGCGGCCCTTCGCATCAGGCGAAAACGATGTGAAGATCCAGTTCCACCATGGCACCACTACGCTGGCTTTCAAGTTCCAACACGGGGTTATCGTGGCCGTGGACTCCCGGGCCACCGCTGGCTCCTACATCGGTGAGTAGCCAGTCACCCGCACACATGGTTATATCACTGGCATGGCAACCCCTGTACAGACGTGGTGGTTTATGCGAGTTCCCGTTGGGATCTTGTGAAAAACAATAGATTTTCGACAGGTTGATTCACAGCTCTTCTTATTGGTGTATGGATAAATCCTAATAATTTGACTTCCAACGGATTTATCACAAGACAACATGTATTATGGGTGTATGTTTGACTTATTTATTAAATATAGTGCATTTTTGATTAACTTGTTCCTCAGTGATTTTAAATTTATAATAGGTATTTTTTTATAGTTGATGTTAACAGGCTATGTTTTTGGAAGCTGTATAATTTCATTTTCTTGTGTATTTTCGAACTAATAAGGATGTGATTCAACATTGAATTAAATTGGGAAATTCATAATATATATAAAAACTATACATCTTGGTCCAATCCTGACTGTGCCTCCTCGTCTCAGCTTCACAGACTGTGAAGAAAGTGATTGAGATTAATCCATACCTCCTGGGCACCATGGCCGGAGGAGCAGCAGACTGCATGTACTGGGAGCGGGTCCTTGCCAAGCAGTGCAGGTGGGTTTGTGTACATCGCCATGAACAGTTAATTGCCTTTAGCGTTACAGATAGTTATTGGGTTAAGATGACCTGTAATGATTGTAGCCTATTGTCAATCAACTGCTGACTGGATGAAGGTTCGTCCACGTAATGATGTTGGTGAAAAATATGATCCACGACTACTATAGTTATCACGTGCAGCTTATGTTAGTTGTGGTGAGGGATTATACTTTAGTGGCTGGATATATAGTACAGTGCACTTATAACTACCCCATTACTATTTTTTGAAGTGAGGGAGTGTTTAATATATGTTTTATTTTAACTCCTTTTAGGATCTACGAGTTGAGGAATAAGGAGCGCATCTCTGTGGCAGCTGCTTCCAAGCTTCTGGCAAATATGGTTTACCAATACAAAGGCATGGGCCTCTCCATGGGCACCATGATTTGTGGCTGGGACAAGAAGGTGAGGGGCTCATTGCGATTGCAATGTCTGCAACGATCGTAATAATAGCACTTCTAGAGCACTTTTCACCCGAGGGTCACAAAGCCCTGCACAAAGTTCAAACGTGAGCAACTACAATAATTAACATACTTTGAGCATGTTTGTGTTTGTAATGTACGAGTTAAGAGAGAGAAATATTCTCTTAAGCGGCCGCGAAGATTCGAGGTGCGACCCATTTTGCGCCCACGCTGCCAGAAGTAGATATGGTAGTTTCACGAACACCAGCAGTAATGCTGAATGTCTTGTTGATTTTGTTGCAGTCTCTTTTGAAAAGAGGTGCCTTATGAATTGTAAATTTTTGTGCAAATGCAGGGTCCGGGTCTGTACTACGTGGACGATGATGGAATGCGCCTGCCAGGCTCGATGTTTGCCGTGGGCTCTGGCTCGCCGTACGCCTTTGGTGTTCTGGACAGTGGCTACCGTGAGGACTTGAGCAAGGAGGAGGCGTACGACCTGGGTCGGCGTGCCATCGCTAGCGCCACTCACCGTGATGCCTATTCCGGCGGCGTCGTAAACCGTAAGGGCCCCACTTAATTGCTGGTTTAACTGTGCCTCATCACGGCATGGCTATAATTCTATCAAGTACAGTGGCAAGCAATATTTTTGCATAATGTAAGTAACGGATGGTCTTATTCTCATGCATAAAGAAAGAAAAACTAGCACAATCAATAGTTTAACAGAAACAAATTTGCAAAGTATATATTTGTCTGAAATGTCAGGCATGAGCTGTTGCCTGAAATATTAAAGTGTAGTGTATTTTCTCATTATATATAGGTGTGAATTGAATTGTGGCATGTGAATTTGTACTTGCACTGGACCAAAATCCTTGAAATGTCAATTAAAAGTGCAGTCGACAGTTTTTTAGCGATACATATCAAAACATCTGAAAAAAACAAATTAGTTGAAATACCTTTGGCAATGAAACCATGTTAATGAGCAGTGGTGAGTTGTGATCCCTGTAGATATTGCATATGGGAGGACATTTTGCAATTGCACTGCTAATGCAGGCCTTGTATGTGTCTCCTCTGGCAGTGTACCATATGTGTCAGACTGGCTGGATCAAGGTTTCTCAGGACGATGTCAGTGAGCTGCAGTACAAGTTCCGTGAACAGAAGTGATGGAGACCAGTGATGTGTTGGACCCTCGTTGCTAGTGAACCCTTGTGCATAACACACCATGCAGATTCACGGCTGGGATGTCACTGTGTAATTATTGCTTAATGCTCCGCGATTTGTGAGCTCTTTAGGCTGTTTGTTATTTGTGTTGTGCGGATGGAATGTAATTTTTTAAGTTTTTTTTTGGAGCCGTAACAATTCTGTCAAGTTTGAACAACAGTGGTAAAGCATTGCAGATAGCCTATTTGAACGTTTAGAAATTGCATTCTAATATTCGTCTATATGCCAGTTCTGTTCAGAGGAAACTTATTAAACAAACTTCTAAATAAACTATTCAGAATTGTTATTTGCGCGGTGTATTTTTACTTAACTATCAGTAACTCTTCGTCGTCTTTACTCATCATCGGCCATACTCAATCCACTGGTGCAGAGACACCTCTGCTATCCCTACCCATCAGTTGTTCACCTGGAACATCCCTTGAGCTGGAACAGTGGAACATCTCGTTTGCAAAAGTGTAAATTATTTCAATTGACACGGTAATCATGTACTGAAGATTTGTCACCTATAACTGGTACAGTATGCAATCAACAGTCCTAGCCGGAGAACTTGAAAGCCTTACGGAACAAGCGAGTTATGAGACGAGATTTGAAGATGCCCAAGGACTCAGCTGATCGAATCTCTAATTGAAAGGCATTCCAGAGTCTGGGAGCAGCGTGCGAAAAGGTTCTGTCCCCTATGGAATGGAGGTGTGACCTGGGCACATGCAGCAAGCCCGGATTGGAGGATTGAAGTTGTGTTGAGGGTGCTTGAAGAAGGTCAAGGATGTATGTCGGAGCAGCACCGGTGAGAGCCTTGTAGGTGAGGAGGATCTTGAATTCAATCATGTATTTAACAGGTAACCAGTGGAGAGACGTCAGCACTGGGGATATGTGATCGTGGATAGGTGTGCGAGTGAGGACTGGCAGCTGCATTCTGCACACGGAGATGATTGATCAGGGAGGCAGGGGTGCCAAGGAGCAGTGTATTGCAGTAATCGATTCGTGAGGAGCTGAAGATGTGTATTAGCTTCTCAGCATCAGGGGTGACAGGTAGAAATAGGCTTCCTTCATCACCTTGTTGATGTGTGTCTCGAAGGTGAGTGAAGAATCAAGAGTCACGCCTAGACTCTGGACTGCCTTACCAACTTCAGTGGTTTGGTCGTCAAGCATCAATTGGATAGGTTCAGCCTTGCACAATTAGTGCAGGGTTCCGACAAGCAAAACTTCTGTTTTGTTGCCATTTAGTTTTAGAAAATTTGAATTGAGCCAGGCCTTGACATGCAAAGACCAGACACATTTATGGATGACTGCGTCGATAGAGATTTGGATGTCATCAGCATAGCAATGGTAGCTCGGATTGAGGCGGCGCAGGATATGGCCAAGAGGTTGTATGTAGATGCTGAAGAGTGGGCTGAGAACTGAACCCTGAGGAACTCCAAACAAACAGGATGGATCTCTGAGTTTTGTCCTCTGAGGTTGCCAAACTTTCCAGTCAGACAGGTAGGAGCTTAGCCAATGCAGGGCACTGCCAGAGACCCCTATACCCTCCAGTCACTCAAGCTCAAATGATGGCTGGCTGTTGATCTTCCCCTGTTCCAGAACATTTATTCCTTCATTTCTTTAACAATTATTTAATCTGTTCATTTATGTGTTTTGGCGGGGAACCGTCCAAGGGAGTCGACCTCAGTCGTAACCCCGCTAGACACCTGTGGGTCCAGCTTGCACGTGCGACTATGTGGCATGTGCAGCCATGTGGCACGGGCTGTCGGGTTCTTCAGTGGCGGCATAGCAGTTCAACGTCAGTCAGCGACAAGATACCAGCAGAGATAGATGAAGCAGAGGCCTTCCGGATGTTTTCAATTCTTTCATTTCAACCCAACATACGACCGTGTAGCAGCCCACAACGGTCTACTACCCCCCCCTCCACACACATCAGCGCTCCCCAACATCTTCACGCAACCTCCTCCAACAGTTCCCAGGCGAGGTCTCCTCGTGCACGCACGCCCGCGTTTATAAAAAAACTTACGTACCCGCTTTAACTGCCAGCTTGGTTAGTCATTAGCTCGAGAGAGCATAACTGCCAACCCTGTTATTGATTAGCTCAGCGTGGGTGACAAACACATTACCTTATCCGGTCGCCCCCCACACCATGTGACTCGCTGGCAATTTGCATAGACACGGGGGAAGGGGGGAAGCCTAATGCTCTCCCCACCTGCACGTGGCCTGGCACAGTCGAGGCTGGGCACCACACCACCCCCCCCCCCGGCAGAGAAAGTTCCCTTGGACCTTTTGCACCGACGCACCCAGACTCGTGCCGCGCCGCAGCCTGGCACTCACGCTGGGAACTCACGACACGTTCACTCTGATGTCGACTCAAACGAGTGGGGGGTACTCGGTCGCACACATCAAAACAACAATGCTGACTCAAACCAGCTTTGTTTGAGTCAGTGTTTGAGTCAGTCGTGTACATACTATGGTACTCTCCTGGTACACACAACGGTGGACAACACAGCATCACGACAATGATGTCCACTCAAACTCGGTCCACACACACACTGAGGACAATATCACGTCACGACAACAACGTCTCACACGGAGGACATACAATATCACGATGACAGTGAGGAACAACACACACTCTGAGAAACAACACACACTGTGGAACAACACACACTGAGGAACAACACAACATTCCGACAACACACAAAATCTGCACACTTGCCGCCAGCTCCGTTGGTTTCCGTGCAGCTCCCGCCTCCACCATCACTCCTTTTTGGGGTTCAACGAGCCGGGAACCCTCGACAAGAGAGCCCCCCCCCCCCCCCTCGGTTCCAGTGCCGACGAGGCGCTACCACAATAGTAGCTCCCCATCACAGATTGCTCTTGGTGGGCCTCGCTCACTGCATTTTTCACCTGCGGCCGCCGCCGCAACCCAGGCCGCTTCACAGCCTGCCCACCGAGGCACGCCGCCCATAGCTCTTCCTCCGCAGTTGTGCGGCATCAGCTCTGCCCCGCAGCAAACAGAGCGGCTCAGCGAGCCGCGTGCGTGCGCGCGGTTCACTGAACCACACCAGGCCAGCCTCCGGTTAGCCTGCCATGGCCGAACTCCACTCTTCACCGGCGCCCCACTCCACTCTGGCACTCCATTCCGTGCACTCCTCCCAGTCCCACAGGTCAGCAGCGCCCTCTGGCGCCAGCGGGTCCGGTCCCGTGCCGCGCTCACGCTCCGCATCTGTCTCTGCCGCTACTGCGCTGTTACCTCCGCCACAGCCGAACAGTCAGTGCAGTTTTGCCCGCGGATACAGTCACTGCACGACTCCACAGGGTAGTCGCTATCTGGTGTTTCCCTCCGGCCCGGGCCGTACCGCCAGCAGTCGGACCCCGCTCATTGCTGGTGGACTCCTCAGCCGACTCTCTCTCTCCAGACGTCTCGCGCCGATGCAGGCGTCGCCATCACCATCGCCGCAGTCTCTGTGGCGTAGTCGCTCTCTCGCCCTCTCCTCGCCTCCGCTGCACTCCGAGTCGCACCGCTGCTGGACTCCTGAAACTCTCTTCACGTCTGCTGTGCGGGTAATGGCATCGTCTGCAGCCGCTTCAAGTCGTAATCGGACCCAACTTGCTGCAGTCTCCCACGTGAGACTGCATCCCAAATTCTGACACCAAATTGTGGTGTTTCAGCGGGGAACCCTCCAAGGGAGTCGACCTCAGTTGTAATCCCCGCCAAACACCCGTGGGTCAAACTTGCGCGTGTGGCCATGTGGCGCGTGTGGCCATGTGGCGCGGGCTGTCAGGAGTTCTTCAGCGGCGGCATAGCGAGCGGTTCACCATCACTCAGTCAGCGACAAGATACCAGCGGCGATAGATGATGCAGAGGCCTTCTGGATGTTTTCAATGCTGTAATTTCAACCCAACATATGACTGGGTAGCAGCCCACAACGGTTTACTACCCCCCCCCACACACACATCAGCACTCCCCTACATCTTCACGTAGCCTCCTCCAACAGTTCCCAGGCGAGGTCTCTCCTAGCGCACGCACGCCCGCCTTTATAATAACTACGCACCCGCTTTAACTGCCAGCTTGGTTACTCATTAGCCCGAGAGAGCATCACTGCCAACCTTGTTATTGATTAGCTCAGCGTGGATGACAAATACATTACCTCATCCGGCCGCACCCCGCACCATGTGACTCGCTGGCAATTTGCATGGACACGGGTGAGGGGAGGTGGGCAGCCTAACGCACTCCCCACATGCACGTGGCCTGGTACGGTCGAGGCTGGGCACCACAATGTCCGTTGATGTATGGCCATTGTTTACTCCAGTTGATCTACTCTGATGTTGCTGTCAACATGCCGTTCTCTCCACAGCTCTGTGCAACGCTCTGTGACCTCTGGTAAAAGGTGCAATAGAAGTGCAGATATTATTATTAATATTATTATGAAACGGCTCTTCAAAAATCTGACAAGAAATTTCTATGGGGCCTGTGTGCTCACGCCCCCAGATTAACGAATTGAGATCGGTCCCCAGGCGGCACCCGTACACATGTGGTCAGCCGCTCAATTTGCTATTCATTATAAGCCCTGCCATCTGTTCTCGTAGTGTGATTGGTTGCTGTCTCCCATGTGGTGCTATGGAGGTCGTCTCTGATTGGATAGTGACGCGCGGCCTGCGCTTACCCGCCTTGGGAAATCTATTTCGATTTCGAGTCGCGCATGCGCAGTCGCTGTGCGCAGCCTCATCTGTGGCGTGTCTGTGTCTCGTCATCTTCACCTCGTCCTCCTCGCCACCTCCTCGCCATGCCCGACCAGACGGTGG
Organism: Mordacia mordax; assembly: GCA_036362905.1. Classification (NCBI taxonomy): domain Eukaryota; kingdom Metazoa; phylum Chordata; class Hyperoartia; order Petromyzontiformes; family Petromyzontidae; genus Mordacia; species Mordacia mordax. The sequence goes on from JAZEWT010000002.1 coordinate 10,082,588, forward strand.
ACAAGGTGGTGGTGCACCCGCTGGTGCTGCTGAGCGTGGTGGACCACTTCAACAGGTATCGTCGACGTGGCGTCGCTCGCGTCGCCCGGTGGAGGCCTCGACGGAAGCCGGGTCTTGCTTGGTCGCCCTGCCCCTGGGGTGAGCGCGGGACGCGGCCGAAGCTGCGACTGTCGCGGGAGTCTTCGGAACCCGGGCCTCCCGAGTCCGCTGGTATCACTGACACCCCGGCGGTCGCCTCTCGGTCAATTATATGGGGTCGGCGGCGTCCGCACGCGAGCAGGCGCAGTGACACACCAGGCGTCTGGCGCGGGGAAGTTTGTACCGTGAATGCCGAGTCATTGTGGGCCTCATCTCCCGGGCGGCGTTTGTCTCCCGTACCCCAGGATCGGGAAGGTGGGGAACCAGAAGCGAGTGGTCGGCGTGCTGCTCGGATCTTGGTACAAGGGAGTCCTGGACGTGTCCAACAGTTTTGCCGGTGAGTGCCGTTTCATTCACAAGCGGGTGCCACCCGTGTCAATGGAGCAGATATTGCTCGCCTCTGACCATCCAAGTTAACCAGGACTTTGTTTCATATATGTGGTCGGTAAAGCTATAAAATGTGTTTTTCCTCTCACAAGTCATGTCACAGTTCGTATTGATCGATGATGTACGGAAATCGGTACAACATACGTTGTGCCACCTTGATCTTTCGTGAGGTAGCGAGTTAGTCACCTGTTTGGTTGCCAACTAGTGCACGAAATTATATCATTTTACTTTTCTTAATGCACCTCTGTGAATGTTAAATGTAAGTTTATATTACAGGCGGCTTAATAACAGGCGCAATGTATGCGGATAGTTTAAATATTGGCTTTATGAAGTGACTTGTAATATTTTCAACGGACGTTCTATTCTAAAAAATGCATACACTGCTAGTTATGAGGTCCCAAAGGTAACTTCGTCTCGTCGCTTTGAGGCAAGAGGATAATTTCATAATTGTTAATTCGCTGTTAAAAATGTGTTTTTTATGGCGACCTAGTTTTAGGGCACTCCTATACACATTGTAATCTGGGTTTGATTCGCAGCCACAGGTAGCCTTTGCGTTAAGCGGTATCTAAACCTGGCTTAAAATTTTAACTGGTCGACATAGCTCTCCACCGGTCCGGTGTATTGCAGTGGCAAGGCATGGCAATGACCATAACACCCCATCGTTCGCGATGAAAGCGTTTGCCCGGGTGGTATGGATAGAGTCGTCGATTGCGTGTTTGCAATGTCTGTGTTCAACTTCACGCATAGGGAGTGCACATTTCCCAGCCTCTGACTATCCAGAACAACAACTCCGAGCTGTGGCCCATTGGAATTACTCAGGCCATGGAGTTAAGCTCGTATCCTACCCGACGCTGTGTGCACCCGCAGTTCCATTCGACGAGGACGACAAAGATGACTCTGTTTGGTTCCTCGACCACGACTACCTGGAGAACATGTACGGGATGTTCAAGAAAGTGAACGGTGAGGCCTGCTCGGGGAATGCTTGTAAAGCCATTAGTCATCAAAGCAGGTTGATGCTGGGGTTTAAAGAAGACCTCTTTTTAAGGCATGATTATCAAACATTCCTCACTTACATAGTTTTATTTAATTCCAGACCAAGCCGCATATAGTTAGCTATGCAGATACTTAACTGTGCAATTTACTGAGAGGTTAATGTTAATATGTATGGGTAGGTGATTTTCTGCTACTTTTGATTGGAAATTTTGTTGGTAATTTTTGTAAAACAATTCCTCATTCCAAACCTTCATGTCTGTATATTTTTCAGCCAGGGAAAGAATTGTGGGGTGGTACCACACTGGGCCAAAACTTCACAAGAATGACATTGCCATCAATGAGCTGATGAAGCGATATTGCAGTAACTCGGTAAGGAAATCCTGCACCAAGCATTATTGTTGTGATTGTCTGCACACTAGGTCTGCTCGTTATTATTTAGTGCTATATTGTTACCGTAATAATTGTCTCGAACAAATTCAGGTGCTGGTGATCATTGATGCAAAACCGAAGGACCTCGGTTTGCCCACAGAAGCTTACATTGCAGTTGAAGAAGTGCACGATGTAAGTCAATCTTCCTTAAATCCCATTGCATTGTGTAAACAAAGTCTACGTTTTATCATACACACATTACTTTTAGGGGTTAATGGGTGCACTTTGCCCAAAAATATAATTTAGAATGTATATGTGAAAGAAATGTATGTTTTTTGCTCAGGATGGAACTCCGACTTCGAAAACATTTGAACACGTGCCCAGTGAGATTGGTGCAGAAGAGGCAGAGGAGGTTGGTGTCGAACATCTGCTCAGGTGATTCCCTGGGCTCTGTTTAATAATAGTTAGTAATTGCTCATCTAGAGCGCTTTTCACCCGAGGAGCGCTGTATAGAGCTTTGGAGAGAATGGCATGTCAGTAACGATATCAGAGCACCGAAAAGCTGCTCTCTCGGGACAGCCGCGTCGTTCGCTTCCTCTCCTCTCCTCGCGACGTTTCGCATCACACGTTGGAGGCATCCTCAGGCGGAGTATACTGCCTCCAACGTGTGAAACGTCATACGTTTCACACGTTGAAACCACACAGGCGAAACGTCGCGAGGAGAGGAAGCGAACAACGCGGCTGTCCCGAGAGAGCAGCTTTTCGGAGCAATAATCATGCATCCAGCAGTGAAAACCCACATCATTACATAGATATCAGAGCAGTTCAGCTGATGGTCAAATAATGGCTATAATTTAGAGAAGGACATAAAATAAGTGATAGAAATAATTGATCAACAAGGAAGGAGTAAATGCTCCTGAGCAGGCGCAGGTCGGCAGCGAGCCATCACCCCAGCAGGACAATAGTGAGCTGCATCAACTGTCCTAGCCAGAGGACTTGAAAGCCTTACTTAACACGTGAGTCTTGAGACATGATTTGAAGATGCCCAGAGACTCAGCTGACTGAATCTCCAATGGAAGGGCGTTCCAGAGTATGTGAGCAGCGCCCGAAAAGGGTCTGTCACCCTTCGATTGGAGGTACGATCTGGGCACATGCAGCAAACCCGTATTAGAGGATCGAAGTTGTTGTGTTGAGGAGGGTGACTGAAGCAGGTCACGGATATATGTCGGAGCAGCGCCAGTGAGAGTCTTATAGGTGAGAAGGAGGATCTTGAATTCGATCCGAAATTTAGCCAGTATCCAGTGGAGAGACACCAGTACTGGGGATGTGTGATTGTGGATAGGTGTGCGAGTGAGGACTAGTAGCTGCATTTTGTACACGTTGGAGACGATTGATCAGGTAGGCAGGGATGCCAGGGAGTAGTGCATTGCAATAGTCAATTCGTGCAGAGATGAAGATCTGTATTAACTTCTCAACATCAGAGGGTAACAAGACATTGCACAGTCTAGCTATGTTTCTGAGTGGAAATAGGCTACTTTCGTCACCTTGTTGATGTGTCTCGAAGATGGAGTGAGGAATCAAGAGGCACTCCGAGACTTCGGACTGCCTTAGCGACTTTAATGCTCTAGTTGGCAAGCATCAATTGGATGGGATTAGCCTTGGACAATTGGTGCGGGTTTCCAACAAGCCAAACTTTTAGGTTCCAACAAGCCAAACTTTTATAACTAAGCCAGGTCTTCACAGTTGACCGTCAGGATGACATGTAAAGACCAAGCACATTGATGGATGGCATTGCGTGGATATAGATTTGGATGTCATTGGCATAGCAATGGTAGCTAACATTGAGGCTGCCCAGGATAAGGCCACAAGTGGTTGTATGTAGATGCTGAAGAGGAGAGGGCCGAGGACTGAACCCTGAATAATTCCGGACAAGGCGGGATGGATCTCTGAGTTATGTCCTTTGAGGCTGACGAACTGCTTCGGTCGTTGAGATAGCTCAGCCAAACACCCCTTGTACAGCCAGACACCCTTTGTACCCTACATTCACCCAAGCAAGGTAGGTCGGTCAACGGTATCAGAGGCAGCGCTCCGGCTCAGGAGGACAAAAATACTTGGCAAGCCTTCATCAGCAGCGACATGTAGGTCATTCACTACTTTGACCAGAGGAGTTTTGGGACTATGGCCAAATCTGAACCCAGATTGAAAGTGATCGAGGAGGTCATTGTTAAGGTTGTGTTTCTGGAGCTGCACATGCAAGGACCTTGGAGGGGAATGGTAAATTCGAGATGGGTCGATAATTATTAGGCATGTTGCAATCACGGCCAGGTTTTTTGAGCAGAGGAGTAACTGCGGCACATTTGAATAATGGGAGAATAATGCCAGAGCATAGTGAGGTATTTCGGATTAGTTTAGATGGAAATAGGTCCTGGGAGCAGTTTGTAGGCCGAGATCTGGTAACTAATGAAGAGACATCGGATTCCATTGACTCGGAAAATTCCAGGAGTTTTTAGATTAGGGTAGGGTAATAACATTGTGTGGTTGGTGTGAGGGTAGAGTGGTGGCAAAGTGATCAACATACCGCATTATTAACCCAGCGGACTTGAGTCGGATTTCCGGCCATGTCTAACATCATTGGAAAGTAATAACCAACCATGCATCCTGCCTTGACTGTTGTACACGAATCTGCATTGTGAGATATTGTCAAACAACCCCCGTGACCGACACCATGTGGGGAGACCTTTACTCAGCAGTGGTTTGACCATGGAATTTACATTATTTTCTTAAGATTTGTTTTTGTAATGATGTAGGTTTTCATGGCTCGATACATGATGATTGCTTCGAAAAGCTGCTCTCTCGGGGCAGCCGCGTCGATGGCTCTCTCTCCTCGCGACGTTTTGCCTCACACGTTAGACGCCTGAGGATGCCTCTAACGTGTGAGGCGAAACGTCGCGAGGAAAGGCGAGAGAGCCATCGACGCGGCTGTCCCGAAAGAGCAGCTTTTCGAAGCAATCATCAGATTTGTTTTTTTTGCATTGTGATAGCATTGTTCATTAAACTTTTATATTTTATTACCCATGTCCACATACCCACACAACACCATTAGTTTCCAAGGAACATATATTGTAATTGTGGTGTCTACAGGGACATCAAGGACACGACAGTGGGCAGCCTGTCGCAGCGTATCACCAACCAGGTACACGGCCTACGGGGGCTGCAGTCACGCCTGGGCGACATCCGCACCTACTTGGACCGCGTGGCAGCTGGAACCATGCCCATCAACCACCAGATCGTCTACCAGCTGCAGGACGTGTTCAACTTGCTGCCCGACGTTGACCTGCGCGAGTTCATCAAGTCCTTCTATCTGAAGACCAACGACCAGATGCTGGTGGTGTACCTGGCGGCGCTTATCCGCTCTGTAGTGGCGCTGCACAACCTCATCAACAACAAGCTGGCAAACCGGGAGGCGGAGCGCAAGGAGGGCCAGGAGAAGGAGGACGCACGCAAGGACAAGAAGGAGGAGGCAGAGAAAAAGGAAAAGGAGAAGAAGGAAGAGAAGGAGGAGAAGGAGAAGGCCGATGCCAAGAAGAGTGAGGCGAAGGAAAAGAAGTGAGATGCGAGCCCAATGGGCTCCCGATGGACTCGGCCGTTCGACACTGTCTGACGCCTGTGCTCTCCATGGATGTGCATTGTCTCGAGTATTGCGTTCGTTGTATAAAAAGGTCGTTTGCCTCCAGTGTGTGCGTGTGTAATGCTTTTTAATTACACAACAAAACCAGGCCCTAATTTTATCAACCTGGTCTATCTGGGTCTTTAACGCAGAAAATAATACCACACACCCAATGCACCACATCTAGTATACCATTGTGGCTGTTGCTCCTAGTCATGTTTCCCATAGTCTAACCATTGATTTAATATATTCGGCGACAGATTCAGTTCTGCGTATAACATGATAATAATTTAGTATAGTACAGTTGATGACTAATGTATGTTCACATGCTCAAATATTCTTAACTGGATTTTTACGTTGACTTGAATCTGAAAATTTACTTCGATTGGTTAGTGCATTGAAAATTCCCATTACGCTTAAAAGAAGTATAAGCTTTACTTATAAAAGGCTCTGGGAGCATGACAATATGTCCGTAATCGAGTCCATGCATTTATGTATAGCTCCAAACGCTTAAACTCTGCATCTAGAGAACAGGAATTTGGTTTCTTGGGTAGAAAGATTAGGGTTTTTAAAAATTAAACTTGTTTTGGATAATTGGCACTAATTGTGGGGTGTGTTTGATAAAGATTCAATAAGGTTTGTACTGTACGATTCGTCCGTTTTGCCTCAACCCTCCATTCTCAGTCGCTGGCTTGTGAGCGCCACCTAGTGGTCCGTGTAAGCCATAACCAAGTGAGCCTTGTGCAAAAGGTTGAGGAACCCCGCGTCCTAACTACATTAATCCTCAGATATTTTGACGAATCATTCCTGTGGACTAGGGTTGATAACTACGCTCTCCTTGTTGTCCGTGGGCACGTGACCTGATAATAGACATCCGGAATGAGCGCGTCACCAAGTTGACTTGACCCGCATGACCTGGTGATTGGCTAGAGCTGGTAATGAGCGCGTGACTGGATGAATTTCTCGAGGCTTTAATGAGCCACGTGGCTTGGTAATGCGTTGGTGAACCGGATAGCCCAGTTCGGAGGGCAGCAGCGGTGGTTGGCATCAGCCAGTGGGGGTGCATTTGCGCCACCTGAGCTCTCAACAGCTGTTGCCAGTGGCTGGGACCGGTGTCCGTCTCACTGGTGCGTGGGCGATCCGCGAGGAATGGTGCCGAGTCGGGACCTGGCGGGGAGCAGTGCCCTTGCCCTTCTTCAGCCGTGCGGTGTAGCCGCCATGCCAGGTTAGACGAGGTGTGCGATGACGCGGCCGCGTTTATCAGTGGCTCACAAGCACGCTTTGAAATCAACTCAATAACACCGTGCGGCCTTTAAAGGAACCGATATCATAAGCCCGTCATTCTCAACAGGTAGGTCTCGACCTACAGGTAGGCCGCGAGGGCCATGGTGATCCGTCGAGACAGGACTCACGTAGGACAAGCAGGCCGGGAGGTGCACAATGTTGAGAACCCCAGTAATATGCGACGTTGTTAGTAAATGATCCTTAATGACAGTTTTCCATGTACGTGCAATGAAGAAGTCCCATTGCCCGAAACGTTTTGATAGTTCTTTTCCATTTCTGAAAGCGTTTCTCCAACCCATCACATCATTCACCGAGATTCTCGTCTGTTATTACACCAGAAGCATGTCGTTAAAAAAACAAAACAACCCTCGCGTAATACTTTGATTAACCCAGTGTAAAACAGTTAAACTGTAGCAGTGATGCTTACCTACAGCGTGGTCCACATTTCTTGTGACCCCCTATATGATTAACCCTTAACCCCTTTTATTTGCTTTGATCATTATACTTTTAAGTTGCTCTTATTTATTTCAGATGGACGATTCGAGTTCATATACTACAGGAGAGCGGCGTGAAGTGAGTGTAAAGGCTCAGGAGAGATCACAAACTCCACAGATATGATATGGGAGACACGACATGTGCACCACACTGTCGAGGTGGTCCGACAGCACTTCCGACTGTGACTGAAGTTTTTCTAGTCTATTGCTGGGTGCTGCTGTGTATAGGCAGTACAACGCTACAGCCAATATATTAGCCAATGTATTGCACGGTGGAGCGCTTCAGTAGCGCTGTCGCTGCACAGCCAGAAGGAGCGGGGTTTGTTCCCGGCCCAGGTGTCTTTATGTGTGGAGTTTGCGAGTTTCTCTCCGTTGCACGTGGGTTTTCGCCAGGTACTGCGGTTTTCACCCACCGCTAATAGACACGCGGCTGCCGATGTTAATTGGCCTGCTGAGACACTTGCCTCCAAAAAAGTGTGGCCTGCGATGTATTTGGCGTCACATCCAGGGTATTCCCCCTCCTTGCGCCTTCTGTCGGTCAGGGTAGGTTCCGGCCCCCTCGGCCGTAACGTATTGATAATGAATGAATATTGCAATTGCCAGTACAATGCTATGGTCAAAACAAAAGCCAATGTAATACAATGCGACATACAATTATTATTAAAATAAAATGTGTTTCTTTCGGCTGAACAAAGTAAGCACTGATTTGTAAAGAGTGTGCGCAGCTCACGTTTGGGCACTCAAGCTTGCGGAGCAGCTCACAGCTCAGGAAGATGTGGATGATGAGGAAATGAGGTTTAGGGATATCATCTCATTGTCAGAATTGCTTAATCCTGTACAAGGTCGCCGTGAGCCAGAGCCTATCCCGGCAGACACAGGGCGCAAGGCAGGGCACTGAGGGCAATTTAGTCTGCAAGCCAATTAACCTATGCAGCAACATATTTTTTGGACTGTGGGAGGAAACCGGAGTGCTCGGTGAAAACCCACGCGGACACGGGGAGAGCATGCAAACGCCACACAGAAATGCACCCGAGCCGAGATTCGAACCCAGTTCCTTCTTCCTGTGAGGCGACAGCGCTAACCACTGGGCCACCACGCCGCCCGGTTTAGGGATCCGAGAAACTAAAAACCGTGACGTTTAATATCGCGGAAAGTAAATCAAGATTTCGAAATACTTTCCGCGAGAGGAAGTGCATAAGTGGGGTGGCGGCAGCAGCCACTGCTCCGGGCGGGCACTGTGCAAGCAGAGCAGCAGATGAGCGGCTCAGGATGAGGAGATGGGATATGGCGGGGGTGAGAGTGACGATGATGAACCGTGGATGAAAGGAAGAATGAAGGCGCTAGCAGACGGTCAACTGCACGGGGGGGTGGGGGGGAGGCTGGTTTAACGAGGTGGTGATGGTGGGGGGCAGGAAAATGGATTCGGAGTCGGGGTGGCCACACAAGTCACGTGATTTACGAGAGCTTTAAACTAATTTACGCGCATAACTAATAATGACCTTTGTTATCCAGGAAGGCGTCACAGAGTCTCAGGACAGTGGGATGTTTAGCCTTTTATGAGTGTGAGAGGAAACTTGAATACCAGGCGAAATCCCCACATGATTACGAAGGGGATAACACTCATAGTTCCACACAGATGGATTACATAATCTTTTACTGGGAGGAAATCATATTAACAGGAGAAATCCCTGCTGTGAATTTGAGGGCCATATCTCAAATATATACAGTCACCAATCGATTGCTGTACGTTTAGCTACTTGGAGGCCAAGCCTGCTACAACTAGTTATGGGCTGTATCCCAATCAGATTTTAAACCTTTGCCTTTGGTTTTTGATATCTGATGGGATTGGGCGTGTTTATTGCGAAGTTTTTGTTACATTGGCGGTCTAGGCCAGGGGTACTCAACCTTTTACATCTCAAGGCCTATTTGGCCCACTTGGGTATTGTCTCCACAGACCACTAGGTGATATTCATGGTCCACTGGTGGGTCGTGACCCACAGGTTGACCACACTTGGACTTTTCAATCGTGCACGCAGCTAATCCCGAATTGTACATCCACCGCATGATTACCCGAGCCGCCACCAAAGAAACCAAAGTCTGACACTGACAATCCATCAGTGTGCCCTGCTGGTCACATTATTGCATGTATTAATCACTGCAGGCCCACGCTGACCCCCAGCGCCATCGCCACACTTGGCACACACAAGTGTCGGCGAGCCGTTACGATTACACTGGTGGTGTAGGCAACGTGCGGAGCGGTGTGGGGCCTGTGGCATGTCTTGGCAGGGCGCTGCTGCTGCTACTGCTGCGGCAGTCATCATTAATGCATGGAGCAGATGGATTTATGGAACGTACACCAAAGCGTGCTGCGTGCGTGAAGGGACTCGGTGCTTGTAGCTCCTTAATGTTTCATGTAACTCGAGATTGCTGCCGGATCGTTTTAAAGTGCCGTGTATTATTGCGCCGTGTATCACGCAGTTAATTTTTTTAAACATATAGATATATGGTTACATGTTCGAGATGCTGCATTCCTGCTCTGTTTAGCGGCTGATTGGATGGTTCCACCGAAGCGCCCTCTTTACCTCGGAGCTGTGACGTCTCCCGTGACCCTTGGTGAATTTTATCTGTAATCGTTCGCATTACTTCCCAGTGGTTGCGACCCCGTGAAGGTTCGGGGACCAGATTTGTTCCCACGGTGATGTAACTGTACCCCCATTGCCCCCCACTATAACAACTCCCCCCCCCTCCCCATCTCAGGCATCCGGTAAGTTAAGCTGTACGAGTGGGTGCCGCTGTCTCTCCTGTGGTAACGGCGGCGCCGCGACGTCGGGTGTTTGGTGATCTCCGTCTTTACAGGTTTACGTGTTCGTGCACAACACGCCCAGAGGGGATCGGCCGAGGCGGACGTGCAGAACCGTGCATCGCTCGTTCTCTCGCTGCCACCGCCCACGTGTCCCACACGCAGCATGTCCTTGTGAGTTGGTGACAGTGTCCTAGCAAGGGGGATGCCGTTAACAGAATTGTTGCTGCCGAGTGCCTAAGTTGCTGTGAGGGATTTAAATGAGGCATCATAGGCAGTGACCTCTGTCCCTGCAGAATTTCATCTAACCATAGGTGAAATATTTTGTCCATTCGGAGACCTTGGTCTGTTCTTTGTAACAGTCCTTTGGGATTCCAATATCTTGAAATTTCGGTTGAGCAAGTTGGAACGGACACCGCCACTTCCATGTTATTGTACGACTTTCAGAGTTGGGGATCGAGGTTAGCGTTAAACTTTCATGAGTCTTCTTTTAGCCTTTGCTTTTCTGGCCGAGACAATTGATAGCTGCTTCTTCAACTGTGCAAAGCCCTCAGGCATCCTCCGAACCTCTTCAGAGGACAGTCGTTGACAATGTGTGCCGTAGTCTATCGTAGTTCACAGTCGCATAGTGGATCATGTAGTTCTCAAGAATGGGGATTCTCTGCGCACAGACCGTGTCCGGTACAGAATCGATTCAGCAGGGACCATGCCTGGTAGGTCTGAGACAGGCACATGCTCAGTGCGGTTGATGATGAGGAACCGGTTTGCTACGTCCAGCATTGACCACTCCTCCTTCCACACAGGCTTGAGAGTTAGGGGCTGAGACTCCATGTTTGGATTTAGTGTTGGGCAACAGGCGTGCTGAAAACCAATTTTTTTTCCCCTACATCTCAGCCGGGAAGGTCATATTGCTTTCTTTGAAACACTGCCAAATGTTACTCTCCTTGGTATTTTGGGGAGGTTGTGCCAATAATAAGTAGCACAGCCATGCTGGAGTGTGTTTAACCACCACATTCAATATTATTTGAAACGTAGTAATGAAGCAAATTACTTCAGATGTGTTTTGTAAATGCAATTGCCTAATTTAATCATAAATATATAAATTCCCGATTGTATACAACAGGAACAGTGCTTAAGGTCCATCTTACATGGATATAGCTCAAGATGGACACTGACACCATTCAGTATCTGGTCCGGGTTTTAAATCTGTGTTTCAACAACCAGGTTCTCAAGTCTAGCGAGCTCATGGTTTGAGTTCGGTTGTTCATTACTGCAATTTGAACTTTACGTAAAATGTTGATTGTCACTTATTGTCCGATAACATCATTTATAAATGGGAAGCAGTGTCTAGCGGGTTGGCATCAGCTGACGATTTGACCGACTCCCCCCCACCCCGTATTTTCCTCTTGCCTGTATATCCGTGGCTATTACGTGGTTTCAGACCAGCGCAGTCTTGCACAGATGCCGTATTCTTTGACCGGTTGCTACAGCAGAGATGTAAGGAATTCCAACAGAACATGCATCTCTGTTTTATTGATCTGGTCAAGACCTACGATATTATTAGTAGGCCAGGGCTGTGGATTGTTTTTCGTGCTTTCGGGATCTCTGAGACCCTGCTAACCATCATTAAGGACCTTCATGAGGAAGGGCAAGCCCGGGTAAAGCTACATGGTCGGGAGTCATAGTCATTCCCTGTTCACCTTGGGGTGCGACAAGGATGCTATCTGGCTCCTACATTATTTAACATATTTTTTGACCACGTAGTTCGAGAGGCTTTCAATGGATATTCCAGTGGAATTTCCATCTGGTACAGGTACAATGGGAGGCTGATCAATGCCCGGGTGCGGTCAAGGGATGGCCCTCTATTGGCCAACCATGTTATCTATGCCGATGATTTGGTGATCGCTGCTCATTCTGAGGAAGAGTTAGGGGCTCTTCTGTTGAACCTGGAGAATGCCACAAAGAGGTGGGGTCTAACTATCAGTCCCACCAAAACAAAGCACCTGTCTGAGTATTTTGTTCCATTGAATACTCCACCTCCTTAGCTCTCCATGAGTGATGGGGCAGTTGTGGAGACAGTGGAGAAAATTCCATACCTAGGTAGTGTGCTTATGGCCGGTTCCAGTTTGACAGCGGAGGTCTCGCTCTGAATCAGTCGGGCAGCATTATCGTTTCATCGGCTACTTAGCGCTGTGTGGAAGCTGCCTGGCCTGTCGCTTCACGCGAAACGCCGGGTCTTCTCAGCTGTGGTCATACCCTCTCTTCTCTATACTTGCAAGACGTGGACTCCCTTGGCGGAACATCTGCGCCGTCTTGAAACTTTCTGGCTGGCCTGCCTACAATCCATCCTGGCTGGGTTTAACCAGGTTCGATTGTGTGAGGAGCTCACGAATTTTCGAAAGATCTGGACAAAGTTCCATTGGCGAGCTCTTCCGGCAGGCGAGGCTGTGGTGGCTGGGTCATGTAACCCACATGCCCAGCCACCGCATGCCCAAGCAGTTGCTGTTTGGCCGAATAGAGGGGGCTAAATGGGCACGGCACGGGCTAGAGAAGATATGTACTGATGTGGCACAGGAGGACCTGGAGCTGAGTGGACTTGCTGAAGACTGGTACAGCAGTGTCAAGATTGGCCTGTGTGGAGGAGGATTGTGAAAGACGCTACGGGGCAGTTGGAGGCAGTCGCCCTCCAACAACAGCGGAGGGTGGAAGAGTGACACAACAACGAGCAGAGCGTCAAGTGGATGAAACACAGCAAGTTGGCACAGTAGGGAGCATAGGTAGTGCATCTGTCAGTCATCTCAAGCAGGCAACCCATAATTCCTGGGTCTGTCCCGTGACCTGTCAGCGAGTCTTTGACATTTCACGTGGCTTGAAGCTGCATATGGCCTGGCACAAGCACCGTGGTGACGTCACTGCCACTTAGTGGCAAATAGCGGTTGTTGTTGTTATGACCAGGCAGGGAATTTGTATGCATAATGAAGCGTGTTATTGTTATTTCTTAACTTTTTAAAATGTCATCAAATTTGCCTCCTTGCAGCTCCTGTAACCAAGCATTTCATTGTGATTGACATGTGAACGCTGCTTTTCAGGAGCATACAAAAGGAGTGCTCCTTCCTCATTTGGGATAAAGAGGCTATGCTAGTGATAGAAACCGTTCTGCGGCATCATCTTCCAGGGCATTTTCTCCCACAAGTGGATGCACTGCTTACAGTGAAAGTTCTGAATCAAAATGTTTTTACGATGCTGAGAGAAATAAAATTGAGATCTATTTGGGGAAGTGGGAAAAACATTAAATGAAAAAAACCCCATTCCAAGCACTTAGGGTAGCAGCCGAATTGGCCAATGGACACGGAGTGGCTTCCGGACGTTAATGTTTCGCAACCAAAACCAATCGAAGTTTTATCGCCGCGACTCGGGAATTGGGGAAACTCTTCATGTCGATGGTGCTCTCTCAGTGACCCAGGCCAGCGGAACCACGCTCACTGCACATTGAGTTCTCACGGTCCCAGGAGCGCCACGCAGGACTCGTACAAACGTAGGGAAGCCAAAGAGGGGGTGGCATTGTGCTTTTGCCAAGAGGCTACGAATGGCATCATCGCAATGAGAAACACTGCAAAAACATTCACGCGCAGTTCGCGCGCATCCGTAAGCTTATACACAATATTAATCTCCCTAATTTGTTGTCTGATGCAACGTAAAAAAATCTTGAGTTTTAAAAACGGAGCGACTCGCCAAAGTAGTTTAGGGTTAATAACTCGTGGCTTTTCAAACCCACCGTCTGCCTCCCGAACGAACGAAGCCCTGTGGGAGATCTTAATGGTATCGGACTTCTACGCTCACTTTGTGATGGTCAGCGTCTGCCTGACTGTTTTTTTTTTCGCCGAAGCCTTTCAATCGGGTTTTAGCCACTTGGCTTGCATTTGCGATGGAGGGCATTGAGTGGCTGTGAATCCAACAAGTGGGTATGCACTTACTGCAACTCCCATGTGGGCCTCGGTGCACAATCTTATATTCTCAGCACCGAACAGCACACCAATTGCAATCTGCTACATCAGTATGTTTTCTTTCCCCCCCAGAGGTACGCAGGACAAAAAAAGGGGGGAAGAGTCGATGGTATTGTTGAGCGGCGAGCTGGCGCCGGGCAGAGTCAGCATCCGTTGGATCAGCGAGAGTAGCAATGCTGCGTGGAGCAGCGTTCCAGCTCGGATCGACGAAGGCGCGAGCGACAATGGCGGCACTCGGCAACGGGACATTCCTTGGGCGCCGTCGGATTGTCGGCCCGGGTCGTTTGCAGCGTTGCGTGAAGGTGAGAACGAAGGCAACTCGATGTGCGGTGCGCGGTGTCTGTTGTTACAACCGTGTGCCCCGAACAAGAGCAGTGGGCATCCTATTGTAGCGGAAGATAAAAATAATAGCATTTATAGAGTGCTTTTCACCAGAGATACACTGGCATTCCCCGTGTTTTTTGTGAAAATGCTGGCACGCGGCAAAAATGACAGCAATCGTAAGAAATGTAAACGAGCGTATGACTGCATAAAAAAAAAGTATACGTTGTAATTGTTAATATGACAGTTGTAGCTTGGGGGCTGAAATTGGGCCCCCAGTGGTGTGGGTGTGGGGTTTAATCGAAGGGCAAATGCCCAAAATCCAGAAAAACTTATCAGGCTTTGCCTCCATCTACCGAGCAGTAGGTAAGTGGCAAGTCTGTTGTGTTGGGATAAAGTCTTAGTTATATCCACCACCTCCAATCTGACTAACCACCCCAGAAGAATAGTGTGGAGATTTTGTTTGTGTTGTCGGAGTCCCGGTTCAGGGTCTCCCTTACCTCTATCAGTTTATATTTTCGCCTTGCGAACAGTACCATAATATTGTAGTCCTTAGATTGCAGGACTGTAAGAGATGTGTGCTAGTGGGTTAGGTAAGCCTTCATCCAGCAGTGGATATATCCTGGTTTATAAAGCTGATGTTTTTAATGGGCAGCACTGTCGTGTGGCTGTTCCAGGTTCGTTGTTTATGCGATTTGTTTACGTGACATTGCTGCTAGCGATGCTGCCACCCTCCCGTGCCATGGCGCGGAGCGTCCATGTGGCCGTCCTCGCGACTGAGTAGGTTCTCGCGGTTGTGCCGCGGTGTGGCACTGGTGCATTTTCAAGTTTTACATCGTGGCGTTGGCACGATGTCCAATGTTTCGCTGAATGCCCCAGCAGCTCTTTCAGGAACACATCGTGCCCAAATATACCCGGATTTCCATCACGAGAGAAGTGACATGGTGGCGTATTCCTAACCTGACTTAAAGCAATTTGATAGCGCGATCGATCAGATGATTTGAAACTCTGCTCAAATCTTTCCTGGAAAAGAAAAAAAACGCCTATAAATTACCAGGCGATCACATTGCAGGTACGCCAAGCTTATTCACTTGGCGCTACGAGTGCCGGCCGTTGGGTTGAAAACCGCCGAGAGAGAACATCCACCAAACGCGTTATCTGGCATGACTCGTGTTTGATTACACGAGTGAAAACTCGAGGTCTGACCCCACGGGTCCGTGCCATCATCGTGACGCCTGCAGTTATTCTTCCCAGACACTGGGTGGTCTCAACGCACCACGTTTGGTTTCATCAATTTTGTAGCAGATTTTTATGGTAAGAAACCTGACGCAGTCTTAAACGGGATGCACCTGTCCGCCTGATGCCATGTTTATACCCGGCGAGAGAAATTCTTCGTGCCGTAATTGCATTGCAAACGCACTGACATCTGAGAGGTGTGTATCGTTGCACAGTCCTGGTTCGTGATGATAATCGCAGTTGTTGTAGTGTGTGTGTAAGAAGTGCCGGTCGTGTCTGCGCGAAAGTGTGGCACAATTCGCCGAAACGCTGTCTCGTCTTCCCAGTTTTGTGTCACGTGTGGTGGACTCACCCTGACACTGCTCTGCAGCACGTGCACATGTACACACATACATGCAGGACATATTTCTGATTTGTCTATAAATATGCACTGTTGGGGCAAGTATTGTTCGTGAGCGCCTATGAAGGTCGCCACATTGCCTTTTTCTCTCCAGTGCCAATGTTCGCACTTAGCCACGAAGGCTCGATCGACCTGGGTAAAGTCCAGCACCGTTTCATATGTTCACCACTGATGTTGATCAAGATTGGGAATCGAACTCTGCTCAATCGGGTTCGTAGAACCCTACGCTACTCTATTCGGTGCCGTCACCATGCACGCACAAACCGCACGCACACGCCCGCACACGCACGCACACGCACGCACACGCACGCACACGCATGCACACGCACGCACACGCATGCACACGCATGCACACACGCACAACAGCAAAACGGTCAAAGTGCATTCATTAAATACAATTCCGTAAACTCCGCAGCCTCGTGTCATCGCATTAGTGGAAAGGATTCCCACCGACACTTTAACTGCACGCACTCTGTTTCGCCTGACGGCGTGATTACATATTGATAAGCAGGATACATTCCTTGCACTGGGGCTGGGCGAATGGAATTTTATGGAAAAAACAAAAACGGCCAGATTGCGATCGATCAATATTATTTTGCCATTAAAGCTTTGTCTTATGGTGTAAAAGATCACTTGTCTAGACGTTTTAATACGGCTATGCAAGCATGGATACGTTGCGCCCGCGGAGTTGAGCAACGCTTTTGTGACACGGTTTGTGTACTTAACAGTATTACCGGGAATTTGACCTCGACAACTTGATCTCCTCAGGCGACTCTTGAGTCTTTGCTTTTAAGACGATCTTCGCCAGTGACCGCCCCATTCACGGCGCGTGTTATATTGTATAAAAAACCTTATCTATTTAAATGTGGCGCATAAATTCAATAGCAGCCCTCGTCACCCGCCCTCCGGGTTTGCTTGCGAATGCCTATTTGAACTGCAGTGTCATTATTTGCTTTAGCCGTAGTGGCGAATAAAATGTGTTTCTAAACGCCAGGTGCTTGACTGACATCTCTATTAAAAGGTTATTAGAAGGATGCGATACAGATAGATTCAAAGGCTGAAAAAATCTGGAGGCTATTTAAAATATTAATACCAGATGGAGGGACGCATATTTCTTGGATGCATCAATGAGGGCCGAAGTATTTGTTGCTTTTCTCAGTGCAGGTGCTCATTGCGCACAGGGTATTTGGAAGAAAGGCGTTTGTGTTTGGGTACCCCACTTTCCTACGTGAAGAAATTCGTTTAATTAAGGTAACAAGATGAGACTGGGCACTTTATTACAACGATCATGGATGCAAAGAGCCCCCCCCCCCCCAAGATGCTGGTTCCATGCTGCTTCTGGGGCTGATAAAGGATGCTTTTTCTTATGTAGTCACTGGGTGTCCAGGTTCCATGAAATACGGTGATACAGTGGCTGTTTTGAGCTGGCCACACAGCTGTTTATGGCATCACGGGAATTTTTGAAGTCCTGTGTGCATTGCAAATACATTGTGGCGTTAAATGTTAGAGAATGCAAAAATTATTCAAATCTAGCACCGTGTTGTCTACGTGTCCTCAGCATGAAAAATAAAATGACTTGAGCCGACATTTGGAATTTATAACTGCACACAATGCCTGTGCTTTTAGGCCTTAATTTATAATTTAAAATGAGCGACTTTCGGCAGGCGTTCAGCCATCGCAGATTTCGCTTTTGCCTCGACCTTGTTTGATCCGCTAAAAGTTATTTCGTGGACTGCTAGTCTACACTAGGAAGGGCTCTTTCATCTTCTGATTTCGTAAGTGAACGTGATATTTTGGTTTGTGTGATGGGCAGGGGTTTTTTCAATTTATTTCTGATGGATTTTTTTGGGTCAAATTTTATCCGGAGAGAGCGAACCTTCGACATAACAAAGCCTGACCACGGTAGCTTTGAAGTATTTCTCTTTCCATAGCCGACTGAATTAAGTTTTAATTTTTCACACTCGTATCCCATTTAACCACACGTCAGCAAGTGAGATTGAGGGCCCTTTGATGACGGAAAACTGTATGATTTGCTTAGGGTGGCAGGCCTTTGAAGGGACGGATGGCAGGAGTGGCTCAAGCCCCAGGCTAGCTCCAGGCCTCCAAAAACACGGGCCCGGTAATGAAGCTTTCTGTGGAGCCTGTTGGAGTCGGCAAGCCGCGCTTGTGTGGTTAACCGCCACGGCCCCATTAGCATGCCGCCAACATCCCTCTGCAGGCCTGGCCCTAATCGCTTGGTAGTCAGGCTCCCCTAAAACAGGCGCCACTTGTGTTAGGAATATCCTGCACGCACAAATGTGTGTGTGCGTACACGCGTGTCGTGCGTCTGTGCCTCTGTGCATGAGTACGATAAATGGCAGAACTAAAATTTGGAAAAGTTTTGCTTGTCATTACATGTGCGTAATCCTTGCGCTCACAGTCTCAAAGGCATGCCTTTTAATATTCTTGAAATGTATACAATTGGTTTTGTAAGAAAAGGTCTGTGCAGAGGATTTAATATAAAATGTAAAAAAACAGCCGGCTCATATGCAGCAATTATTTTAGAAAACATGAATAAGAAGAAGCAATTTTTCATTTCTATTTTCCAGGAGGAATGTATGGAATGCCTCGCGGTGTGTATATGTGTGTGTGCGTGCATGTGTGTGCCCATGGTCCAGAGGAACCACGGTGCGGGGTCAGCACATGTTAGTAAATCAGCAGGAGCAAAAATTAAGACAAATGTGCCAGAACATTTAAACAATGTGTGCTCGCTTATAGTTATCAGTGGGTTGAGCCTTTTAATTACACTAACAAGGTATTTTCAACAAATGACCCACCCTGAATAATGAACCCGAGGGCAGCGCTGTGTGTGATTTAATTTGAAAAACCATTTTACATTGTGGCGCACTTTTAGTGAACAAATGAGTACATACATGAATAAAAATATAGAATTTCAGCCCTTTGTCACTTCATTGCTGAGTGAAGGCCTCTGCAGATCGTGTTAGTCATGGGGTACATATATATATATATATTTCACTATATTTCACCACGCTGGTGAGTCTGGAATGCTTGGGGTCGGGGATCAAAACAAATTTAGATCTCATTCTCCCCCCATGTAAGCCGTGGCCTGAAATCCTACTCTCTTGCCTGGCATTATAGTAATTGTTTTACTTTATTTGATCTACTCTAATGTTGTTGTTGACATGCCGTTCTCTCCACAGCTGTTTGCAGCACTTTGTAATCCTCGGGTGAAGAGGGCTCTAGAAGTACAATTATTATTATCACAGTGCAGGCCCTTCTGCTAACCACTGCACCACTTGTCCTTTTAAAATAGAATAATATGAAAATGCATGAATACATAATGTCTTCTTTCATGTCAGTTAACACATTTATAATATGCCCATATGTCGGCTCTAATTATTCTATAGGTGTCGGTGCTTTATTAGAAATGCTATTAAATGTCTCGTTTTCCGAGTAATAATAATAATAATACTTGCACTTCCAGAACGCGTTTCACCTGAGGCTTACAAGCGTTGCACATAGCTGTGGGGAGAACAACATGTTAACAACAACAACAACATCAGAGTAGATCAATTGGAGAAAAAAATTGCTGTTGATCAATGAAGGACAATAAGGGATAAAATTATCTCTCATCTCATTATCTGAAACCGCTTAATCCTATATAGGGTCACGGTGAAGCCGGAGCCTATCCCGGAAACACAGGGCGCAAGGCAGGAATACACCCGACGACGGGACGCCGGTCCATAGCCGGGCATTACGGGACAATTTTAGTCTGCGAGCCAATCAACCTATCCAGGAGCATGCTTTTGGACTGTGGGAGGAAACCGGAGTACCCGGCGAAAACCCACGCGGACACGGGGAGAGCATGCAAACTCCACACAGAAAGGCACCGGAGCCGAGAGACTCGAACCTGGGACCGTCTTGCTGTGAGGCGTCAGCGCTAACCACTGCGCCACCGCGCCGCCCGGATAAAATTATTGTTAATTAAATAAAGGAAGAATGGTGCTCAGGTGGCGATCTTGGTCTGGCGTAAATGACTGCTATATTGTTGAATCAGTGTGAATAATCGAGAATTGCTTTCCAAAGTGCTTGTTTCAAGATAACGATGGCAAGCTCTCCCTTCTGTATCGAGCACTATTTATGTTTGCCAGCCACGGTCATCTGTCGAGTCTCGAAAACCTACATCAGCACAATATTAAACCTTTTTTCATTTGCATTCACAGAATAACTGAAATGTTCCATGACGTACAATGGCCAAGTAGTGATGCATGTGTTTGTGCAGTGAGCTCATTGGCACTTTTACCTCCGCTACCCTCGGCACGCCCGTGATCCCAGTCCCAGCGCAGGAAGTGTTTCTGGCTCGGGGTCACCATGGACCACCACTCGGAGAATAAGCTTCCTCCCTCAGCGAAGACGTTGCGTGCTGGGTTATCTACGCTTAAGCAGGAAGCCGGTGAAGCCGATGAGTTCCTGGGACGTAACCGAGCAAGGGCTCACCCGTTTCGCCGATTATTTTCCTGGCCGGTGGTAACCTGGGCTGACTTGTGGCCACTGCCCTAGCGAGAGGAGGGATTGTTGGATGTTGATTACCGGAGTGTTTGGAAGTTGCTTCGATGGTCTGACTTCCCACACTTACTCGCAGCAGTTATTTACTCGTAATGCTTAAAGTTAAGGCACCATATGCGGCATTGGAGCAGCAGAGTGGCACGGTGGTTACTCTTGTGCCACCCAGAAATAGAGTCTTGTTTGAAACAGTTCGATTGCATCTTCGGGTGCCTTTCTGTGTGCAATTAATGTTTTCTCCCCCTGTTCTGCATAGATTTTCTCCAAGTTTGCCAGATTCCTCCAACGAATAAATAAGAAAACAAACATTCATTAATTGGCCGTTGACATCGTAATTTATAGGACGTGGTCTCTGGCAAATGTTGGCACCGGCTGTCTGCATGGTGGCCTTCCCGACTCCTCTCTGCGGTTTCCTCGCTATGCCTCCGTATCCGTGTCTCTACCAGGACCAGGCGTAGAATTTGTATGGCGCATTACAAATTGTATTTTTTGTTATTATTATGATTGTAAGTTGGACATCATTATAGCAGCGTTGGGTGACGATATATCGGCATGTGATGGAGAAATGATCGCAACCACTTCGGATATCACTCACCACTGATGTTTACCCTGGCCAGGAATCGAACTCGGGTCACGGGGGCTCATAGCACGGTGCACTAACCACTGCTTCCACCCCATGTCAGATGACGCCAATGCTCCGCCAACAGCCAGTACCGAGACTGAATTAAAAAAATGAAGACATTTTGTGACCAATGCTTGATTAGGCAAAGGCCCTGCTTAATAGTTGTAACTGTATACCTATCCTATACATATTGTGTGGGTAATAACATATGCGATATAGTGTGTGGGTATATATAAAGCCAATATGGCACGGATGTGTATTTATAGAGTTGCACTATATCCTATATATATAAAAAACACTAAGCACATTTTCCAATAACACTGCCTTTAAAGCAAAAATATATCATATGTGACGTTTCAGGAAATAGTCCTTCTTTAGGTAGTGCTATTAACAAACAGGCTGAGTTATTTGTGCTTCTGCACTCCAGCTGACGAACTGTGGCCAAATTGTATGCTCTATTGTGCATCGAATTACGTTATATATCCCACGTGTAACATTCTACCTACCTATAGCCTGTGCCCCGTGTATATTTGGACGAACATTATATTATTCGTGGTTTGGATAAGGAATAACATTATACCTAATGTAGATTGTGTGTAGGGTCGTGAATGCATAACGTCGCTGTTGTGGTGGAGGTGCTGATTCGTGTCACTTTGAGGCCGCCTCTGAACGGAGCTCTCCCCGCATTGGCTGCCGGCGCACCTGGCTTTGTCAGCGCAGCGGCAAGAGAGCGCAAGGCCTCTCTTCGGACCGCGGGGCTTGTCCTTGTTGGAGCGATTCGTGGAGCCAAGCACCGTTAGCCGCCACGACGGTTATTTATGCCAATGCAGATGGTGACCGGCGTCGTTAGGTGCGCGGTCGAGGCCGATTGTGGGCTGCGCCGGCGTCGGCGGCGATACTCGCCGCCGCGTTGACTTCACACTTGAACTTGACGTGTGCGGCGGAGGCGAGATCGCGTTACCGGCACGAGGCAGCGGAGCCGTTTGAATTTAAACCCTATTGACCCCCCGCGCTCTGACCTGCGGTCTCACCCCCACGACCTCTGAAATGCAATCACTCTTAGGAGCGCAGCTTGTGTAGTTTGGGCCGATTGAGCGGCGCTTTGTCGGTGGGGGAAAATAAAATGGAACCCGAGGAGAACGTCCTTTTGAGTGAAACGGGGAGCGCCGTGCACGACGGTGCCGCTCGGAGGACGCGGCGTGAGCAGTTTTGCTCGGGGTCGGCTCACCTCGGAATGCTACGCCTTTTAAAACGACCACCAATAGCGCGACGGTAACTTAATTTTGTAGATTTAGCGTTATTGCGTGCGCCATATATCACATTTATCTGAAAAATGTGCGTCGGTGTGATTAATGTGGGGTCGATTATTAAAATCCCTCCGTTGCTGTGTGCGCGAATCACACGGTCGTTTTTTTCCGTGGTCAGTGTTGCAGTTTCGTACCGCGTATCACAATGTGGGATCACACACATTGCATTTGTCAACAAGTAGTTAAATGTCCTTTTACGCAATGTACACGTGCACTCCGTTTAAAGCATACGTTTCACATGTAGTTATACACTGTCCTTGTGTGTGTGTGAAGGAGACGATTGGGTGACGTGAAGCCCCTTGTCCAGAATCCACAGTTAAATGTCACAACAATGGAATGCATTGTTACACGTTTTATTTCTTGCTCTTTAAATGCATGGAGCCTTATGTGTAAGTATTTCTCCGTCACAGTGGCAGTTGCTGTCATTTTAAAGAATGGTTTTATTTTATTTTTTTATGGAGCAGGAATTACGAGTGATAATTTGTCTTACCCTCCGACCCCGCGCGTTTGTCGGAGCGGATCTGGTCTGCGCCATCCTCTCCGGCCTCACTAATTCGCGGCGTAATTTCGCAGATTCAAAAGTGTAATTGCTGCAGCATGCCTTGGAAAATTACACCGACAAGTTGAAAGAGTGGCGATTTGTAATGCAAAGAAATTACAACAATCAGTCTTTGCATTCGTGTATTCTTGTAATAAATAATTTATTTCTGCACGTATTTCAATAAGCTTTTACATTGGGGCATAAATATTATTAATAACCGCGCCCTGAAATGTTCTGTTTACTGCTTTGCCTTTAAAATTGTCTTAAATAAAGTTCTAAAAATATATAAAGCCGGTCCTATTTAGGGTTCATCATTATTGCGTGCATTCTAGTGTAAAGTATGGCTCGCGGAAGTTTATGGATATTGTGTTATCTCTGCTTAGTGATTTCACACTGTATACCATTTATGCGTCCATGCAGTTAACATTTCATATCTATAAAATGGATTGAGGCCATTTGAGACAAACCCAAGAAGTTTTTTTCCCCTCTTTCGCTCTAACGGATGTGATTGACGACCCCCAAATATCCCCCCACTACCCTGCCAGCCCCTGCCAAAAAATCGTGCGTGGCGGCAAGAGGGGGGAGGGGACAAAAAGGTGATGTGATCAGACAGTGCTGTCATACAGATCGCGAGCCGCCATTAACCCTTGCCGTGTCGACGTCGCGAACCGCGCGAGTGAGAGAAAGGCCGATCGTGGGTCGCTCTGCGTGGGATCCGAGTCACCGCCGTCACAGCGTGATGACCCGTTTCCCGCATCCGCCCCGGGGCCCGTCTCTCCGCCATCGCGCGTGGAACTCAGGCCGCTCGATCCGCCGTCCACGGTCCGGCCGGCGGAGGGAGTACGGCCGTGCACGCGCACCACCGCCGCCACCATCAGGGAAGGGGTTAATTGCCGGGACAAATGGTGGCTCGCAAACAGGCGGCAGGGAAAGCTTGCGGCTGCCAGGGCACGGCTCGCGCGCTGGCCCCCGCGTGCATCTAGGATGACCTTGAGAGATAGGAGTGGCGTGGAGCCGCGCTGAAGCTCACTCGCCGTGCACCTCCCCCTTCTTTTTCATATATATGCAGCCCACTGAATTCACGCAGGTTTTTATGATGGGCGCTCTCTCTTATAATAAATTTAGTGTCCTGGAGAAGGGATGAAGGATCGCCGCGGTCCGGGCCCAGCAAATTGGATTTTTAATATCGCTGGTCGGTAATGTTTCCCTGCAGCGAGATTCAATTTGCAGAAATGCAGGATGGGGATGGGCTCTGAAAAACAGTGGTGTGGATGTCAGTGGGGATAAGAAACTGGCCTGAATATTTCTCTTTTTTTTTGTAATTAATTGCACCCATTGCTCGGTGTTGTGCGCTGGAAATGTGGCCCACTCGGCGGTGTTTCCTGAGGAAAGCGCATGCGGGCGCTCCGATGGCGTTGCGGTGACCCACCGGGTCTTGGCATCTCACGAAATCGTGGCAGAGATAATTAAAAACAGTTGTAAAAATCTTAGCTTCGTTATTTTTGTGGCTCTACTTGAGACGTGGCACTCAGTAACAGCGTTCTCTGTAATAAAACCATAATGGAAGAAGCACTGCATTTGCTCTCCCCCCCCCCCATTCCCGATATTCTCACAAAAGAAATCCAAAGCAAAAGAAAAAAACTCAATATAAATGAAATGAATGCGCTCGCGCTCACATAAGTGCTGGGTTTTATGTCCCATAATTCACACTAAGCTGCGTGGGTGACGTTGGCTGCATGATTATGTAATAACAATGATGAACGGGTCTTTGTCAATCCACTGCTGGATGAAGGGCACTTGGTGCCACGTCAATCGTGTGGGTAATTTTGTCAAGCATTGCTACGCTCATCCGTGCGAGTCGATGAAGGAGGGAGGGCGCACTGCCGGTCCGTGCATCACTGAAGTTAGCCGTGGCCTCAAATTCAACTTGAATGCAAATTCGCAGGGCCATTTGTTCATTGAGCGACGTTGCCCGCAGCACGCAGTTGTGCATTCTGCGATGAAGCCATTACCACACGACGGCTCCTCGCCACGCTCGTGGCTGCCGCCACCACGCGCCGGACGCCCGAGCACACCGGCGACCGGCGTGTCTTTGTGCATGTAAGAAAGACGGCGGCCAGACGGAGCCCACTACGAAGATTAAATCCAGGGGCGAGAGGCGACACTCGTTTGGGCAATGAGTTCGAGGGGCGTTGTGAGGAGCGGGCGATGCGGCAATGGCGCTGGGGGTCGAGGTTACGGAATAGAGTGGCTCGTGGCCGAGAGCCCCATCGTTGACGATGACGGGCGCAGTGCCACCACTGCCACCGCCTCAGCCGCCACCGCGTTGCACTTTAATTGTGAAACATAAACACATCAACGGTGGGCCAACAATAACATCCCTGGGGTTTAATTTCGCGTAGTCAATCATTCGTCCTCTTTATTTGGAGACGTGTGAGGCAGCTGCGTGAACACGGTGTCTGTTTGGTGAGGGTGACCGAGGGGAGAATGTGTCTGACGGAGTGCGGTACTTCCGATATTCACTTGCGCGTGGTTGTGCCAGGGCAATACGTGCTGACCGCAATAACAATAATAATAACTAATTAAAACATTTGATATAATATTTTTAAATATCCTCAATTATTGAATGGTGTAAGAAGGTCAGAGTCTGCAATTAACAACGTGTGTATCCACTGATGTATATTTTCATGACTCG
Source organism: Mordacia mordax (assembly GCA_036362905.1). Lineage (NCBI taxonomy): Eukaryota > Metazoa > Chordata > Hyperoartia > Petromyzontiformes > Petromyzontidae > Mordacia > Mordacia mordax. The sequence continues at coordinate 10,108,409 of JAZEWT010000002.1, forward strand.
ATGTATTTACAATACTTTCCGAATAGCCATGTCCAGTATTCATCCTCTCTTCCTTCAGAATCGTAATGCAGAGCAATTCTCATTTTCATAATACCAATTTTTTATTTTGTTTGAAATGTTATTTCCATGACAATATACACTACATATTTCTGATTTGCTAATTTCTCCCAATATAATTGATAAGCTAATTGTTCTCTTGGTCAAACCACTTTCACATTTGACAAATATGTGATTTATATGCGCAGGATGTGACGGATATGCACACACACATATTGTGTACGTGACATAACAAAAAAACTTCTCGTATAGCCACTCACAGTGCCATTCAACTATTATTATACAGAAATCGTTTTCGTTGTGCTTTGGATGGCTTCTTTGGGAAAGTATCTTCGTGTAATTAAAAAAATTCCCAAAAATATGACACCGCTGCTCTCCATCGTTCGCTTGGAGGGATTTATCAGTTCACTGCTCTTTTGAGGGTTTCCACGTGCTTTATCCCTGTTCGCTGTAAATCCCACAGCTTGGCTGATGCTTTTTGACGCTTTTTCGTATGGCTTATATATTAATGGCTGCCGCATTTTAGGCTGTGAGCTTGCAGACTTTGCTGGTGGTCGATGCAGTAGAGGTGATGGACAGGACTTGCGTTCGGCTTCGAGGTGATAGCAGTTGTAAGCAACGGCGGCAGCGGCATCGACGCCGGCAGTAGCAGCAGCCGCCCGCCCATGCTTGCCTTGGGGAAAGTGGCCGCACTCAGATACGGCGAGCTCAGCGCGTGCCTCGGACATCATGTCCGTATGCGCAAGGGAAAAACTAAATCATTTACGATAAACATATCTTCTGTTGGTCGGCTGCGCGCCCGTTCTCTGGCCCGCACGGGCGTGACTCCGGTCTTTGGTTCGGCATCAAACGGCCGATCAAATATTAATGCGGCGTAGAAAAATCGCAGACCTTTTGAGCGTGACCCACCTGTAACTTAAAGCTGGAAGGCAGAAAAGGTCTTGGCGGTGCACGGATGCACATTTCTTGTGCAATATTAGAGCTTGTCTCGGAGTGAGAAAATGGCGGAGTGGGTCAAGCACTGATCGTAAAATGGCAGCAGGCGAGGGCGAGTGAGTGATGAGCGCAGCGTGCGCCTGCTCGCTGGCGGTGAGCAGCGCCGCCAACAAATATAAAATCACAAACTTACCTGCGACGCGATGAGTCAATCGGCCTCGTGTGCACTACTCCTCCTCAGAGTGAACTGCCCGCGACTCGATTCCTGCCTGGATGGGCGGAACATGTCTGCACGCGTGTTCGATTGCTCGCGATGTTAGAACATTGCATTGCATTTAAACGTTAGCTTCTACTGGTTTAACGTGCCCTGTAAATGTTTGTATTTTTGCCTCATAAGCACACCTGCAGTACAGGATTTTATGTATTTTCTTTGCGTGTCATAAAATACAAAACGTCACCACTTTCATGGTTTTGCCTCTGATTTCATGCCAGTGCTTTGCAAGTGTTAATTTGACTGCAGATTCGCATTCGCTCGTTCGACAAATCGTACATGTTTGGTACCTCTGTGTTAAAACACCTCTGTAAAATACCTACTAACATCACAAGCCATGTGCGTGAGATTGTAGCGGAGAAAGGAGTAAAGGCGGAGAGAGGGGCTGCGATGTTTCTCGGTGTCGGGTCGCGACCCGAGCAGAATTCGCTCCACCGCGGCCCGCTCAGCTAATTCCTCGCCACGCTCGTTCCACCGCTCCAGTGTCTCCTGCATGGACAGTAACCCGAGTCGTGCTGCGGGGTGCCGTCTGCTTCTGCTTAGCGCGCCATCGCAACTCTCGGCGATGCGCGACGTGGGTCTCCTCCGGCGAGGGCGCTCGTTCCCGTGCACTGCCGAGGTCCGGTCTTTCCCAAGCGCCGTTGCGTGCTCACCCACAGCCGCGCGCTCACCCACAGCCGCTCGCTCGCACGCTCGGGACGGCAGCGCCGCGAGTGGTCTCTCACCCGTCATCCCTCGTGGAGGTCGTGGCCACGCAAAGATGCACGATGAAAATAAATTTCAGGGAGCCATCGCTTTGGTTGCGGAATGAAGCACACGGAATGGAGATGTTATGGAGATGCGTCTGTAAATGAAGGGAGCCGTTGTTGCTATCATCGCGACGTGATAATACGTGTACACATCTCACAGTGGGGATTTGTTAAAGAAAGTTTTGTTGGGAAAAAAATCTGGAACGACAAACTTTTGACAGAAAATGGAAAATAAATAAAATTAAATCCGCATCAAAGGTCCTGACCACTTTCTACACATGCGGGGGAATTTAAGCAAGCAAGTTTAGATTTCGCGGCATAATTCTTTTGAGAACGAAACAAATATGGCCAGGCGCCTACGAAATGTAAACAGAACGTCTCCACGTTGGTCACTGCTGCCATCCTGATGTTTGGCTGTTCAGACGAGTACTCTTCATCTTTTTTCTCCTTCCGCCCTTGAGTTTTGTTATTATTTATCTGCGATAGCAGTAACCTGTGAGCCGGTGTGCAGCTGTTCCGGCTGCAGGCGGTGCGACGCGAGGAAGGATTGGGAGATCCAGGGAGGATGACGGTGCTGCCGGTACGACCGTGGCTGGCGCTCAGCACCTACCGTGCGCTTGCGACAGTGGCGGCGGTGGCGGTTCGGCCGACTTGTTCGGGCCGTGGGTTGGGTTAGGAGGGCTGTCGCGCGAAGGGGGGGGGTGGTTCGGGGAGAGGAATCGCTGGCGATGACTAACAAGGCGCCATTTCTGCAGAGACGCGCTGCCGCACCTAAATTTTGACTCCGCAGGGAGCTCCTGTCCCTCGAGAGATCCAATTTTAACCTCTCCTGTGTGCGGGTCTCGGCCCGGCAGGCCATGCACCTCTCTTTCCGCCGTAAATAATTCATCTGGTCAGTATGTATGTTTTTTTGCTGCGTGATGCACGTCATATCTTCGCTGTTGTCTTTTTTTCGCACACTTAAGTCTCCGGAGAAAATAAATAAATAAAAATTATATCTGAGTAATGGAGACCTGTGAGTGAATGGTGAGTGTCGGTTGCCTGTCAAAAAAATGCCGTGACATTTGTCGCGTATTTTCATTCAGAAATGTTTAATTTCACTCTCGCGTGCTTGTTTTGTGTTTTTTTTTACAGTGCGGCCTCAACGGAATACTGTATTTCAAAGAGGAAACTTGGAAAAGCCCGGGATCCGCGCGGGTGGAAGAGCTCTCCTCTGAGGAGGTAAGCGGCGGTCACATGCTCGCGCCATTTTGCCTGCGAAAATGTCCATGTCGTTACAATACGCGATCATGTCTAAAGGCCGAGGCATTTTGATTTCCTGTTTGGTTTGGTCCAGTGATTGGGAGCGAGGCTGCCGCGCGCACGCACGCGCCCGTGTTTGTCCATGTGTCGGGTCGCACGAGCGGATCCCGCCGAGTGATGACGCGTTTGGCATCGTCGTGATTTGCGTTTCAAAGGGCACGGCGCAGATTACAACACGTCCCGAAAGACGAAAATACCCCAAAATAACTCGCATACCCCATGGTCCCGCGCAAACGGCTCAGATTGAAGCGGCGCGCCGGTGACGCGCTTGCGCTACGGCTGTGACGGTCTTCCTGCCGCCACCGCCACTGCACAAGCAAACAAGCGCGTCACTGTACCGCACCATCTGTAGATGCCTCGGGTTATGAGAATTTTTTCCGAAGCGAGCGGACCAAATATATCAGTTTCGAGAAAGAATTGTGACTCAGTTTGTCAAACTTTAAGGATTGAAGTTTTAAACGTAACTTTTAATGATCATGTCCGAGAGCTGTCACATTTGCGGTGCCATTGCCGCGATTAAGTCTGAGCAGCCCGCTGGGTATCTTGAGTGCCGAGTTCGGTGTCTTATTGGCGAGCGCGTGTCTGTGTCCTGATCTCGGTGCTCCTTTGTCTTGAGTACCAGGCTATGTGTCCACATACTGGTGTGAGAATGCCAGGTCAGAGTCTGTGCGTGTGCCAGAATCATTATCAGAGCTTCGAGCTCGGCACTGTGTTGTCTCTGCTAGTGTCATCAGTGTCGCTCTAATTGTCCGCATGACAGGTCGGTATCTGATTGGCGGGTCAGCGTCGGTGCGCTAGTCTCGATGCCTTCATGTCTAAGCATTCGTCTCAATCTGCGAATCGGTGTCCGAGTGTTAGATCAGTGTGTTGAGCACCGGGCTAGTTGTCCGAATGTGAGTTGCAATTGCGTCCGTGCTGTGTTGCCGCCGCCGTTGCTGCCACCGTTGCTCGTCCTGCAGTGTGTCCTGCCGCCTTGGGATGTCACTGTTGACCAGTTTTGTCGCGCGCACGCCACGCCGCTCCCCCACGTATCACGCGCTCGACCAAATCGTGTAAAATCGTTATTGTTTTCGCACCTCTCTAATGAGTGGGGACGCCGCTTCCCATCGCCTCGCCCTGCCTCACGATGCGGACGCAATCGACGGAAGCCGGCATTGCTGCCTAATGAGTACCGCGTATTTAAACGTCCCCTTGCTTTACCGGTCACCGGTTTTGACCACGCTGCACGTTTTTTTTGTTTTGTTTTATCGTCTCGATATTGCTGCTGCCTTGTGGAGCCGTGCGATGGCACGCTTTGGTAATCTGACTCAAAGTGGCTTCTGTGAAATATTTTTAAATCCACAGGGATTTGTCGTTTTCTTGAGTATAAAGGTCCTCCGGATTCCTTAAATCTCTTCTTAATTTGCACTTTGCAGTGATGCGCTTACTCTGAGATTGTATGAAATGGCTGGAAAATCAAAGCAAAGGTCGTACACGGGGAACTTTTATTAAAGAAGAATTTGAACTGATGTTTGCTTTGATCTGCTGCCTGAATGTAAGTTTTATTTGTTTTATTTTTTGCATTCTTTTTTATTATCGAGGCTTTCTTCAGCAGTAATTGAACAATAGCGTACTTTGCAAACTGTTCCAACGTGGCGTTTATTTTTACATTCATCAGGTTATGTAAATGTTTTCCATATTTCACTCATTAATGAACGAGCTTTCATCCGCCCGGATATGTCCATTGGCATGCGTAGACGCCTTGCTTTTTAATGTATTCGTGGTGACGTTGTGAAATCAGGATTGATTAATTCTCGCGGTTAACGAATGTTCTCATACTCGAGGGAAATATGCTTGAAATGCCCCAACGGCCCCGGTATAGAGAGCCCTCGCGAGCGCAGAAAGTGTTACTTTAAGTGCTTCATATGGCGGCTGTGGTTATATGCCCTTCCCGTCACTGTCCCGACATTCCCACCATCACCGATGCCTGGCATTACGACCTTCACGGTAGTCGCCCATCCAAGCCATGTCCAGTCTCGAAACCTGCTTGGCTTCTGAGGTCTGTTACCGCTGGGTGCATCCTGGGTGATTTCGTCAGCCGCAATGCTAGAACCCGTTGGTGGACACCATCGGTGAAGGAAGTCGTCAAATCGAAGAAGGAGGGCTTCCGAGCAATGCTTGTGAATCACTCTCCTGATTCGACTGAGAGGTATCGACTGGCCAAGAGGGGAGCAGCTAAAGCGGTTGCTGAGGAAAAAGCTCGGGCATGGGTGGAGTTCAGAGAGGCCATGGAAAACGACTTTTGGACAGCTTCAAAGATATTCTGGCAAACCATCCGGCGCCTTAGGAGGGGTCGACGGGACGTCGCCCAAGCTGTTTTCAGTAAGTGAGGGGAAGCACTGACCTCTACTGAGGATATAGTTGGAAGGTGGAAGGAACACTTTCAAGAGTTCCTTAACCCGGTGGACACGGCCTCCTTCCAGGAGGCAGTGCTGGAAACCTGTGGTGGGGTCGGATCCATTACTGTGGCTGAAGTCACTATGGCGGTCGATAGCCTCTGGAATAGTAAGGCTGCAGGCGTGGATGAGATTCGTCCGGACATGTTGAAAGCACTGGACAGTGTTGGGGTGTCGTGGTTAGCGCGCCTCTTCAATGTTGCGTGGAAAGTGGGTTCCATACCTCTGGATTGGCAAACTAGGGTAGTGGTCCCTATCTTTAAGAAAGGTGACCAAAGAGTGTGCTCCAACTACAGAGGGATCACACTCCTTAGCATTCCAGGTAAAGCATATTCCAGGGTTCTGTAGTGGAGACTTCGACCATTAGTCAAACCACAGATTCAGCAAGAACAATGCGGTGTCCGTCCTGGCCGTGGAACCATGGACCAGCTTTTTGCCCTCTCACAGATAATTGAGGGGTCATGGGAGTTTTCTAACCCAGTCTACATTTGTTTTGCAGATCTGGAGAAAGCCTATGACTGTGTGCCGCGAGATTTACTGTGGAAGGTGCTGCGGGAGTATGGGGTGCCGGTATTTCTTTTGATAGCAAACCGGTCTCTATTCCAAGAGCGAGAGCTGTTGTCTGTATACTGGGCGTGAAGTCGAATCCGTTCAGTGTGGCCGTTGGTCTCCGCCAAGGGTGTGTCTTGTCTTCACTCCTATTCATGATTTTCATGGACAGGATCTCAAGGCGCAGCCGGGGTATGAAGTGTCCAGCTTGGGGGCATGGAGGTGGCATCACTGCTGTTTGCAGATGACGTTGTCCTTCTAGCCTCATCAGATTGTGACTTCTTACAGGCACTCGAGTGTTTCGCGGCTTAATGTGAAGTGGCTGGGATGAGAGTCAGCACCTCCAAATCTGTGGCCATGGTCCTTTCACAGGAAAGAGTGGGTTGCCCTCTTCAGGTGAGGGGAGAGCAGTTGCCCTTAGTGGAGGAGTTTAAATATCTTGGGGTCTTGTGTATGAGTGATGGTAATCGGGAACGTGAGATTGGCCAGCGAATTGCAGCAGCGTCTGCAGTGATGCGGGCACTGTATCGGTCCATGGTAGTGAAGCGGGAGCTTGATCCTAGGATAAAGCTCTCGGTTTACAAGTCAATCTATGTCCCTATCCTCACCAATGGTCATGAACTTTGGGTAATGACTGAAAGAACGAGATCGCGGATCAAAGCGGCAGAAATGAGGTTTCTCCGCAGGGTTGCTGGGCTCACTCTCCGTGACAAGGTGAGGAGCACAGAAATCCGGGAGAACCTCAGAGTAGAGTCGCTGCTCCTCCGGATTGAGAGGAGCCAGTTGAGGTGGTTTGGGCATCTGGTAAGGATGCCCCCGAGAAGGCTCCCCCGCGAAGTCTACTAGGCACGGCCCACTGGGCGGAGACCTGGAGGCCGACCCAGGACACGCTGGAGGGATTACATCCTTCGGCTGGCCTGGGAACGCCTGGGAATTCCTCAGGAAGATCTGGAATCTATTGCTTAGGAAAGGGATGTCTGGTCCACTCTCCTTGGACTGCTGCCATCACGACCCTCACCAGGACAAGCGGTGAAGAAAATGGATGAAAATGGATGGATGGCAAGCGATGGAAACACATGGATATACGGTATTTCCCACGTTCCCCTTTTATCTGAATGTTAAAACAGTTGCTGAGTGTAGACCCAAAGGCCTAACACACCAAGCGACCCGTTGTTTCCTGTACCACTGCTGGGCTGTGGGCCCACCGAGGCCCGCTCTGGTTGCATGGCCTAAACGCCCATGCATTCGTGTGAATTCCCCACATAGCGGCTAGCACGCTCTGCTATGAACCCCGACGATCTGAGTTTGATTCCCACTCAGAACTAGCGCCAGTGATGATCGACTAGTCTTGATCGTCCCCCTTGGTCGATTTGGCCCCAAATGAGTACAAAATGCTGTGTGTAAACATCACCACGAGGGAAGCAAAGGCGGCTGGGCATGGTGCTGGCTACCCACCCACTTGCGTGCCACTACAGTCTGTTAATGCTACACGGGGGATCTTTGTCTTTGCCTCCGGACAATGTCGTGGATGAGCGCTCTCGCTTCTCTGTGCCATCACCCCTGGCACGGGAGCAGCGGTGACAGCGCTTGCAGCCGGGGCTCGGGCAGCAGCAGCAGCAGAAACCGTGCGACTCGCACCTCCGCTGGGGGTGGGGCACGGGGATTGCGCTGCATGCAGAATGGGAACATTAATTTGACACCTTCAATCAGGGGAGCAGTCGAGTGACTTGCTGTACACGCGAGACACAGCGTTGGGTGTGAAATGCAGGTAAAGAACTTTTAAGCATCTTCATTTTCAGTTGCTGTGGAAACGGCCTCGCAGTGTGGCTTTGTTTTATATATATATAGAGCAGGTGGAATGAATCTCATTTTGACGTTTAGGAGTGGCTTGGGGTAAAAATATATTAACTAATGCAGGCCAAAAAATATATTACAGAGCTGTTGTTATTTGTTATAGTTATGAAATTGTATTATTAGAAGCGATCAGCTGAGTCCTTGGGCATCTTCAAATCTTGTCTTAAGACTCACTTGTTCCGTAAGGCTTTCAAGTCCTCCGCCTAGCACCCTGACTCTTATATCTAACACTGAGACTCCCGTTTCTAACACTGTGACTCCTATTTCTAACACTGAGACTCCTATCTCTACACTGTGACTCTTATCCATTCCTCCTGCCGTTCAAGGATGCGCGGCTCTCTAGGTTGATTTATGTGGTTTAGTGTTGTAGTGCAGGGATGATGGAAATCCTCCAAACTGCGCCTACTCGGGAACATTTATTCCATCCATGTTTGTAGCAGAATTATTATTTTTAATCGCTTATTTTTTGCCCTATAGTTTGTTGCTGCTTTTCATTTTTCGGTTGGGCTGTCCTGGTGTTGTTGGCGGTGCCGTTCTCTTCACAGCTCGGATTGGTATAAAAAAAAACTCCAAAAAACGTTGTTGCTGATTTGCCGTTCTTGTCTTATTGATGTGCCGTTCTCTGAGCGGCTGTGTATTGCGCTTTGTGGCCCTTGGCTGATGAGCGCTCTAGAATTGCTATTATTATAAGGGCGGCGCGGTGGCGCAGTGGTTAGCGCTGACGCCTCACAGCAAGAAGGTCCCGGGTTCGAGTCCCTCGGCTCCGGTGCCTTTCTGTGTGGAGTTTGCATGCTCTCCCCGTGTCCGCGTGGGTTTTTGCAGGGTACTCCGGTTTCCTCCCACAGTCCAAAAGCATGCTCCTGGATAGGTTGATTGGCTCGCAGACTAAAATTGTCCCGCAATGCCCGGCGATGGACCGGCGTCCCGTCGTTGGGTGTATTCCTGCCTTGCGCCCTGTGTTTCCGGGATAGGCTCCGGCTTCACCGTGACCCTATATAGGATTAAGTGGTTTCAGATAATGAGATGAGATGAGATAATACGATAAATGTTGAATTAAATCAATCCCAATATATGTATTATATTCACTGCTAATTTGTATTTTAAGATTGTAGTTGAAGGTCTGATCATGTTTTGCTTGTTGTTCTGCAACGCTGTGTATATTAAACCCCCCGCCTAAAAATCTCATCTCATCTCATTATCTGAAACCGCTTAATCCTATAAAGGGTCACGGTGAGCCGGAGCCTATCCCGGAAACACAGGGCGTAAGGCAGGAATACACCCGACGACGGGACGCCAGTCCATCGCCGGGCATTGCGAGACAATTTTAGTCTGCGAGCCAATCAACCTATCCAGGAGCATGCTTTTGGACTGTGGGAGGAAACCGGAGTACCCGGCGAAAACCCACGCGGACACGGGGAGAGCATGCAAACTCCACACAGAAAGGCACCCGAGCCGAGAGATTCGAACCCGGGACCTTCTTGCTGTGAGGCGTCAGCGTTAACCACTGGGCCACCGCGCCGCCCAACCCCAAAAATGTTGTTGCTATTTATTTTCCATTCTGGTGCCATTGTTGTTGACATGCCATTCTCTCCGCAGCTCTGTGAAGCGCTTTGTGACCCTCGGGTGAAAGGTGCTCTATAAATGCAATTATTATTATAATGTGAAGTTTTATTTATCTAGCCTAGTGTGTGCTTGAGCTAAATTATGTGACCAGATGAAAGCTCACTCTGCAGTACAGCTCATGGGCAGCCCAGGCATCACCTTCCTTCAGCAGGAATGTGTGGCCCGCATTGCGAGCCCGCTAAGCAGCTAGGCTGGTGATTGGCCGGTCTTGAGGAGTGTTTGGGCCCGCTGTAAGGAAGCTCAAATAGCGACCGCCGTGCAGGCGATGCATTGCGGCTGATGGCCTCTCCATCACGGCGCTCACGGCTCGCCGCACACCGCCTCCCGTGCGAGCGGGCGCTGGGTATGGTGCCCCGTGCAGATGAGTCCTTTCCACCACCACCACCGCCATCATCGCCACCATCGCCTCCCTACGCCGTCTCGCCATGTCGGCATATTTAGTGGCAATTGCGCGGTGCCGCTAAGCCCTCCGCCTTGCTCGCCGGTGCCTTACCATGTCCACCGTTCCTCGAAGCTCCGTCCTAATGATTGGCTACATGGAGGGTTACCACTACAGCACGCTAGCCTAACATTAGCGCTAACCTCTCCTTCTGGGGGATGCAAATACTTGGAGCAGGGAAGGGCAGGACTATATATGGCACCATCGTACCAAATGCAGCATTATTGTGACTGACGTTTCGAACGTCTCACTCATGTTTTATTTAATCTGGAAGGAACCGTTGAGCTATGTGGCTCTTTTTAACAGTTGTCCAGTGGGGAGGGGTAAGCAAGTTGTAACATCTTAGGGTACCGGGGGCAGTTTAGTCCGGATAATTAACTTAGGCAGTGTGTCTTTGGACCAAATTTGTTTTTCACAAGCACCACTAGATGGCAATAATGCGATTAGCTCTGAGCCAAGAGAACAGCCTGTCGCTGATTGGTGAGATCCTTTGCAGAATTGTCGTGTGACACGACCATCCAATAGAAACAATGCAAGAACGTATAATTACCCCCTCCCCCTCCCGACAGCTTCCTATTGTACAACGGACAAATTTCAGATGTTGTAATAATCTGGGAAGACGTGTAGATTTTCCAGGACCACGGCTAACTCAACAGGAAGACCTTCCTGGGAACACAAGGACAGGTGGCAACCGTGTCTCCGTGGTGGTAGTGCATTGTAGATGGAGCCACCGATGGTGGCCAGCGCCAGACCCCATGTGTGTACTGCCAGATCCTCCCCCGTCATTTTGCCTCCCCGGTTGGCATGGTGATGATGCCGATCGACTTGAGGAGGAGGAGGAGGTGTGACCGTGACCAATGAAGGCTTGTTATGGGTTATGGAAGCGCAAGTTACATAAGCCACTGTTAGTGTAAATTGTAAGCTGTGCATGTCTGGGAGCTTTGTGGTTTTAATATTGAATTAAACTTGATAATGAGCTATTATGGCTTATGGAAGCACACTTTTCACAAGCCGATAAAAATGTAAAGATTGTTCTAACGGAGATAAGATAAACTAATTAGTATTCGTATTTATTCTAAAAGTTCACATTATGCAAGGCCTGACACCAGTACATCCTCAGTAATTTATCAGTTTGTGTCTTAGTTGTTTTACTGTTACTAATTATTTTAAGAAGAGGCAGTATTGTGGTTAGCACAATGTGCTACGAACGAGGCTACCAAAGTTCTATTCCCGTTTGCAAGTGTGAATATTTAAACTAGTTCAGAATCTCTCAAAGCTCGACACAGCTTGATATGAATCCCCAGTGCAGTGTGTGAAGTCATTACGGGGAAGACAAAGGTCACAAAGGTGAGTGGTGCTTGCCACCCACCCCCTCGTCCCCGTGTCGGCTTTCACAGGTGCTGGCCATGACACTCACCCCAACAGTCTGTTACTGCTATAGGGAGATCCCCGTATGTGTCTAGATTTTTAACATTTAAGGTTATCGTAGCATTTCAACCGTTGTCAAGCACCTGCTGGATTAAGGCACGCCCATGTCACGCCATTCGTAATGACTGGCACTGTAGCTAGGTTTATTTTCGCTCTGTATATACTTGTCAATTTTTTAAAACTGGCCTCACTTTGGTGGTTCTTGCCGCGTGGCAGTGACCGCGGCTTGAGTCGGCAGAGAGTAGCAGCGGCTCGGGGTGTTGAGGCAGTTGGGGTGGGGGGGAGTGCCAGGGATCCGAACGAGGAGAGATTTAAAACCCGCACGCCGCTGTGGCCTCTCCCAAATAAAACCCGAGTGCAGAGACTCGAGGAATTGAGCGCCGAGAGCCAGACTTTGCGAGCACAGCCCTGAGACGCCCGTGTGCCGCTAACGAAGAATTCAGCTGGAGCTGTATCTGTCGACAAAGTACCCCACGCATTATTTTCAAATGCATTTTAATTGACGGTCGCACATTTCAAGCGTTCAAAATGCGGGTGGAGCATCAGCAGGCAGGAAAAAAACTGCACTTCGTGATCATTGTTCATTCCTCCAGGAGCTGCACCATGAGTCGAGAGGGAGTCCTCTTTTTCAGGAGGGTACTGCACCGCATGGGTTTGCCTCGTGGTATTTGTGTGAAACACACACACCCACGGATACACTCATTGCTCCGCACAAATAGACGCAGGGTTCCGTTGCTGCTGCCCGATGCCAGATAAACATTACCGGTCGGAAGTGTGACAATGCCTCCAACAGGCCAAACGTTGTGAAGGAGAGCAGAGGAGGAACGCACGATATGGACATGGCTATCCCAAAAGAGCAGCTCTTAAGGGAAATTCTTATAAATCGAGCCGTGAAAACCTACATCAATATTTTTTTATCATCAATGTAGAGACGGATATATAAACGTGACATGTCTGGTTATATATTTAGTTATGATATCAAAATTGATTCATCTAGAGCAGTGGTCTCCAAAGTTTTTTAATACATCAGTTTTATAATCTAAACGTAGCACACGATCTACCAATATTAATTCAACTTCACTAAAACTCAAAAATATGTACGCTTGCATAACACTCAACGATTCGAAGTGTAACCCCTATGCTTGCTGCACAGAGTGCTGCACATTTTCTCTAACAGCTTGCATTTGCGACCCATGGCTGCCACAGTTTTAAGTGCCCCCACCGTACAGAATATCAGCTTCTCCCACTCTTGATAGATTTTTGTTGTTGTTTTAAGATCGACTGTTCCAGACTTCGAGATCGACCTGTAAATTGCGATCGTTGGAGACCACTGGTCTACAGAGCACATAACTTCGTGCAGCCGGTGTGACCTCCGTCTCTGATCTGATTTGGACGCTACGATCCCAGTTAGCCACTAGGGGGAGCGGTGATTAGATTTGTTCTATACGTGGGGCAACTCCGTTTTTTTACTTTACAATAGAAACAATGGTAACAATTTTCAACAAACGTTGCCCTAAAACGTCCTCGAGTCATTTTGAATTTCAACAAGAGCGTACAGGCCACATCCCTCGTTCGGTTCCGCGCGCTGCGGGGGTAGAGATCGCGAATTAAAACCTTGCCAGCAGCCGCTTTGCTTGGAATCTGTCTGTGCTGAATCTGACTCTCCAAGCATTATCAATGAGAGGGTGGAGGCGTGTGGCCCTTGGCGCTGGCCCAGCGCGGGAACGGGCGGAGGAAAGAGCGTGGCGATACGCCGCCGTGATTGATTAAAGCGCACGGGAGAGCGTGCGACTCCGCTGATGCAAACCAGGCCTCGGCAGGTTCAGAACGTGCGGGGGTTGATAACTTTAAAAGCAAGAAAACAAAACAGCAGCTCGGATTTTCTGGTGAGGAAAAGTACAATGTGTGTGCTGCTGTAAGGATCTCTGATTAAATAGAGAATTGTTTGAATCCCATTCTTGCAAAGAATTTCCTTTTAAGCCTTTTCTCTGTGAATTTAATACCACGGGTAATATTTGACACGGTCTGAAATGTGTTTTTTTCTGACCCGGTTAATCTCGGAAGTCATAACCGCGTTTCCCTTCCACGGTGTGAGACGCTTGGTGGGGCGACGACGTAGGCCCCTACGGAGATGGCGCGACTTGGGTCTGGCCCGGGCGGCGTTCGTGGGAACCACGCGGTTTCCCAATGCACCCGCGTGGAGACTGTGTTGCCCGTCGGCGATCGGCGCATGGGATCCAGGGAAAATAAAATAACAAGGAGCAAGACGTCAACGCATCAAGTGATCTACACACTCCCTTGCACTCGTTTCTTGTGCCCTTGTCTGTGTGTCTCTGTCTGTGTGGGTCTGGCTGTCGGGCTCCCTGCCTCCCTGAATATCATTATGCCCATACTCAAGTCCCAGCGCAACACCCTTTCCTCTTCTCCTCTGCCTCATCTGTCTCCCATCTATAAGGTGTCTCCGATCCCCCCCAGATTTGGTAAACATAAATAAATACCCCATCCTTCCCCTCCTCATGTTGCATAGTGCACTTTACTGTTATACTGGAGTTCCAGTTATATTTAGATGCTACATAAATAGAAATCCTAAATAATAATATTTAATGCAAATAGTGAATGCAGATAGTAAATACAAATTTAGTTGCTTCCAATTCCTCCTGCAGACACCCGAGTCTGGGCGGGTGACGGCAACGTATGCCAAGATGCTGTAAGCTGCTGTGGGGCTGGGTCTCGTTGGTAGTCGGCAAAGGGTGGTGTGGCAAAATCAATAGTCGTACTATACTTCTACGGTTCTTTGTCTACGCTCCCTCGCCTTTTCGCAACGCTTGTGGGCACGGCGCTGTCGGTCAACCCCTGGGGAAACATTTTCACCGCGAAGAGGATTGAGACAAAATAGCGCTGCTGTGCAAATACGAACAGCGTTGGGGTTCTCTCTCGTCGCTCGGTGGGAAGGCGTGCGGCCTCCTCGCCGGTCGCACCGATTGCCGGCGAGAGCTTCGCGCCGTTGCATCCCCGCCTCTCCGCTCGCAGGATTCGAAGCGGCGTTGGCCGTAATCTTGGGTGACGGTCCCGGTCGATAGCCCAGGTCCATCGGACTTGAGAATAGTGGCAGTGGTGGTCAATAGCTGATGCCCAAAAGGCAGTGCATCCTATACTTTCATAAATGTTACCGCTGCATTAGCCTTTATTAAATATTAAATGATATACTATAGCATGATTGAGCTCGTCCTGGCTCTCCGCTACAGTCTCAGCGCGCAGGTCTAGGGGGCATCTGTCAGTTGTAACCGGCAACGAGGAATGTTAGCCGTGCACCCGAGCGGCTGTTGTGCGGAGCGAGGCTGCGACTGTGAACCTGGTCCTCTAGAGGCTAATGATGTCACGGTGATTGTTGCTTTTAAATCCCTAACGTGCGCCCGCCGTGATGGCGACGCGCACCTCATTGCCACGATTTTAGCCATCGCCGGGCCTCTGTCGGATCCCCCCCTGCGATCAATAACTGCAGTTATCTGCAAAACGACGTTCGTGAAATTTTTCTTTCATCAACAATTATTATGCGTGATTGTGAAAAAAAAAGAAATTTTTTTCTTGACCGCGCGCGGCACGATTTGAAATCAATTAAAACAATAAATGCGAATGATCGCTAATTTGGCAGTGCGCTCCATGGACATTCCTCGCTTATCGATTGAATAAAATACAGTCGAGTGGAACCGCGCGATCAGGCATTAATTAGGGACACGTGGAAAACATTGTGACCTGTCGAAGGTGGTGGTGGCATTCCTCTCAACGCGACGCGGTCACTCAAGTGTGCCCCGACATCTCTCTCCTCAACTTTACTGTGCATTCGCCCTCCCAAGCGCAGGTTACCATGCCATCATCACGCTTCACCTCGGGAAGGGCCGTGCTCCACTCGCTCGAACCTCGGCCGTAATGAAAAAGGGGACAGCTGCGTCGGATCGCTCAGATTACATACCGGGAGGACGTTTGAGAGATTTAAAAACGAGCGCGATGCTCCGGCACTACATCATTAGCGAGGAAGCCAGTGTGTTATTGGAACTAAAATGACAGCTTTTTCCCTGCCAGTGGCAGGCACTTCGTCTGCCGATGCTTCCCCCCGCCGCTGTGGCCGAGGAGGCAAGTTTGTGCCCGTGCCGGTGGAAATCGATAATATTCCTGTTAAGTTACGCACCTTCAAGGAGATAGAACACGCTCCGAGGGAACAGGCCATCCCTCTCTGCACGAGCCTGTGACGGCTTCAAGCTGTGCGCTTGATAATGTGTGTGTTGACAAACAGGCGGCTTGCTTTTATCATAAGAACATGAGGATCGTCCTTGGAAACAATTTCATCTTCCTACTAATCAAAACGTACATTGTCCCCCGTCCGGCTGGTGAATGTTTAAACAAATAAATGAATTGGTCAATCGGTTTGCTTTTTTGCTTTCTAAAAATCGCAATATTGACTGCACCCGGTGAGTAATTTCCACAACTGTATGCAAACTTCGACTCATTATTACGCTTGTATTGAGATATGAGCAGCGGGGTCCCGGGGGATTCGTGGTCGAGTTGGGGGAGGGGGAGCTGGGAAGAGATT
>JAZEWT010000002.1:10129121-10154053 GCA_036362905.1 Mordacia mordax
GCACAATCATTTGCTTACAACACCATTGGTATTTCGTTTGGAAATGTATTATAATGTATATTAATTATTATTTAGCAGACTTCCTTGCTCAGGGTGACGTTCATTATAGAGGTGTAATGAGGAAACCACAGAGAGGTGAGGGGAAGGCAGCCATGCATTCAGCTGGCGCTAACATTTTGCCAGACACCGCGTAATATTCTGATGTTATCGGCCAGTTAATTAATGAGCTGTTTTATACGTGGGAGGAAACTGGAGAACCCGGAGGAAAACCCACGCAGAACAGGGGGCGAGAACACACAAACTCCACACAGAAAGGCGCCATAGGCGGTCATTGAACTGCCTCGGACAGGACTTTTTTTCCGTGAGGCACAGATGTTGCCATTGCGCCACCCTTTAGGTTTTCAAGTTCTACGTATGACTATGGCTCCCTCCAACGTGGGAGCGGGGAGCCGGTGAGGACAGTCCCATTGTCTGGCGAGCCAGCGGCATTGCACTAAACCTCGGCGTGGTTAGCACCATTTCCTCGAGGCTCGAGCGGGGAGGAGGGGCAATTATTTCCAACCGCACTAAACCTCTGTTGATAATTGTAGCGCGGTCTGTCAATGCCTGTGCCTCTTACGTTGACAGTAGCCACCGAGTGTGGTTACTCACCAAAGGGCAACCAAAGAAAATCCTATTTGGCCCTTGCCCATTCGCCCTTCTCTTAATCGGCCTTCACCTATTCTGCCTTCACAGATTTGGCCCTCACCTTATTGGTCCTCTCGAATTCGGCCTTTACTTAGCAGGCCATCGCCTATTCGGCGCTCACCTATCGAATTCTTGCCATGAGGTTGAAGTGTGGTGTGGCAGCTCCTCTACGTTCTCTCTCCTCCACCTCTCCCTCCGGCTCTCGTCTCTCTATTTTCCCTATTTTTCCCAAATCCCCCCCCCTCCCAACTACCCCCCCACCTCCCCACCTCCTCTCCTCCCCTTCTCCCGTGTGCTGTGCCATTTCTGGGCCTGGCTGCGCCAAATTACCGCAAAGTGTGGCTGGGCAGCGTCCCTGCATGTTTAACTCATTACGCTTCAAAGCTCCGTGCTTGTGTAACAATGATACCATACATTTTAACCTCTTCAGGCTTATGTAGCATGACAGCATTGGCACACGTCTGCGGCACTTATTGGTATTTTTATTTGGTTTGTGCGTGGGTGCGTGTGCGCTTGTGTGCCTGTGTGGAGGGTGGTCGCTCAGCGGTTAGCGCGCTGGGCTACAAACCTGCGACCCTAGTTCGAATCTCGCTTACACCCAACTCTCGTGACGATTTTCTGAACCGGTCTTGGGACTCCCCTAAGTCGACTCAGTATTAAATGAGTACCTGGTGCGGTGTGTAAATATCGGCACTAGGGAGATAAAGACGGCTGGGCGTGATGCTGCCCCCCCCCCTCACGTGCCATGCTGGGCATTGTTGGTGTTCACTAACAGCACTTGGGTGGTGCAGTGGCACAGTGAGTAGCGCTCCTGCCTTACAGCAAGAAGGTCCCGGGCTCGGGTGCCTTTGTCTGTTTGTGGGTGCTTACACATTGGGTGTTTGCATGTGCTTACACACGTATGTTTGTGTGTGTACCTGCACAGCACTACAAACCCAGTGACCAGAGCTGGATTTCAGCTGATGGCTATAACATGAGTGCTAAGTGATGCCAGAAATAGTCTCGAGGCCTCTGCTGGGATGGCGCTACCTTAAAATAATTCCGGGTTTGGTGAGTAAACAGCAAGACTGGAAAACAAAGGCAGCAGGGTGTTGTGCTGGTTACACAACTCCATTGTTTGTGCTTAATAGGTGCTCGCTTACAACGCTTTAACCAATCGTCTGTTAACGTTTTCGTGGGGAATCTTTGTATTTGGCGTGGGTGTGTGTGTGTCAAATGCAAGTATACAATCTCTCATCTCACTGTCTGAAACCGCTTAGTCCTATACAGGGTCATGGTGAAGCCGGAACCTATCCCGGCAGACACAGGGCGCAAGGCAAGGATATACCGACGATGGGACGCCAGTCCATCGCCGGGCACTGCGGGGCAATTTACCCTGCGAGCCAATCAACCTATGTAGCAGCATGCTTTTTGGACTGTGGGAGGAAACCGGAGTGCCCGGCGAAAACCCACGCAGACACGGGGAGAGCATGCAAACTCCACACAGAAAGGCACCCGAGCCGAGAGATTCGAACCCGGGACCTTCTTGCTGTGAGGCGACAGCGCGAACCACTGGGCCACCGCGCCGCCCAAGTATACAATCAACTGAATTAAACTTGTATTTTTTTTATTTCACTTGTTTTCCATTCTTATTCTACCTCCCAACTTTGAATCAGCGCAAGTTCCGCGAAAGTAACAATCGATGATCACCATCAAATGACTGTCTTCTCGTTTGTGGAGCACAGCTTACATTTCTTAAATTTGCCTAAAAGCCCTGACCCCACGCTCACCCCCTCCACCCCAAACGCCACCCTCCACCCCAAACGCCGCCCTCCCCCCCAAAAAGCCCCCTTTTATTTTGCATCCCGAGCAAGGTATGCATTACCGATCACTGCGATATCTCTTTTATTATTAAAAGTAAAATGATAAGAGGCACCTCTCTAAGACGGGGCGGTATTGATCGGGAGCAACATAAATGAGGCCCTAGGCTGTCAGCAATCATTCTAATTGATTATCATGTCAGTGCTGATGTGATAACGCGGCAAGAGAGGGCTGCACATCGCACCGGAGTCCCGGCGACGTAGGAACGCCATGTCGGCACTGCCGCCGCTCATCAATAATTCAGTCACCTTGTGCCCCGTGATTTCAATTTTAAGTTTGATTAGTGTAATTCATTTTTTTTTTGCCGGTGGTTTAAATCAAGTTTTTTTCTCTTCTCAAATCCTGAAACGAAGTGAACGAGAATGATGGGGACGATGGTGGCACAGAAGCACATCCTGAATATCAGTGGAGGTTTTATAATGCCTTCTTGGTTTAAATAATTCTGCTGGCTCGGTAATCAGACCTAAACGCAATTTGATGATGTCTGCCATCCGCTTTACGAGACTTGCACGGACAAGATGAAGGCAGAAAGGATTAATTGAAATTGGCCGGTACATGTTGAGCGCCTATGTGAGTAAGTCTAAAAGTAACATGTATTTGTATTGGACTACGTATCGTTGTAAAATCGTTGCATCTCACAATTATGAGAGATGACGACGGCTTAGAGAGGCCTTCATCCAGCAGAAGCTGGACAATGGGTGATGATTTTGATAATGGGCTTTTATATTCATCCACGTCCCCTGGCAGGCATCAGGTGCTGCTAATAATAAAATTACTGAGTTGAATCTACTTGTTCACAATGCATGTCGTAAGACATCACACTTTTGGGTGCATCTGTGAAGATGCACAACCCTAATTAGTACGCAATTGGTGCTTTCTGCGGTGGGAGTAGACAAATAAAGGGATGGCCCTTGCGTTAGTGGTGAAATTAATGAAGTCTGGAGATGAATGAAGTGGCCGGTCGGAGTAGAGATGGAATTTCCGAGATTAAAGGCCTCCTGGCCGTGTGTAATAACATTTACGAGTTTGACACGGGGCTCGCGGGCATAAATAATGTACGGGCAGACATTTGAGAGCGATCACCGGCATGCGGAAGGGAGGCCCTCGTCCCTGTTAAGAAAGAGGAGCGGCGTTTGCGTGAGATGCGTCGCGAGACTGATGAGTTCCACTCGCCTGTGGACGAGCTGCTTTTGTCCTGCACGCGCACACGTATACACTTGTACGCACACACACACTAGCATGCACACGTGCACGTACACGCTCCCGTGCACACCCACGCACGTATGTGCGCACGCTCGTATGCTCGCATGTTTGCACGAACCCGCGCGTGCGTGCGCGCGTGCGTACGAGCACGCGTGCGTACGTGCAACCATGCGCACGCGCACAAACACTCGCGTGCACATATGCGTGTACACGCTCGTGCGTGCACTCTCGCACGCACGCGTGTACATACTTGCACGCGTGCATGCGGACGTGCACGCACAGCCCCAGAAAAACATAACAGACAACAAAACAAGTCGTGCCCTCATTTCGAGAGCGATTGATTGAACACACTTTGGTTTATTTTTGTGTACGGTGTATATCTTTAAAATATTGGCTACCGCAATAATGGTGTGCTTTTTGTGTTGTTTATAGGTTCATAAAATGCAAACAGTGGTTTGTTGCTGTGGCCAGATATTGTGTAATTTAACATATTATTATTATACGCAAAAAACTGCAGTATTTTAAAAATGTCTAAATTTACGAGTTAGCTATGTCTGCCAATATTATGATGTAATTTACATATAAGTAGCACATTGTGAACATTAGTTTGTTTTTAACGTTAGAGAGGTCTTTCTGTTTGGTATCATCAGCCTCGGCTACCTGACATTGCTCAGTACCTTTTTCATATTCAAACAGTTGTATTGGATCAAAAAAAATCAAAACATATCATTATTACATTTGTGTCTTAATTTATCACTGAATAATTTTCGTGTCAGTGGCGACCGCAATAGTTCGCATATTATTCATAGCAATGGCCACAGGCAGCGGTATACTGGATCTGGTGTGCAGGGTGTGGAAATATTATTTAGGGCCACCGACCCGGACGAACGGTCCCAAGTCACGTAAAGGCCTGGCTGTGTGGCCACATCACGAAAGCGTGCGGCCTTCATGAGACATCGCGCCAATTGTATACGCTGCTGTGCCCATTCCACTGACGGCGGGAGGAGCGGGGAGGAGGGTGGCGTGCAGGGCCGCCTATTGTGTGCCAGCGTGGAATGGTCGCGTGCCAGTGGACGGGCGGCTCGGAGCGGGACGTCTTGCCGCGCTCGAGCGCTCCAGCACAATGCATGAGCGCGGTTTACGCGCGGCGGGCCCGCCTCGTACTTGACATTTAAATGTCAGTAATGAGCGCATGCTCAATAACTCTGCGGGCGATCCCGCACGGCACGCTAATATGCAGTCTGCCAGGAATTAGTTACACTTGTCTTAGATGCGTTGCGCCTCCCGCCTTCATTAGCAGGGCCAGAGTTCTGATCGGGTCGCCGTAGGCACGCGCCGCTGACAGCTAATTTTTTTACGTTCATGGAGCGAAGTTGGCAGATTCTGTTTGGGAGACCGTTGTGCCCGGAAGGAACGTGGAGGGATCTGAAACCCAGGAAGGGTGGAGGCTCCTCGTGGCTTGCAACGGCACCCGGATGCCGCCTGACGTCGAACCGCACCGGCGTTCGCCTTCGACCGCGGGAATGCAACGAGAATGCTCGCACAATAATCCTCCTGGACTTCTTGTTGTTCTGGAATAAGTACAGCGGTAGACCCAGATGGCATTTTAAATGTGTATTTTATGAAAGTGGTCTCTAACTCGTCGTTCCCAGAGTCTTGAACAATCAATCTTAATGTAGCCGGTGTGGGCTCAATTGTAAAGAGTCACATGTGCTATTGTCATACCATGCAGTGTGGACATATATTAAAGGGGGAATTGATTTAGGAGTTCACTCTGGGACAAATTAAGGAATCCGTTCGGATTCGAATGTGTTCGGCATGTGTTTTAAAAGTGATCTTGTGTTTTAAAAGTGATCTTGTGTTTTAAAAGTGATCTTGTGTTTTGAAAGTGATCTTGTGTTTTAAAAGTGATCTTGTGTTTTAAAAATGATCTTGTGTTTTAAAAGGTTGGAGTCGCCTGGTCGAGGGTAAGTATCTATATTTATTACAGAGGGTGTAAGGTGTAGCTATAACCAGGATGTGACGCCAGTACATAGCACGGCACACTTTTTGGGGCAATTTACTCAGCACGCCAATTAACCTAGGTGGGAGGAAACCGGAGTGCCCAGCGAATTCAATTAAAGAATGTATATAAATGCCTAATACAATGAAGTGGAATTAATTTAATACAATTAATTCCGTTCATTTCTTTCTTAAATCATAATTGATTATCTCAGTCGCGTTTTAAGATATATACAAGTAAATAAAATTCAATCTGTCGCAATAACAAAACGAGCTACAGATTAAGATTCAAATGTCAACCTTATGGCAAAGACTTCTATTTTTATTATCCTAGCTAAACATGCAACTCCATAATGTTTTTTGCAATTCTGCATTGGTAACAGCACACCAGCATATACAACAAAAAAACTCGAGGCATTCATCAATAACCCTGCCCAACTGTATAAAAATATGTATTTAATAGGTGACATTTTCGACAATCACCCTCGTCATGCAGAGAGATCAGCTTTCCACCGTCCTCTGTCGGGCGAAGATTGCTACAACTCGCGATGCCGCCCGTTAGATATTTATTCTCCTCGTTGGGAACGCGGTTTGAGATTTATAAAAAATTAGCCGTGGCGAACAGCTCAGGGTTTTAGTGCTGAGCGTTCTAATGAGCATCGCCCCTCGCTGCTCCTTGCTGTTCCCCGCTGCTCGCAGCATCGGCATTGTCGGAGTGCCAGGCCTCTCCTGCACTTCGCCCCGTTCGGTGTCGCTGCCGCCAGGCATACTGCACCAACGCCAGACCAACGCCGCACTCATGCCACACTAACGCCCAAGGCGGAGCTGTAATTACCAGCCGACCAGTCAGCGTGCGCCTCTTATTTTGTCAAAAATAGAAATGTTCCTTTACGTGCGTGTGCGGCATGTGTGTTCTATTTGCGTTCCTACTGCAGCTATATTTACTGTATATTCTCTGCACACGTTGCGTTGTTGGTGCTCGTATTGGATTTCGCGTGCGGCAGACTGTGCGTGCGTCTGTACCACAAACACATCCTGCACATTAAATATTAAAGCGCAGGGAGGCAGCGCGCATGGCGGATGTGGCCGCTCGCTGGGGCACGGTTGAGATGCCCCCCCCCCACGCCCTGACCCAGGGTCGCCGTGGATGGGGGAGTTGGGGCAGGGAGGCAGCTGCACAAACCTCATTGGTTACCCGACCTCGTAAACACCTCATCTGCCACGGATTCGCACTCCTCCTCATTCACACTCTCGGCGCTCCGTCAATCATCGTCGCGGCTTCACTGCGCCGCCTCCTCCGGACACTCGTCATGTGCCCGCGGGTGCCGCCGCACTTCGCAGGGCAGGAAACAATGCGACCGTCCGGTGATGGCTTTTCCGCCGGGCAACGACGAAGCGCTACGGCCTGGACTCGCTCATGTGTTACACGATCAAAGTCAAACCTTATACAAAAAAACACAGCGATGGCAGAGGAGGGATAAGAAGGGATTGATGGGAAGTGGGGGGCAAGAAATACATTAAAAAAAGCCCTCACTGGCGGTTTTTATTTTGCGCACCAACTGTACAGTGCGGCGAAAGCAGTTCGGCTCATTTTATAGAGGGGGGGGGATGTCGGGAGTGCCGAGCAGATATCAAAGAGGCAATCTCGGACGGCGCAGACAGCGGTGAATAACGCGCGTCCAGCTGTGATCCAGTGAAAAGCTGTGCCGCGTCTGGCCAATCTCACCCGTGGCAAATGTTCATCTCCGTCAATCACTTTCAGTTAATTAGAGAATCACGGCAAACGCGCTCTTGCCGAGTCGGGGGGAACTACAATGGGGATCTTGGAACCGTAAGATTTCGTTTCGCCTTGGGCATTTGACAAAATAACACACATAAGGTGCTGGGCTTTGCAAGTGTGCTCGGGGCTAAGTGAGAAGGAGTTGATAGGGGAGAAGGGAATGATTCTGGGGGGGGGGGTATTGCTGCAGTTTACACGCAACAAGCCGTCGCTCTTCAGCCTACCTTGGTGTGGGACGGCTCGCGGTTTTCGACATTTCAAGCAAGCATCAAAACCAAACGGTGAAAATAATTTAGACTTCCCGTATCCTGTCCTGTCAATGTTTGATGTCGTTTCAAATCAAGCGCCCGCGTAGCGTGTTGCTAATTTTGATTGTGAGCATTCTCGGCCACTCGCTAGTGGGCTCAAACGATCGTGATCGGCGTGTCGCCAAACGCTGTGGCTTGTGACGATTTTATTTGATGAGGTCGTCATGTTGCCCAACCGAAAAGTAAATTTGTGACTCAGGAATGAGGATAATTGGCGTTGTGTGCGACGCGATGGGGGAAGTTTAGCCGTGACGTTTGGCACAGCGTAAAACGGCGATGCTGCGTCGACGGTGGTAACCGGCGACCGCAGTGCAGACCCTATTACCCAATAGCTCTGGGAGAGGACACCTGACCGTACTTCACCTCGCTGGTCGCCATCATCTCTCAACAGCAGCATTGGGAGGTGATGGCGCCTCGCTGAGGACTCGAGCCAGCACTGCATGCGTTGTGGTCGCGGCATGCGTGGGACTCGGCACAAGAATGTGCACTGCTCACTGAGGGATGCTCTTGGGTTGTGCTATTCCTCTCACCCCCCTCCCCCCCCGTGGCCAACCTTTGTTTCGTTTTCGGCCACTGATGATGATATTTACAAAAGATTTAGACCTTGTCTTTGTTTAATATTCATTATTAATACCCACTTAATCCTGTGCAGGCTTGCGGGGGGACTGGAGCCTATCCCAGCCAACGGAGGGGGCAAGACGGGGGAATACCCAGGATTTAGCACCAGTACCTCGCAGGGCACACTTTTTGGGGCAGTTTAATTAGCAGAGCAATTAACCTAGGCAGCAGTGTGTCTGCAGATGGTGAGAGGAAACCAGAGTACCCACTGACAACCCACGCAGACACGGTGAGAGAACATGCAAACTCCACACAGAAAGGCACACGAGGTGGGAATCGAACCCGGGAACCTTCTTGCTGTGAGGCGACAGCATTACCCACTGTGCCACCATGCCATCCTTTGTTTAATACGTTCATTTGATTTGTATATTTTTTGTAATGCACGAAACATGAATTGCATTTCGAGTTTGCATTTTGATCAGCACGTCTCGTAGATTTGTCACGGCTAAAAGCGTGAGAATTTCTCTTCGTGACTTTTTTCAGGACAGCTGTGTCGAGCGTTCCCCCCTCCCACTCCTTTCCAACATTCCACCTTTGACGCTTGAAAGCAGTTCTCATTCAGGCTACGGCCAAACGACCCCCCTCGAACTGTGCTTGGCACGGGAACGGCCTCGCCATCCAGCCACTGACAGAGCACGTGGCAGTGGTCTAACGGGCCGATTGCTGCTGTAAGGAGCGCCTGCGTGCGTTGAAGCTGAATTGTCGTCGGCTCGTGGCAAAGTTTCGGTGACCGAACCAAGAAAAAAACACCCGCACCGAAAAATCTATGAGGGAATCTGGGGCGTGCTATGTGGACACAGTAGGATGGAAGGAATGAATGTAACAGGCTGTGCAGGGAGGTTTATGTTGAGTTATGATTAGCCTTTAAATGTCAGCATTAATAAACATCACCGGCGTCCTCGGTTGCTCACTCTTCCATGCTATAGGCATGGTATTCATGCGTCGCTGTTGTTGGGATATCGCGTCCACTCACGCAGAATCATTAAGGTTTTTTTGAATCTAACCCAGCGTAGCGTCCGGTAAACCCGTTTTGCGCGTCCGGGAAGCTCCGCCGCGCAGGCGGCGGCGTGGAGGGACCCTCGCCGCTCCCAACGCGGGTTTTATTTTTTTTGGCCATCGCCCGGGAACGAACGTCGACCTGCTTCGGTGTGCGGCCGCCCCGATCGATACTTCATCAGAACAAATTGTCACATCGGCCCACGCCGTCACCGTGCCGCCGCGTTTTAATTACCATTCCGCTCGGCTGCGGCGCCTCGTGTGTGCCCCGTCATGCGTGACGGCGACGAAGAGCGGCTTCCACGACGCGCTCCAGGAAGCGGGGCTTGGCCGCGCGACCAGGGTTTCGTGAGCGCTCATCATGTCCTGCGTTTCTTCCCGAGCGCACGGAGGCCGCCGTGCGCTCGCGTAGCATCGCGCCGCATCACAATCTCCATCTTCTTACACATGGCTTGCACAGAGCAGCGATGAGCGACTCGGGAGCGAGCGATTTATTTGTTCAGTATCCTTTCAATTAAATGGGGGCAGGGGGCACGCTGAAACTCAGGAGGTGGCCAATGTGTTTACACGAAGTTGAACGCCGTTGCGGCGTCTCCCTCTTTAGTTTCACACGCTTCCTACCCGAATCCCCATGTACGGCTGCGATGCCCATCGTGTCGGCGTACCAGGTCGTCGAATTAACTGCGAGAATGAAGTAGGGAGCTGGAACTCTAGCAGGCGAGGGGTCTGTGTGAAAAAATGCTGAGTTCCGTCAATAATTGACCTCGAGTGTGCGTTCTGTCCAGCCGTCTCCAACTCTTGCAGATGGTTATGTTTATCAAATGGCTTGGCTGACCGTTGATATGGGGGGGGAGGGGGGGAGTCTTCAGCTGGGTGGCTAGCCCCCTCCTCACCCCCCTCTTCACCCCCCTCCCGCTGCAGGACCGATGTTGTTCCCATGCCGACTGTTCTCACGAGGCCGTAGAAACGAGCGGCCGCATGTCCGACAACCGGTGGCTTGCGCTGAGTTTGACCTTTAGAGGGCGGTTGTGGATGCCAGCTCAATCATACGGGGAAGGCAACCTGCCCCCCTCCAAAACAAAGTTTCCAGGGAGAGTGGGGAGGGGGGGGGGCGTGGAAGTAGGAGGTTTCCCGTGGTGAGAGGGGAGGGGACAGCAGCTGTTCTCTTCGTTTTGATACAAAATGCTGTTGCTGCTGAGTTTTCAACTCGGCCGATATATCACAGTACATGGGATGCAGTGTCTGGTGAGTACGCGCTGTCTGACCATGTGGCTGACTCCGCCACTCTCTACGTGGTTTCCTCACTCCTCTTGAGTCATTCGTTCTTCAGTCTAATACCTTTAACATTTAAAGAAACAATGTGCCACACATTGCAAATTGTGAAAAAGTTTTTATTTTGCTTTTTAATGTAACGCAACGCTGCCGCTGCGTACCTCAGGAGTTTTTATAACCACGACGTGTATAAACCAGGTGTGAACCTGATGAGTCCGGGATCCTTGTGAACGGAGAGACCGTCGTCACGAGAGAAGTGGAACAATTGTGATGTCAGTGGTAATGCAAGTGTGAAAACCATAGAGGAATGCCTCTTAGATGTTAATAGAGACATTCATTTGTTGTCTAACACTAGGGTACGGTGGAATACGTGAAAAGCTACATTTACATTTCGAGTGAGACACGTTTGAGAATGAGGTGCGATCTTTGGTTTACCAGTAATTGCACATGTGGGCAACAATGCATATGATTATGGGTCCACCATTCTCAGCTGGTGAGCTGTGACCCATCAGCAGATGACGAACACCACATTATGGGTCTTTGGAAACCAGACGCAAGTTGGACAAGTGAGTCTTGAGATGCAAAAGATTGAGACACTCTGATTTAGGTAATGGTCAGCATTTTAAAGCTTTCACAATAATGCATGTGGGGACTAACTTTTAACGTGATTGAGTGTAGTTTTAGAAAACGCGTTTTTCTTACAGCATAAAGCAACGATTCGACATGTCCCCGAAACCACATGAGCCTTCACCACCTTCTTGGCTTGGATGACTCCCTCGGTCCGCATATGCCCAGCGCTATGATACTTTGGGCAATCGTTACGACGAAAGTCGACGCATTCTGTCTCATTCGCAGTGCTAATCGGTTGGCGTAACCTTTATCAACGGTGATCTATCTGCTGCGGACATACCAGGGGATTGATGGCAGTCCACATATGCAGTCTGTGACCGAATCCAGATTCGCGGAGCTCCTCTCGCACTTCCCAACTGATAGACCTCCGCTTGTGCATGGTCACGCCATGGTCACGTCACGAACACGCCATTGTCACGTCACGAACACGCCACGTTCACGCCATGATCACGCCACGTTCACGTCACGGTCACGCCACGTTCACGCCACGTTCACGCCACGTTCACGCCACGTTCATGCCATGGTCATGCCACGGTCACACCACGGTCACGTCAAGAATACGCCACGAACACGGCACAGACATCAGCCACATGGCTCGGCATGATCGTCGCGAGTTCAATCTCTGTTTTGGGGGATTGTCTCAACTCATCGGCCTTGGCCGATATAATAACCCACACTCCATGGATAAATCGAGAGTGATCGTCTTATTTGGAGACTCGCCTCACCATAGCAACCTGGAGTTTCCACCTCCAGCCCTGAGCTGTAAACGGGAGCCTTCGAAATTGACTTCAGTCCATGCCCGCGGTAATGAAGTTGATAATTTTGCAGCCACTTAGAATTATTGATAAGTGTCGTGTGCGCGCGGTGAGCGAGACATCTGTCACGCTCTCGTGTGACAGGAGAGATGAATGTTCAAGCGGAGAGGGGGGAGCTCGGCTCTCCTCTCGCTGTGAGAGCTCATCAGACGAGGTGACGTCACTGCCGGATCAAAACAACCATGCTGCTCTACCGTCTGCATGATGAGGATTTCCACCTCGTTTTCAAAAACCCACTTTCGAGGCAATGCGATTTTCGGCTAAAATGAGCATTGAGCCGGTGGTAAACATTTCACATTCCTATGGTGTGAGTGAGCCTCTCCATAGCGTAACCACTGTTGACTACTCACACTGGTACTCACTTTGTCGAGCCTGGCAGGATGATGGGCTGATTGAAAACATGTAAAACGCTTCAAGGTGCAGCCCTACAATTGCTTGCTCACGCTGCTGCTGGTGGAAGGGCCTCCACTAGACAGAGCTGTAGAGAGCCTGCCTTGAGCGTTTGGCCTACTCTTCCTCACTCACCAGTTAACGTTGGAATGAGATTTCATCTCTGTTACTCTCGACGACCCTGAAACGAGGACGGGATGACGGCGCGACTCTCAGGAGTGAGGTGTGGGGGGCGTTCACGTTTTGTCGCGTGGCTGTTTGCGGTGCGTCCTGTCGACAGGTGCGCTGACAAATGATCTCATGGTGCGATGGCTACGCCACTCCCCGCACCGCCAACGAGTGCAATCTGGACGAGGATCTAACTTGCTGCCCCTTGGGGTGCCACTCCCAATGCCCTGCATCTCGACCACAGCAGCTCCACGCTTTCCAATGTTTCCCCAACCTCACGGTTTAATTCCACTCGGTGGCCCGGGTTTTGTATCTATACCCGACACACCATATCCAGCATACGACTGTGGCTACCAGTCTCGTGCCACCTACTCCAGTCTACCAGTGACCCATCAAATGTTTTAGTGGCAAGCCTGAGATGAATGTGGAGTGTCTGGTTACTCACACTCACGTTGTTATAGATGCGTTAACACGGTAGCTGAGTGTTTGAGAAGGCCTTACATGTGGGATGCAGTGCGCACACGCGAAAGACGTGGAGGAGGAATCCCGCTGGTTCGGGAATGGGTTAAGAGACATGGAGCGGATGGGTAAACATGCCAGCCTGCGCGTCGCCCGCCAGAGGAGCGCAGCGCTTGCCAGGATCACAAGGGACTTGCAGCAGCCTCCGCCCGCGGGCAGCGGTGCAGGCTCGCGTTGCGCGCTATCGCAGCGCTGCAACTCGGCTCCGCTAATTCCGCCACCTGCCCGTCCGCCTGCGCGTGCTCGCGTACGCGGGCGGGAGGCCACCGACCCCGAGGTCACCGTGCGTCCGACCTCTACATTCAGGGAACTGGTTTAACAGAGTGTCGTGCTTGCGGTGCCGTGTCACTTGCATGTCAGGGCTGCGTCCGGAGCACGCAGACACACCCGCTGACTTGGCTCTTCTATTTACGGCTCGTGCCTAAGCCGCGTTCCAAGAGGAAGCTCGCTGGGATCATGCGCCAGCACCCGCGCTGCCGTCGGCGGACCCGGTAATTAACGCGGCAAGCCCGTACCTCCCCTTCCAGATTTGTTTTTTGGCAATTTATTACTTTAGAAGAGGAGTCAGCTGCTCGGAAACACAATGAGATTTTTTTTTCTCTTTCTCTGAATTGAATGAGATGTCACGCATTCGAGTTGCTCGTTAGAGCTGCCAGATTTGAGAATGCTGATGAGTATCGACATTAGTGAAGCTCTTGAGCTCCCTGCAGACGAGGCGAGGGCACGGCCTGCGCTGTCCCCACCACCTCCCCCCCCCCCTCAACCCCGTCCTGAACTCTGGTCCCGTACGATATGGCAACCCCTTCTTTGTGTCAGGTCACGGCTCGTGATGTCGGAGGTCGCGCTGCATTGACAATTATGTAGCACGTATGTAGTTCATACATTTATCAACGAGAGGCCCGGATAATATATTTCCACTTATAACATATTTCGCTGTTTGAGTGTGCGGTACGACACACGTAATCCAGTGGATGAGGGTTCCAGAAAGGCATGCACCGTAGCCGGACAGCAATCACCTGTGAAATCACCTCCGTTCAAATCCCCGGAGGTGATTTCACGATCTGCCTGATATCATCCGATCTCCGAGTTAAGCAGGTTCCACCTGGATAATGGGGGAGGCCCGTGCGCAGCAGGTTACTCTTTGCTCTGGGACTCTCTGCGTGATGAGTATGTGGATGCGGCAGATGCTGGGCACGCAGTGGTTGCATATGCTGTGATCCCGTGCTCTGGAGGCGGCAGCGGGGGTTGAAGGATCACGCACAGATGAGGTGGAACTTCCTTCCCGTGGGTGTCGAGGAAGAACCGAGCCCTTGCTCACCAGGAGAAGGCAATACAGTAAGCGGTCAATCACCGGTGTGTTCCAACTGTGGGGGTTTCCTCCACGTAGTTCCAGCTTCTGCACACTTGTATAAATGCTCGTCGATAATTGTCTGAAAACACCTAAAATTAAAACAACTATTTCAGGACCTTGCTGGAAATAAAAAGTTATATGAGTCAGTGTGGTTTTCCTGGATTAAAAAAAAATATATATTGTTTTATTATTATCATTGTTATAGAATATTTAGTTGTACTATACTTACGTGTTCCATTGTCTATGCACCCTAGCCCAGACTTGATCAGTGTGGTGAAGTATGGTCAAAAAATACCCGTGACCTGCGCGTCCTCTATATCGATTCGGCCGCATTTGTCATACTCTTACTATTATTACGAGCCCATTCGTTATCCTCAATAAACGCGCGGGGTTTGGCGGCCGTCCCAGGTCCCTTGGCTTTGCCGGCATGTGCGCCGGACGTCTTTATCATCGTGGTCCCGACATGCGCTGTTTTAAGGAAGAAGAGGAGAAAATATGCGGCTGGTTTCTCCACTTCTCCCGTTCTCTCTCATTCCTTCACCCGGGAATTGTCCCCGCAGTTGAAAACCGGGGAGGCACTAAATTGGTCCAACAGAGATCCCCCTCATCAGAAATTAATTGTCGGTCCGACGTAACGAGCAACAAACCTGGACTTTATTTGCGCAGTGGGGGCCCCGCCGGCTAGCGTGGATTGCGTGGCAAACGATGCCTCCCACAGCGGTGGAGGGGGGGGGGCGGGGACCCGTAGGGACCGGTGGGGACCAGCAAACCATGGGCGGCGGTGCTGGCGCGGCGCTGCGTGGCGTGGCGGGGGCCGACGGCAGGTCCGGCCGGGTACGAGTGGAGGGGAGGAGGAGGGAAGGCGGAGGGACAGAGAGAGCTGGGAGGGCAGCTGGCGCGTAGGCGAGTAGAGCAGAAAGTGGCTCATCGCCGTGACGTGGCTCCAGGTTGGTGATTGGAACATGAAGGCAGTGAATAGTGATGGGGCCAATGATGATCGGTGGTGATAGTAATGAAGGACCAGTGCTGAGCTGCTATCACGCCAGTTCTCCTTGTTAAACCGCATGAACTCTCCACCCTCGTCTGGCGGAGACAGCACTGATGATGAAGCCACTGCCAGTGCCTTATATTTTCTCAGTTATTTTTGAGAGTCCATGGGTCTCTATTAGAGACTGTGGATCTCTATATGAGCCTGTGGGTTTCTATATGAGCCTGTGGGTTTATATATGAGCCTGTGGGTTTCTACGATCCGGTGGGTTTCTATATTAACCCGACGGGTTTCCATATGCGCTTGTGGGTTTCTGTATTAGCCTGTGGTTCTCTCTATGAGCCTGTGCGTTTCTATGAGCCTGTGGGTCTCTATGAGCCTGTGGGTTTCTGTGTGAGCCTGTGGGTTTCTGTGTGAGCCTGTGAGTCTCTGTGTGAGCCAGTGGGTCTCTATCTGAGCCTGTGGGTCTCTATGTATGTGAGCCTATGGATCTGTGTGTGAGAAAGCACTGATAGTGAAGCCACTGCCAGCACATTTCAGTTTCTCACTGAACCCAGCTGCAGGCACTTTGAGCTGAGACTGAAAAACCTGGGCTGGTGTTCGTAACCTTCTCAACGTGGAGCCCAAGCTGGCTGTAGCCATGTTCTCCAGAACCTCTTGCTCATGCTCAGAGTAAAACTTCTCACTTCCTCGGTTTCCGGTAACATATTTTATAAAAACATTTATCGGTAAATTAAAAATCGGGCAAAACTTGATCCCGGATGATGTAGGAGTGCTAATGAATCACTTTGAAAGCTCTCACCAAGAAAGTGCTCGTTAACCGTTTATCTAATTTGGTCACACGGCTGAGTATACATTTCATTAACCTGCAGCGAAGGCGCACACAGTACAGAGTGGAGCTGAGAGCGGCGGAAAGGAGTGGACGAAAAGTTTGCACGGCCCCGCTCTAATTTACAATGGCCAGAATTAGTTTGGGAATTATGTCACGGGGAGCGGGTGGCAGTAAATCCCGTGCGGCGGCTGCAGCCGTTGTTGTCGCTGCAGTTTGTCCCAGCGGAGCATCCGTGTCGGGAGAATTGAGGGTGACGTTTTCTAAATCGCGGCGTCTCACTTGTTGGATGCGGTGCGAGTCAGCATTGGATTTAATATCTGCCTCGGTCATTATGCCGCGAGCAAGGGAAGCATTAGGCGCGCCGCAATTTCCTTTCAGAATATTGAAAAATCCCCCTCCTTGTAATCCAGCATTCCCTCATTAATGGGACAACGACGACAATTATACCCTCGGAATTGTATTAGCTAAAAAAATGTCCCATCTATCACCGGGAATGATAACGGCCCCTGCGCAATGGGCATTGACTTACTAGGCAACCTTTCTGTCAATTCGTGCTGTTCGGGTAATTAAACATTTATGGCCAGAAAATGTATCTGCTGTTTGTCCGCAGGGCTTCCCCTCGCGACCGAACGCAAGCGTCTGCCTGTCTCTCTGTACCCGTCCTCCTGCCCGCCGCCACACCTCGCACTGTCTCCCCACCTCGAGCCATAATTTGGTTTCAGCTCCTGGTCGCCCCGCTCGCTTGTGGTGGTGGCGTGCAGTGTGAGGGGAGGGGAGGCGGGGCGCTGGGGTTGGGGGGGGGCGTGAATGAATCACGGTGGGAGGGAGAGCGGGCGCCGGGTGGGTGGGGGTTGGAAGCGGACGGTGGGTGGCGGGAGGGGGTGCGAGGCAGACTGAAAGGTAATCGCACAGTTTAATAATTCTTTCTTGTTGTGGAGAAAATGAGGGGAAATTGTGGAGGGTAATTGAGCCAGCGATATTGGGCCATCACTTGCGGTAATGTTGTTATGATAAACGTGGGCCGAAGTTGCCCAATCAGCAGGGCGTTGCTGTGGCGACGGAAGGTCACACAATATGGCCCTTTGCCCCAGCTGTCAGATGGATGCAAATGCATGTCTGGCAGCAGGAAGCGAGTGGCTTAGCAGAAATAATGAAAGAACCGCTCCTCGACATTACTGCTTATTACACGCAATATACGGAGGAGATGGCTTCGGTTAATATTGATTTACACCGACCTCGAATTTACACATCATCAGTGCCTCTTGTCATTTCACTAGAAATGATGGATTTACGAGTCCTCTCAAATTTGATAATGCTATTCAGCATTAAGCGTCGCAGAGTGTTTTGTGAACGTCCGCGTTAGGTTTTACGCGAGCAGCACAAATGCAGGGTGTGTGTAAATACGAGCGCTCAAATCTAGCGATAAAGCCTCGACGTTTGTTATTTTATTGGGTCCGCATTTGCGACGACGTCGTGCCTGCTCGCCGTACCCTAGCGCGACTTAGCGGCGACAAAAACAAACAAAAAACTCCATGAGAATCAAAATCGCTTGCATCCAACAGCGGCGTTATTTATATGTTCCCCCACCCAAATCGCCAGAGTCGAACACAGATAAATGTTCATGGCTCTGCGAGGCGACATTGGGCAGCGCGCCTCGTGGCAGAGCTTTCTGCGCCCGGTTGTTAGCAGAGAGCCTCTCTACGGCGTCGCTCGTTGGCAGTGTCTCTTTTTGGGGGCCAATTTAATTCACGGCGCCACAGTCCGCTTGGTGAAAGCGTCTGCGCGGGTTACGGGAGAGGAGCGCGTGACCCCTAGTGGCCTCGCAGCTCGCCCTCTCTCTCGCCGATCGCTTCCGTCCCCAGCGTTCCCAGGCGCGATCGTTTGACCGCCGCAGTTCGCATCCGCAAGCCTTAGCCGAAACGGCGGTTTGGGCTCGACCCGAGCGAATCTGCTTTACCTGGCTTAAGTTGTTCTGCGTCTCCGCTGGCATTGATTGATCGACTGCTTCGCGCCGTGAAATGACGTGTGCCCACTGTTTTGTGATACGCGGTCACACTTCTATGCTATGCAGAAATCCAAATCCAAATTGCGAAAGAAATTTGTGCGTTTGTAGGAGAGTGCGAGACAAAATGAGGCGAGTGCGTAAAGCGCATACGTGCGACCGCATCTCGGTATTCCATAGAAATGTGAGACGCCGGGTGAATTTTAATGTGAATTTGAGAAAAGTACTTTGTCGCTTGCTATCATTTCCCATATTTTTAATTGGTTGTTACCAGCTCTACGCATTGTAAATAGTAACATTTTATTCATTACATAACCGATTTACATTTTTGATTAATAAAGCTTAGAGAAATATTGGTGCAACAGTCTCCAATTAACAAATTAAAATAGCATTTTTCGCCCATTAGTATTTTCTTCAAAGTATGTTTTTAACGTTCGGGCATGCGCCCGTACACTGATTTCAACCCGCACTATTCTTATTTAAATACCGTCTTGTTGCCCCATTTTAATCCTGAATGACAAGTCGGCATCATCCAGCACAGATTAAATTTATGGCAGATGCAATCTTGTAATTTAGCTAAGCCAAAAAACAATCAAGTAATCTGGATTAGTGCTGCTGATCGCGGATCTGCATAACTGGAATAACGTCCGAATAATTTAGTTTTTGCGATCCGTGCACAGAATATAAGTAAATGCTCTGTAAACCGTGGGGGGCTATTACTGCACGTAACGCGGGGGCCCTGTGCCACCGCTTAGAGCAATCGCGTATAAAATACGCAACAATTCGTCGGCCATAAAGTCGCTTTGTCATATAAAATACGGTGAGATTTACGTGCGCACGTGAGCTGCAACCTCAACGCACTGTACCGACATGAGATGGGCAAAGACTGGTGTGGAGGGGGATGGATCGCTGATCAGCAGCCTGGTGAGTGTGGAGGGAAGGGGGGGCATGGTTCCTGTCCATGTCCTCTCGCCACAGCCATACACACTTCCCTGGCCTCAAACTCGGCCTACAAAGACAAGTTCCTCCTGCAGTCTTGCAAACCGCAGGCACAAGTGCCGTTCGCGAGCACCAATAGCGAGCTAACGTGGGGTACAGTGTGGCCAGAATCTTTACTTGATAGCCTTTCGGTCTCTCCGGTGGTCAGGGATGATTGTAGCGCTCGACGCAGAAAGGCATTGGAGGTGGCCGTTTAATAATGATAATTTCATTTCTAGAGCGCTTTTCACCGAGGGATCACAAAGCGCTGCACAGAGTCTGTGGAGAGAGCGGCATGTCAACAACAACATCAGAGTAAATCAATTAAAGTAAAACAATGACTATAAATCAATGAAGGACGTAAATTAACAAATAAAATTATTGTTATACAAATAAAAGAAGGAAGAATTATTGCTGAGCAGGAGCGGGTCAACAGCGAGCCATCACCCAGGCGTACAGCAGTGAGCAGCAGATTGGTTCAGAAGTCGGTCCTCCGAATCAACTCCTCTGAGATCCAGCGTTTGTATCTTGGGTTTTCAGCATACCTGATCTAACATGACGCTCGTGCTCCCAACCGTGGGTGCAGTGCAACGCGTGTATTGGCAATAGCAGGCCCTGCGGTGGGGGGCGCTTGCATTGCGCTGCCTAGCAGCGCGGCATAATGGGGCCATTGGCGGCATTCTCGCGTGCGGCGCGATGAGGTTCCAGGGGGTGATGATGGCAGGGTAGCGGGGTGCGCGGGAGTTGCCTTCAGCTGACCTGGCGGTCCCATCTGGCCCGCGCGAGGCCCGGCCCCACGGGTTGTCCCACGGGTTGTGACCCTGCACTCGACGTGTCGTTTATCCAGCGCAGCTCACTGGGCTGCCACGTGGTCGCCGCGCCGCAACGCCTCGAAGCCTCGCAGCCGGACATGGCTTACCATTATCGCTCGTTATGCAGGGACAACCCACGTCACTTAATTACTGCAACGCTCCACCGCTGCATGGGCCCAGATCGCACCTCCGTCCGATGGGAGACAGCCTTCTCGCGCATTCCTCCCAGACTCTGGAACTCCCTTTCTTTGGAGATTCGATCAGCTGAGTTCCTTGGCAACTTCAAATCCCATCTCAAGACTCATTTGTTCCGTAAAGCCTTGAATTACTCTGGCCAGGACTGTTGATGTGGCTCATTGTTGTTGTGCTGTGATGATGGCTCGTTGCTGACCTGCGCCTGCTCGGGAACATTTATTCCTTCCTTTATTTGTAAGTTTAACATTGATTTTATTTGTTATTTTATGTCTTTTATTGATTTATGGCCATGATTTTATTATGATTGATCTATGCAGATGTTGTTGTTTACATGCCGTTCTCTCCACGGCTCTGTGCAGCACTTTATGACACTCGGGTAAAAAGAGCTCTAGCCGTGCAATTATTATTGTTCATCATTGACAAATGTAGGGGTCGCTGCCCCTAGGTGCATAGGGACTATGGTCTCTAGCCCTCTCAATCACTGTCGTGCCCACGAGTCAGGTAGCGGCTGGAGAAAGGAGTAGTGGGTTCTGACTGTCCGCTGCTGCCCCTACCTTGTTGTGCCCCCCAGGCCCCTCAAAGGGAGACCCAACACGAGGATAGGGGGGTCCTGTGGCGGCAGGCTCTGGCAGGGCTCCGCTATCTGGCCGCCCTCAACCCTCCATCCTCCCCAGAGAATTCTACCTATCTGGCGAGGGCCACCCATTCCTCTGCGTTCTGCCGCACTCCCCACTCACATAACACCAATCACTACGCCACGGGTCCCCCGACACACACCCTGACATGGCAAGTTAACCACTGTGCCACCGCTCCCCACACCCAACACGCCAACTGCTGCACCACCGCTCCCCCACACACATACACAGTGGGCCAGACACTGCACTACTTGCTTTCCATCACACCAGATATTATTACCATACACACGTCAATGATGTTAAAGACGAACTTTATTCCTCACTGCCCATCCGGTTCGTCACTACTCTCACTCCCCATCCATTATTCTTGTGGTCATTTTTCCCACCCTTATCCTCCTGCTCCAAAGTGGCGGCCCCTTCACCCACCATGTGGCCCTTTCCCTCCTATCTCTCCATCTATTGTCAGCCTACGGGTCCCTCGGGGTCTCACCAGCCTTTATGTGTCTCCCCTGGTCTCCCCTCTGTTCCTAGACCCTCTTTGGTAGATGCCTTTGTTTCCCTAAGACTCACTTATCCTGGCTGCTCCTACCCGGCCCCCCAGTTCTTCCCCGAACAATGGTGCCACCATCTCTCCCCCTATCTTATGTCTACCCGTGTCCCCCTGCCACTGTGTCTCAGCTATCTCTCACTGCTCCCATTTCCCGTGTATCTTTCCAAGTCTCTTCCTCTCCCTCTGTATTCCCGACGGTCGCCCGTCCACTCCTCTCAGCTAATGTTGCTCGGTCCTTAGCAGCACCACCCGCTCACCCTCTCTCTTCCTCTCTCTCCTCTCTCCCGGAAGTCCCCTCCTCTCTCCCAATTCGTCCAGCTTATCCTCCATAATCCCGTCCCCATTGGCCCTTCTCTCCACTCTCCCACCACCAGTATTCTTATTCCTGATTGGTCAGTCGTCGTCTCTGATATGGCAGCTCTGGTTCCAAGCGCAATTGGGCTGGAACCTGCCCTTGGTGGTGCCCCCGGCTTAACCAAATTCCACAACTTGGGGAAAACCTTGGATTTTATCCTCCCCCTGATGGGGGGTCCTGGTCGAAAACTCATAGCGTGGGCTCGGGGTGCACCAATGCGGACCTCTACACTGTTGTTAGGTGTCGGTTGTGAGATTCATGGCACTACATTGTCCCCTCCGGTGGCCAACTTCGTCCTGGGTTCGGGTCACCGCCTCCAATCCAGTGCCATGGTCGTGAAGTCCTGCGGATAGGTGGGCGTCCGGGGTAGTCATCCTGTCTGAATGGGAGCGCGGAGCTATTCCGGCGGCGCTTCGAGGCCTGAGCGGGTTGGGGAGTGAGAGACGGGTGCACTGGTAACAACAGAATTAGTGGGGGGTTTGGCCGCCGGCACCACTCACGTCGACGCCATCTCTACAGTCAGGGGCCTGACCCAAGGGTGGACCCTGCCACCGGAGCATTATCGGTTGCTGGTTCTTCGAGCACTGGCACGCCCCCTCGGTCGGTGGGGTGTGGCCGCCATAACGGTGATCTCTCCTCCCGATGGCACCTCCCCTCGGCCTCCACTTCTGCGGAACCGCACCTGTGCAGGGTGGTGGGTCAGACACGGGTTTGTTATGCAGAGCACACACGTTAAATCGGGGTCTGGGCTGCTGCCATCTCTCTTCCTCACGTCCCGGCACCCATCAGACCCCAACGCGCTCAAACCTTAGTCGACAATGGGGGTGCCCAAGCCACCCTCCCCGACATGGCCACCAGTTGGCACATCCCCTCCCCTGGAAATGTTCCCTCCAATTCAGCCTGCTGCTTGTTATTGACCTGCTGGAGCTTGTCGCAATGCGCTTCAGCAGCGGCCTCTTGTGCCGCCAGGGCCTTGCTCTCACAAGCACGTCTCTGCAGCTCTTCCTCTGCCCAACATAGTTTCTTCTCCATGGAACACAGGCACTCCTCCATCTCCTGTCGTGACACTTGCTCACATATATCATCAATTCCTGTTCGGATTAACTCAATCGCACCCCTGTATGTCCCATTCACCAGAGGACATTGGCGTTTCCCGCCAGCTGCTGTGGCTTTCCCGTGTAAGGGCAGTCGCGCTGCATGTGACCAGCTTGATTACATGCAAAACAGATCATGGGGCCCCAGAGTCGGGGCTCGCACCCCCTTCCCACTGTACCTCCACGCTGCTAATTCGGTGTTCTAGGGCATGGAGGTCCTGTTTGAACCCACTGAGCTCATGGTGGACTCTAGTTAAACCCTCATTAACACTCGTTAGGCCTTTAGTGAACTCACGGCGGGTGCTATACACACCCTCATTTACCCCTGTGAAACCCCCCTTGAGGTCCTATTGGAGGCCGCAAAGCCATGCTGACGGTGCCTCTGTATGTGCCTCACCTTGCCTGCCGGGAGCCCTCTCCTCACCTATCTCTCCCTCCTCATCCCAATAGGCTGCGACCGCTCTCCGTTGCACTGCTAATCTCCGCTGTTCCTGTAAGTAATATGCGCTCTCGTAGGCGCAAGCTCATGTGACCAGCTCATCCAGCCCGTGTCGTGGTTGGCCTATTTCCTCCACCCACCACTCAGTCTCCAAAAGGTAGTTCCATAGCTGGTGTAGTTCGATCAGCTCTATTGTGGCCCTATCCACGTGTGGGTATGCTCCCTTTGCGAGGCACAACACATCATCCACATAATCTCTTAGTGCTTCATGCGGTCGTCGGCACCGTCCCTCTAAAGCCCTATGGGCCGTCGCATCGTCGCTCAAGAAAAACCGCTCCGACATGTAGTGAGTCAGTGCTACCCAGCTATTCCGTACCTGCACGGGAAGCCCATCCAGGTACCTGGCTGCCCTATCCTTCAAGTGTAGCATCAATTTGATTGCCGCTTGGTCGTCTGGCCAATTCCCAAGACCTTTCGTGCGAGTGACGTGCTGTAAAAATGGTTCCCACAGCTCTCCATCCTCCCCATGGAAAGTCTGAGGAATGTCTGTTTTCCGCACGAGGTTACTTTCAGTCGCAGTCTCCCGTATGGGCGTTCATCCAAATAACGACAACAAACTGTAGGGGTCGTTGCCCCTAGGTGCATAGGGACTACGGTCTCTAGCCCTCTCAAACACTGTCGTGTCCACGAGTGAGGTAGCGGCCGAAGAAAGGAGTTGTGGGTTCTGACTGTCCGCTGCTGCCCCCACCCCGTTGTTGCCCCCGGGCCCCTCCAAGGGAGACCCAACACGAGGATAGGGGGTCCTGCGGCGGCGAGCTCCGGCAGGGCTCTGCTATCTGGCCACCCTTCACCCTCCATCCTCCCCAGAGAATCCTATCTACCTGCCGAGGGCCACCCATTCCTCTACATCCTCCCACACTCTCCACTCACGTAACACCAATCACTACACCACGGGTCCCCCGACACATCGTGACAGAGCGTCCTAACCACTGTGCTCCCGCACCCTACACCCAACGCACCAACTTCTGCACCACCGCTCCCCCACACACACACAGCGCGCTCTCCGTCACACTTACAGCAATACAATTGCCATACACACGTGGATGATGTTAAAGACGAACTTAATTCCTCACTGCCCGTCTGGTTCGTCACAACTCTCGCTCCCCGTCCATTCTTCTGTGGTCGTTTTTTATGCCCTTATCCTCTTGCTCCAAAATGGTGGCTCCTTCGTCTACCACGTGGCTCTTTCCTTCCTATCTCTCCATCTTTTATCAGCCTGCAAGTGCCTCGGCGTCTCTTGTTTTTCTTAGTTGTTCTTAATCGCTATATTTTAAGCTTAAAATGCTTGGTGTCGGGCGGCGCGGTGGCCCAGCGGTTAGCGCTGACGCCTCACAGCAAGAAGGTCCCGGGTTCGAATCTCTCGGCTCGGGTGCCTTTCTGTGTGGAGTTTGCAT
>JAZEWT010000002.1:10162818-10173148 GCA_036362905.1 Mordacia mordax
TCTCTATTAGCCAACCATGTTATGTATGTAGTGATGCAGGTTTTCACGGCTCAATGCATGATGATTTCTTCCCAAAACTTGCTCTTTCGGGATAGCCGCGTCGATCGTTCCCCTTCTCTCCTTCGCGACGTTTCGCCTCACACATTGGAGGCATCCTCAGGCGCTGTGTGTGTGTCTTGTGTACGATAATAATTGCATTTTATAGCGTATTTCACCCGAAGGTCACAAAGCGCTGCACAGAGTTTTGAAGAGAACGGCACATCAACAACGAGATAAGAACGACAAATCGGCAAAAACGTTTTTTTTGGAGGGTTTTTTTTTACGAATCCAAGCTGCGGAAATAACGGCATGTCAACAAGATCATGACAGTTAAACTGAAAGTTAAATTGTAGCAACACCTTTTAGGACAAAAGAAGCGATAAAAAAAATTCTCAACAAACAATGAAGGAATAAATGTTCCCGAGCAGGCGCAGATAGGAAGAGAGCCAACATCCCAGCATGGCAACACTGAGTCGCATCAATAGTCATAGCCAGAGGACTCGAAAGCCTTACGGAACAAGTGAGTTTTGAGACAAGATTTGAAGATGCCCAAGGACTCAACTGAACGAATATCCATTGGAAGCACATTCCAGAGTCTTGGAGCAGCGCGCGAGAAGACTATGTCACCCATCTATTGGAGATGCAACCTGGGCACATGGAGCAAGCCTGTATTGGAGGATTGAAGTTGTGTTGAGGAGGATACCTGAAGTAGGTCACGGATGAATGTCGGAGCAGTGCCAGTAAGAGCCTTGTAGATGAGAAGGAGGATCTTGAATTCAGTCCTGTATTTAACAGGTAACCAGTGGAGAGACTTCAGTACTGGGGATATGTGATCATGTATGGGTGTGCAAGTGAGGACACTAGCAGCCACATTCTGCACACGTTGAAGATGATTGATCAGATAGGCAGGGGTGCCAGGGAGCAGTGCATTGCATCAATCGATTCGTGAGGAGATGAAGATGTGTATTAGCTTCTTAGCGTCAGCAGGTGACAGGATGTTGCACAGTCTGGCTATATTTCTGAGATGAAAATAGGTTACCTTCGTCACCTTATTGATGTGTGTCTCGACAGTGAGTGAGGAATCAAGAGTCACACCTACACTCCGGACTGCCGTAGCAACTGCAATGGTCCGGTCGTCAGGCATCATTTTGTCTAGTTCAGCCTTGGACAGTTGGTGCCAGGTTCCGACAAGCAGAAATTTTAATTGAGCCAGGCCTTCACAGTTGACAGTGAGGATGCAATGCAAAGACCAGACGCATTGATGGATGACTTTGCGTGAATATAGATTTGGATGTCATCGGCATAGCAATGGTAGCTGAGATTGAGGCTGCGCAGGATATGGTCAAGATGTTGTATGTAGATGCTGAAGAGGAGTGGTCTGAGAACTGAATGTTGAGGCACTTCAGACAAAACAGGATGTGTGTGGTGGTTTAAATACTGATAACGATAATCTTGGAAGCACTTGAGGTATAATCGAGACACGAGGCAGGCTTCAAACCCACAGCAGAGAAGGCCCCAAAGGATTAAGAGCAAAATCTAATGATCAGTGACCAATTAAAAATTACAAAAAATAAAAATAATAGAAAATCAAGGTAACAAAAATTGATGGTTTAGACTTCTACATAACACTCAAAAAGTTGCCTTTATAACTCGTGATTTGCGGAGCAGCTGTCAGCCACGCATTCCTGCTGATGACATCACCATAATCTCATCTCATCTCATTATCTGAAACCGCTTAATCCTATATAGGGTCACGGTGAAGCCGGAGCCTATCCCGGAAACACAGGGCGTAAGGCAGGAATACACCCGACGACGGGACGCCAGTCCATCGCCGGATCACCATAATAATGACTCCTATTTATATGTACTGATGTAGGTACTATGTATATGTTAAGTCCCTTCTATAGCGTTACTTTCTTCCAGGAACAATGAAAGAAGGACGGGGGTCCATTTGAAAGGGTTCCATAGTGTTGCTTGCATATTAAAGTCTACCAACTGAAATACACACTGCAACTGAGGAGGACTGAATGCATTCTACATCGTGCAAGAATGGAACTTCTATGAGCAACTATTGTGGATACAAGAAGTAAACTGGATGACATAGGTAAGAAACTGTATAGCATATACCTATGCTTAGCTGAAACACTTACCAAAGACTTGCTCAACAAGCTAGATGATATAACACACAGGGGAGCAGAACGACAACAGACTGAATACACAGAGAGACAGCAGAAAAAGTATGAACATCTAACAAACCACAGGCAGAAGACAGTACAGTGCTTGTCACCTCAGCGTGTGGTTGTTAACTTAAGCTCAACGACACTCACACAAGCAGCACAATCCATTCTGGCAAAAGGCTTTAAAACTTTGCCCTAGTGCCACGGAATGTACGAATAGAATCAAAGTCACAGGAGTAGAGTGTGTAATTTTTAACAGCAAGTTCCCTGATGTAAATGCTGAAGAAATCCGCCAAGACGTGTGCAGAATCATACGCAAATCGAAACCACCAAAATCTTACTGCACGGCTGAAGAACGACGAGAGCTTAACAAACTCAACAAGAATAAAGACATACTCATTCTGCAAGTGGACAAAGGAAACACCACAGTCATCGTCAACAGAGATGACTACAATTTAAAATTCACCAAGAAGTCAGCAACACCGCAGTATATGAGAAACTCAAACAGGACTCAACCAAGAAAATCGAAATCCGAACAAAAACCACCATCAAGCAGAATAGTCAAAGTGAAGAAAAAAGAAAAAAGTTGAACCCACAAGACAGCAGAATTCCCAGGCTATGCGGGCTACTGAAGATTCATAAAGAGGGGACCCCATACTGAC
The DNA here is from genome assembly GCA_036362905.1 of Mordacia mordax. NCBI lineage: Eukaryota > Metazoa > Chordata > Hyperoartia > Petromyzontiformes > Petromyzontidae > Mordacia > Mordacia mordax. Next base: position 10,165,697 of record JAZEWT010000002.1, read on the forward strand.
CAATAGTAAGTGTAATTGGTTCACCAAGCTACAAACTCACCATAATACATAGCCCAAGAACTGCAACCCACAGTGGAGCTCGCAACTTCATATATCAAGAACTCAAAACACTTTATCGAAATAGAGAAACAAATCACACTCAACGGAATGGGTCTGTTTGTCAGTTTTGATGTGGTTTCCTTATTTACAACAATACCCATCGAAAAAAACATCAAAATTTTTGAAAAATAGTTTGACTGGAGGTGAGCAGAGCTGGCAAAGGTGTGCCTCACAACAACCTACTTCAAGTTCAATGGAAAGTTTTACCAACAGAAAGAGGGTGCAGCAATGGGATCAGCAGTCTCACTCACAGCAGCCAACCTGCATCTAAGAGGTATTGAAGAGAAAGCCAAAAATTCATCAACACTAAAACCCACCCACTGGTATCGACATATCGATAACACATTAATTGTATACCCACACAGAAGACAGAAGCTAGAGGAATTCCTTGGTCACTTAAACTCCATACACCAGAACATCAAGTTCACCATGGAAATGGAAGAAAATGGCCAAATCCTGTTCCTAGACAGACTGGTGAAAAGAAATGCAGAGGGGATGCTCAGCCACACTTTATACAGGAAGACAACACATAAGGACAGGTATTTACACGCGGAGTCTCACCATCATCCGAAACAGAAACGGGGGATACTGCACACCTTAGCCCACTGGTCAAAAACAACATCAGATAAACTATCTACAAGATGAGCTACAACATCTACAACAAGCACTACTAAGCAATGGATACACTAAAACAGAGATCCAACGTGCCATAAGGAGAGAACTAAGACGAAAATACCATGAAAATAAAGAGTATGATACTAAACCCATGCTTTCCTGCCATACATGAAAGGCACCACAGACAAAATCAGCAAACATATGGAAAAAAGCAAAATAAAAACAGTCTTCACAACCCATCAGAAGATACAGGATGCACTCAAATCACCAAAAAACCGACTGCCGTTACATACAGAAGGCGCGTATTGCAATCATTGCGGCAACTGTGAAGAAGTGTACATTAGGAAAACAGGAAGAACAATAGCCACAAGGAAGAAATAACACGAGGCAGCGGTGCGTCTGCTGCATACGGATAAATCAGCAATGGCAGCACACAGTTTAGACAAACAACGCAGAATCGATTTTGACAAGATGCGAGTACTGGTGGCCCAAGATTAATCCGTGAAGCAATAGAGATTCACAAGACAGAAAAGACTATGATCTGCAAACAAGAAATGACAATAAAGCTAAGCCAAACCTGGAGGCCGGTTTTTTTTTATCAGCAGTATACAGCTATAAAACTGTAGACTACAGACATCAGGAATCACCAAGTGTTTGGAAGACTGGGCAGGCTTTCATGATATACAAAGTAGTAGGTGAGTCAGAGGCAGAATTGGATTAAATTAATGTGATCCTAATATGCGAGCAAGACAATGTAACCTTTTTCAAATGGACCCCTGCCCTTTTTCCATTGTTCCTGGAAGAAAGCAACGCTGTAGAAGGGACTTAACATATACATAGTACCTACATCAGTACATATAAATAGGAGTAATATATGTGACACACACATAGCACCCGAGAATGGCTCCGACTTGTGAGGCGAAATGTCGCGAAGGAGAGAGGGGAAGCAATCGACGCGGCTATCCCGAAAGAGTAGGTTTGGAAACAATCATCATGTTATGTATGCCGACGACTTCAGAATTGCCGCTCACTCTAAGGAGGAGTTCGGAGGTTCTCCTGTTAAACTTGAAGCATGAGACAAATAGGTGGATATTACTATCAGCTCCATCAAAACTAAGCACCTGCTTTGGTATTTTATGCCAGTGAACACTTCACCTCGTCAGCTCTCCTTGAGTGATCGAGCAGTTGTGGAGAGAGTGGAGAAGTTTCCAATCCTAGGCAGTGTGCCTATGACAAATCCCTGTTTTGCAGCGGAGGTTTCACTCTGAAATAGTTGGATAGCGGTATCTTTTCATCACCTGCTTAACACTGTGTGGCAGCTGTCTAGCCTGTTTGTGCCATGCCAAGGTCTGGGTCTTCTCAGCTGCAAACATGTCTTCCAGCTGACCCATCTATGATCCATCCTTGGTTTAACCATATTGAATTGTGTGAGGAGCTCTCACTTCTCGAAATATTTAGAGTTCCTCACACAATTCAAAGTTCCATTGGTGAGCTCCTCCGGCAGATGAGGCTACGGTGGCTGGGTCATGTAACCCGCATGCCCAGCCACTGCATGCCCAAACAGTTACTGTTTGGCCGGATAAATGGGGCTAAACGGGGGCGGCACGGGCTAGAGAAGAGATGGACTGATGTGGCACAGGAGGACCTGGAGCTGAGTGGACTTGCTGAAGACTGGTACCAGCAGTGTCAAGATCGACCTCTGTGAAGAAGGGCCATGAAGGACGCTACGGGCAGTTAGAGACAGTCACCCACTAACAATAGCGGAGAGCAGAGGAGTGATACAACAACAAACGGAGCACCAAGTGGCTAAAAGAAAGCAAGTTGTGTGAGTCGGAAGCAAAGGTGGTACATCGGCTAAGTCATCTCAGTCAGGCAACTGATGGTACCTGGGTCTGTCCCGTGACCTCCTGTTGGCAGCCTTCAACACTTCACGTGGCCTCAAAGTGCACATGGTCTAGCACAAGCGCTGTGGCGACGTCACTGTTACTTAGTGGTAAATGCCTGTTGTTTTTGGTGTCCTGGTTGGCGTGTGTGGAGCACACCCACACGGTGAGCGGTAAGTGGAGGTGCCAGTATTCCCAACACGAATGGGTGAGTTAGTTTTCTGGCTATCTCAGTTTGTGGAGTTGTGGTATGTGATTGTGTTATTTGTGTGTTTGTGTGCCCTTATGGTGGCAGTGTGGTAACATTATCGCCTCACAGAAAGAAAGTCCTGTCCTTAGACTTTCGATTTCTCCACCTCAGGTACCTTTTTACGTGGCGCTTGTGTATTCTCTCCCCCTGTTCTGCATGGGTTTCCTGTTGATGCTCTGCTTTTCTTCCAAAACTAAAAAACTAAGTAAATAATTAATTGCCCAATAAGATCAATATATAAATAGGGAGCAGTGTCTGACAGGTTGGCGCCAGTTGACTGGCTGACTTTCCCCCTCTTTGCGGTTTCCTCGCTACGCCTCCATATCCGTGTCTCGTCCATGACCAAATGTGGAATTTGCGTGGCGTGTTATAAATTATATTAATATGGGTGATGATGTAGGTTTTCACAGCTAGATGCATGATTACTTCGAAAAGCTGCTCTCTCACACTGCACCTGAGGATGTCTCGAACGTGTGAGGTGAAACGTCGCGATGGAGAGAGAGAGCGATCGACTCAGCTGTCCTGAGAGAGCAGCTTTTTGAAGCATTCATCATTATTATGGGTGAGTCGCTGTGATTATGTTGTAGGTGTAACCGGTGGCTATGGTAATGAGTTGTACATATTCATGGTCGTACATTAGAATGCTGGTGTGTTAGCATCGCACCCGCCCCCACGTACAGGGAAACACGCACACCTTTGCGGAAGCGTTCCTCAGTGTGAGTGCTCACGTGATTGAGGGTTGTTGAGTTTTGACGTGACTACGTGTGTTGGTGGGTGTGTATGAAAGTGCTGTGTCTGCAGAGTGAATGAACACCATTTCGACAGAAGATACTGTGGAAGCAAGTCCTTGTGGTGGAAGGGAGTGTCGAGTGTCGGCGAACCAGGAGCGGTGCATGCGAAGCGCGAGGAGGGTTTGAACAAAAACACAACGCAGAACTTTACCATCCAAATCTCCTCTCACGTGTGCACTCGCGTGCGCCAAGTTCACCTGGTTATCTGACATCTAACTGGCCTGGGCGCCGGCCTGCAGTCTCTCGTGTGATCGGCGGCAGCATTTTGGGTGTAGAGAGACGGTGCAGTTTGGTGCCGGCTACATAGGCCCATCCCTCAATGTCAGGAGGGATTACGTTTCTTAAAATCTCCGTGTTAGGAGACTTTCTTTATATTAAAATTTATTATCCAATTGTGTGGCGAAGTTTTAAACGTATGGTTTATTTTTGAGAATAAAAATTTCTGCTACACTTCTTTTTATGTGCGTGCCCTTTACAACTAATTTGCGTGTAAAGAGTTTTCGTATAACGAGTGATGTTTCTGTGAGATTGTGTTTGTGTGTTGGTATGCGTTTGTTTGGTTTTGTCATGCATGGGTTTGCTTGGTTGTGTGGGTTGTACGGCTGTGGTTTTTTTTGTATGGGGTTGTGTGTGGCTGTGTATATGTGTGGAGACACGGCTGTGTGACTGTGTGGCTGTGTGACTGTGACTGTGATGGTGCGGCAGCGCGTCTGTGCGGCTGTGTGACGGTGCGGCTGCGTGGCTGTGCGGCCGTGTGGCTGTGCGGCCTCGCAGCTGCGCAGCTATTTGCGGATTTGCGATTGTGTGCAGCTGCACAGCTGTGAATTGGGAGTGGCAGCAGAGCCCGAGGCCGAGTCCATAATGTGCGAGTTCGTCTTTTAAGCGATCGGGAGATCCCCAGCCGTCATTCACGTCCACATTTTAACGATCCCGACCCCGGCTCTAAATCCACTATTTATTGGCAATGGAGTCGACACTGGGCAGCCTTGTCTTTCATTTTCCTGATAGACTTTGTCTGGGAGTGAGGCTTTTGTTAGTATTGATGTAAACATTACCACAAATCACCACCTAGGGAGCAAAAACAATTGACTAACTGTTTTTCAAATCCAATACACTTAACTTGATCAGACACAAAGTTTAACTACAGCTGGCCACTGCTGCCAAACGCCCGGACACTGAATTGGTTCTCACGTTTTTATTTTTATTTTATTTACTTTGAAAGAAAATGATTTTGGTCTGGATCGTGCGCCGTGTACGGGAACTCCGCCATCCATGTCGAGGCAGCAGCGCGGCATTCTCCGGGTTTTTTTGGGGGGGAGAAACATTGCGTCACACCGGTTGAATTGAACGCGACTGTCAATGTTTATACGATCCACGTGTAAAGAACGCGTTCCGTCCTCCATTTCGACCGGTGAATGATCGGTATTATTATTATTGCTGCTGCCTCGTGGATAATATTATTCGCAGTCGCTTACCCGTGCGAGTTTCTGAACCCGTATTATTTGTGGTTGAAGCATTTAAATTACATTTCCACAAAGTAAATATCATTAAAGAGATGAATGTTTGCAATTACAGGACGGAGATAAAATCTTTGTGCGTTATTCCATACTGTTTTGGTAAACAAGGCAATAAATTAGCTTATTTAAATCAGTCTCGCACCTGAATCATGTCGGCGCAAAATGGGATTTGCTTTCTTGATTTTGGAAGCGCGTGAATATTTCACGTGACGATTTTGCCGCCTCGTTTAGGGGGCGTCCATACTTTTACTGCCGCTATTAATGACGTCGGGGGCTCCAATCTTAATTCCTCTAAATTCTTGTAATATTTACTATCGCCAAATATTCGGGCATAAATCACGTCGCGCTTCCTAAAATTAGCCGCGAATGGCGGAGGCTGGGGGAATCGATAGGACGAGGTAACAGAGAAGAGTGTACTCCATTCCTTCCACTGACAGTGAGAGATTGAATCTCGCCAAGTAAATGCTAATATTGACATTATATCTGGGCATACGGACGCCGCTGTCGGCGGTGGGTGTATCACCGTGTCGGGCGTAGACGCGCCGCATCAAACATTAATCGCTGAGACGCCTCGTTGCCGCTCGAAATAATGGGCGAACCGGCGTGGATCCGTGGCCCCAAGACGGTGCCGGTGCGTCGCTTGGGGGCTCGCTAACGGGCCCGTTACCGAGCGGTGATTGTAGCGTAATTAATTAATTATCAAATGTGTTTTTTCGTGCCACGAATACAGGGTCATCGCTCAAAACATCGCCTTTTGTGTATTTAGCCTTGTTTCTTTAACGGTGTGCAGCGTTTGCGTGGACGGGTGTGTCGCGTTTTCATGTTAATTGTCCTCGTGCCAGCACAGCAGAGGCGGCGCTCGTCGCGCCGTTCGCAGATCAATCTTGAAGCGCGGAGGGAGTTCATCGCCCCGAACGCACCGCACAAACATAACATCGTCGTCTTCGACCGCCGTCTTCTGTGAGCGCACAACCGCTCGACAACCGCCAGGCGCACGATCTGCAACGCGAACCTCGACAACGGCTGACTGATGCAGTTCTGCGCGATCCCCCGACAGCACAGCTTCTCGCGTCCGCCAATCACTCTGCCCCTGATGAGGATAGGTCTGCGCCTCGCTCCGTCACTGCCAGCAAACGGGCGGGCAGGAGGGCGGGTGGCGCTGCTGTATTTATGTCGTAAGCGTTTTTAGTGATGAGCATTACGCCGCGTGCCGTAAAGCAGTATTTAACGCGGGGAGGGCGTCCGTTGAGTGCCGCTCAGCTGACCCGACGTCCGGAGCACCGGTGGCACGGCCGCACTCGCAGGGGGGTTAACCTCTGACCTTTTTCACCTGAAATTGCTTTTATAGCAAATCTGCGGTGCCCGGACAGCCCCTAAAATATCATTGAGATCGGTCGCGTTGTTTGGGAGATAAAGCTTCTACGTGCAGGCATAAAGGACGTGTGGAGTTTGAGAGCGTTTTGTTGACCCGCGTCATCTGCGGCGATGTTCGGGGCCAGGGTGAGAGCGTCTCTTAAAATGCCGACGATGGTCGCCTGCAATGCGCAAATTATATTTTGAATGAAGTGGTCGCATTCGTTGGTCGATTTAGTTTACAAAAACAACAAAATATTATTTGCGAGCTTATTCCTCATCTTCATCAACCACGACATCTACACTGCTGGATGAATGCCTCACTCAGCTGCCACGATCGCTTACGGTCCCAGTGCTTGGTCGAGCCGATTCAGATCACTCCAACTCCCCGACGGACGTAATCTCGAACTAATGCTTCCCGTTGGCTCGTACTCTGTTTTTAGTCTGGACCAGAGGCTATCGTCCCGTCTAGCCATAACGCGTCCTGCCCGGACCCACTTAACATTGTACCGGTCAGTGCGAGCTGATAAGTTCTGCTGTATTTTGAAAAGTGTGTGCCGGTATTTATTTTGGGTGATTGTTTACCGCTCAGCGAGTGGCATTCCAGCTGTCTCCTCCTGCCACTCGCCGCTAAATGTCACCATCACAAGCAGCTCATTGCAGGTTTTATTTCCCATTATGTGAACGAGAAGATTTATCAGAATTGATTTTATTTTGTCTTGGCACGTGTTTGATTTAGCATTAAATGCGGGAGAATGATTTAATCATTGCGCACAAAAGATCGCACCTCGCGCATGCTCCCATCAGTGCATCTTGGCCTGTGCGTTGTGTTGAGGAAACACAAATGCTCTTTCGGCCACAGCTGCGCAGCAGCAGTTTATTGGATTATGGTTTCACTGGAGAAGGGGCGCAATGAGCGAGTATGCAGGCAGTACACTTGCGGG
>JAZEWT010000002.1:10184470-10197708 GCA_036362905.1 Mordacia mordax
ATTTCTCGTCGGTTCACATGGCCCCCGGCTATGTGAGCCAGTAATCTATCTTGCCTTTTCACGCACCCCTGTTGCACCAGTCATGTACACACACTTGCGTGTGTGCGCACATGTGTCGTTATAGACATAGCTATTCATCGTGGCCAAGGGGAATCTGGATGGGTACGAGGGACTCTGGTAACTCCTCCACTCTAAACATTATTACAAAAAAATATACGAATAAAATAAAAATCTAAGCTTGTGTTGGAGGCTCCGGGGAGGACAGGTGTCTATGACATCTCCTGGCCAAACCCCGTTTGGCCGCTTTGGCCAGGAGCCAGGAAACTGAATATAACCCTTGGGGTTCCTCCAGCAAAACGCCACTGCATGTGGCCATGTGCTACGTTTAAATGCTTGTTGTGGAGGAGAGACTGCCACTCCTCTGTTAGAAGCTAGACGGGTACCACCTGGACCTTTAAAATACAGGAGGTCCAGTGGACTGGTTCTGGCTCCAGTCATCATGAGGAGAGGGCAGTCCTCCACCCGGGGCATGAAACTGCCAGACAACAAGGAACAGCGGTTCTTCTGAACAAAAGAATGAACGGGGAGAGGGGGTATGGTGGTGAGGTATTGGAATCTGTGCTTACCAAGTTATTATGGTCTCGCTTCCCCATAAACAGGAGGCAAAGGACGATGGTGGTGGCGGTGGCCTATGCCCCACTTAAGTTGAACATCAGTGAAGGAATGCAGACAAGGTTAATTCGTCAGATGCCTTCTATGACCTCCTGTCCCAGGTGCTGGTAAAAGTGGCCCTTTGGGATAGAGTCATTCTGCTAGGTGATTTTAATGATGCAGGCATCTGGGCCAGAGTGATTGGAATGCTTGGGCCAGATCAGCTTAATAACAAAGGTAGAAGGATACTAGACTTCTGTGCAGTTCATAGGCTCATAATCAACAATACGATGTTCCATCATCGACACATCCACACATTATAATGATTGTATGCCGGGTTCAGACAAAAATATAAGTTGGACTACGTAGTGATGGAACAGCAGATGTTGGCCCATGTCCTTGACATCAGGACTTACCATGGCGCCAATCTGCCATCTGACCATCGGATAGTAATCATTATATAACTTGCAGCTGGGACTGGCATCGTCCCTCCCTACTCCTTATGCTCAAGGGAAATGGTTGAGGTTCAGGACTTTGGCTCATGCAGACAGAATGGCTGCACTATGTCCACGATTCAAACATTCGCAGAGACCATCAGACAATCGCTGATGGGAGGAGGGGTTCCTGCTAGCCAAGAGAAAGTGGTAGGCCCACTCCCACTATTTACAACATCCCACTCTGAGAATGAGGAGGCTTCCCACATCCTTCACTTGAAGGTTCAGAGAACTTTGCGACATTACAAGAATGAGTGGTGGTTGCAGGCTGCTGAAGAGATGGAGTCTGTTTCAGTCGCCCGTGATTACAAATCACTTTTAATACCTTAACATGAGTGACTTGCCATGCCACACCCATTGCATTTCTTAAAGGATGCAATGGTGATCCGATCTCCGATCCTCAGGAACAAGTTTGCAGATATGATGAACATGTCTGTGAGGTCTTCGGGGCGCGAAACTCCCTCAGCCCAGATAGCTCCATGGGGCAACATGTGGGTGATCCTGCTGGGGCTTGGCACCTCACACATTGGAAAATATAGCCACCCCCTATGAGTGGCTTGCAGTGGTGCTATTTGTAGAGAAAGTACACATGTTGATCCAGAGCCTACCACCACGTAAAGTGCCAGGGAGAGATGGAAGGTGGCGTTTGTTTGCAGACTGCCCTATACGACATCATTATAACCATCTGGATGACAGAACGTGTTCCGCAGGATCGGAAAGATGTCGCGGTGGTCCCTCTCTTTAAAAAGGGGGACCGCACTGATTGTAATGACCCAATGGGTTTTATCTTCCTCAGTGTGATGAGGAAGGTCCTGGCAAAGATTATTCAACATCGCCTTGCCTGGCACACTTGATTAGTGGCTTATGGAACTCAAAGGTGGTTTCAGCCTGGGGTGATCCTGCACAGATGTCATGTTTGCTGTTCGGCTGCTACAGCAGAGATGTATAGATTCCAAAAGGACCTGTATCACTGCATTATTGATCTTGTCAAGACCTGTGATACCATCAGTAGGCCAGAGGTGTGGATTGTTTTTTGTGCTTTCTTCGGGGTTCCCAACTCTCTGCTCACCATCATTAAGGACCTTCATGATGGTGGGCGTGCCCTGGTAAAGCGACGTAGTTGGAGGTCAGAGCAAATCCCTGTTCACCTTTTGGTGCGACAAGTATGTCTTCTGGCTCCGATATTGTTTAACGTCGTTTTTTTTTTTACCATGGAGTTCGAGAGGCTTTCCATGGATGTACCGGTGGAATTCACATTTGGTATAGGAACAATTAGAAGCACATCGATCCTCGGATGCGGTCAAGGCATGGCTCTCTATGGCTGGATGACAGAACGTGTATGCTGATAATATTGTAATTGTTGCTGACTCTGAGGAGGTGTTGGTGGCTCTGCTGATCCTGGAGCGGGCTACAAGGAGGTGTGGTATCACCATGAGCTCCACCAAAATCACGCGCATGCTGAAGTACTTTTACGCCGTCGAACACTCCACCCCCTCGGTGCTCCATGAGTGATGGGGTAGTTGTGGAGAGAGTGGAGATGTATCCATGGCTGTGTTTATCGCCAGTTTAAATTTTGCAGCGGAGGTCTCACTACAAATCAGTCAATCGGCATTATGTTTTCATTGGCTGGGTAACGCTGTGTGGAAGGTACCTGGGCTGTTACTCCACATGAAGCTTCGGGTATTCTCAGCCACAGTCATGCCCTCTTTTCTCTATCCTTGAAAAACGTCGACCCCCATGGTGGAACATCTCCGTTGATTTGCAACTTTTTGGCGAGCCTGCCTACAATTCAGTTCATCCAGGTTGGATTGTGTGAGGAGCTTACAAACTCACGACAAGTCTGAACAAAGTTGCATTCGTGTGGTCCTCCTGCAGACAAGGCTGTGGTGGTTTGGTCATGTAGCCCACATGCTCAGGCATGACATGCCCAAGCAGCTTCTATTTGGCTGCATAGAAGGTTCTAAATTGGCATGGCATAGGCTAGAGAAGAGGTGGATTGTGGCACTGGAAAATCTGGAGCTGAGTCGACTTGCTGAAGGCTGGTACTAGTGTTGTCAAGATCCACCTCTACGGAGGAGGGTCGTTAAGGGCACTTAAGGGCACTATTAGGCAGTTGGAAGCAGTCACCTTCCAGCAACAGCAGAAGTGTGATGCTACCATCAATGAGTTTAGCGCCAGGTGGCTACAACACAGCAAGTTTGGCAAAGTAGGAGCACAGGTGGTGCATCTGCAAATCATCTTGGTCAAGCAGCCCATAATTCCAGGGTCTGGCCAGTGACTTGTCAGCAAGTCTTCAAAACTTCACGTAGCCTCAATGCACATGGCCTGGCACAAGCGCCGTGCTGATGCCATCACCACTTAGTTGCGAATGGTGGTTAATGTTTTAGTTGTAGACAGTGTATGGAACTGTGTTGCGAGCCGTCATATGTCTGGGTTGTGCGTTGGGACTATGGCAGGGAAATTGGACAAAAACTCATTCTATTTTTTAGACACAAACGCATCCCAAAGCTTCGTGCTGTATGGATGTGAGCACACGGCGGCAGCATCCCTGCCGAAACGTAATCACGGTGGCATTTCCAGGGCTGTGGCAAGAGACTCTTTATTTGTGATGCATCGTCCGCTTTCAGCAAGCGGCACAGGGGGCCCTGTCCTAAATTCTCTCATTAGCATTGTGCAGCGGTTATTGGCCGAGCCGGTGTTCGGAGACTGCGCTGGATGGCAGCAAATGCTCCGTCACTCACCGGGAATCCAACCTCAAGCTTCCCAGAGGAGCACGGCTTCCATCCTGCCCAGGGGTCATGCCCGTGTGCTCTGTCGCCACCACCTAACGACGCTGCTGCCACGGCCGCCACCACCGCTGTCACCGTCCTGATGTGCGCAGTGGAGAATTTCTCAAACGCCGAATCCACAAACGGCATGGAAATTAAATACGGTATCTGAAAAATACAAAAGTGGGCTTTTGTTCCAGGAGCCGGCTGTCAGTGAAAAATAGCAGTGCTCTGCATGGAACGCCCTGCGTGTCAGCGAGTGATTTCTGGTTGCAATTATCCCGGAAAGCGCTGTTTCATAGAGGCCCTGGCTCGGAAGGCGATCCGAGCGGCGAGTGTCCGGCAATATGTTGTACTGTCTATTACTTGTGGAGGAAGTGACATTAATTGATGTGGGACGAGGCTGTAAATTCCACCGCGCTCTTGTTTTATGGAGGGGGAGAGTGACAGATATAGCGTGTCCTGCGGACCCCATGGGCAATAACGGCAGCGTACGACGCTCCGCACCGTTATGAGGTCACACGTCATAAAGATGCGCTTTGTTCCACGGCCGCCCGGCCTCGCTGTGAGAAATGTATCTGCCGCCGCCACCGCTGCCACCGCCATAGCCATAATCATGCACTTTCTTCAAATAAATAAACAGAGCAATGAAATAAATATAAGCAAATATTTCATGCAGTTTTTTGGTGGGCGGGTGGGGTTGAAGGGGGAGATGCTCGGGAGGATGGTGGTTGGAAATATTTTTTTTACTTTAATATTGCGTTTATATTTTATTCATTAGTTGCGTACACGTTTATTGTGTGTTGCCAAACAGGAATTATGAAAGAAGAATTTAAACGGCTTAATTTGTGCAATCGTATTGCATTTCCTTTGTTATTTTCCGTATTCACATTATACCATTTCTGTGTTTTAAAATTTACGATAGGAAATGCAACTATTTCACAGAGTATTAAAATTACCTCTCAGCGTTTTGCAACATAATCGTAGTGAAGGGGTAGTTTCACCAGTTATGCAACACGAACAATCAACATTTCAAAATCATTTAAAAAATGCATGTGGATGTCGTTATGAAGGTAGTTATATCTTAGGCAGCCCTTCTGAGCACAATGCAAGTTCAACCATGCTCAGCTTTTGAAATCACTATACAGGCTTTTACTCAGCTTAACTTCTGAGATCCGATGAGATCGGGAGGATTGTTGGTAATTTAACCGTGGGCAATTACACATCCGCGGTGTAATTTAGAAGATAATTATATCTACAGCATTCAGATGTATGGCTTATTGGCTTTTTTATGGAACTGGATGGGACTCGGTGGTGTGTAAAGTGGACGGTATCGGTGAGCACATATGGAGAGCAGATTTAATACGTGTAGCAGGATCGAGTGTTCCAGATCTCCAGACAGCGGAGTGGTGCACTGGTGGATGCTCGGTTTAGCGGTGGCCGTGACGTCATCGCTCCTCTCGTTGTTAGCAGCGCCAGCCACTTCAATGTAAATACGCTCCCTCGGCTCACTGCTGGTGGATAGGCCTCCGCTAGCACTTGCCCTTGAAAGCCCAGCAGGTACGTACCTACCATACTCTCCCACGCTAGCCACATCTCTCGGGAAGAGGTGGGAGTACCCAGACGCTGGTTCCGGGACACACCACCTGCCAGTCGGCTAACGTGGTCAACCCACTTACGCTGCTGTGCGGGGCAGAGGCGGGAAGTAGCTACCCCCTCCTCCTCGTCAGCGTGTGCCACCAGCGCAGGCAATCTTTTCAAGTTGAAGAACATCCCGTGAGCGGGATGAAGAGCTCTTGGCGGCAGTTGCCATGGGACCAGCTCTGAGGATGCCTGTTGCCATGGCGGCAGCAATCAGTGTGCATTTTTCACTGTGGTGCCGGTACGAAGTTGAAAATAAAGTGTGTCGTAACGTAAACCATTCAGAATGTTTTAAAATGCACCGCTCTCTACGTCCCTGCAGTTTGTCGTATAATGCATGTCGCCCGGAGTGCATTTGCGGGACTGGGATATTTTAATTGATTTTATTTTAGAGAGACATCTGTCCCCGGCCACGAGTACAATTTTTTTCTTTTGGAATCTGCGATAATGGTCATGCTATTTAACCTGAGGTTATTGCGAACATGGGCCGAAAACGCCCAGCCATGAATGCTTTTAAATAGAAGCCAACGGCTTTAATAAACCCCCTACCCACCCCACCCGCCCAAAAGCATTTGAGAAACTTATAAAAATACGCCCTGAATTAAAGTAATCCATCGTAGCCATCCTCACAAATAGCATGACCTTTATAGGAAAAATGGAACGTTAAAATATATAGAATTATTAAATTCTTCCAGCATGCATATACTTGTACAGATATAGCTGGAATATGCAATGTACATGTGTATCTATGTGTATATACATATACATACAACAAACTAATGTCATTTTCAAATCCTTTCACGGTTACACACAGCTGGCTTTATTATGGTGCATAAATGCGCTTATGAGGCCTGGTGATTATAATGCTCATTCGCTGGTAATGAAATATCTGATTATTTATGTCTGGGCTTAGTAAGCCCTATCTCCATTTCAGAACCTCAATTACTATTCTCATTCCAGATCAATATTAAAGCATATCAGATTTAATATAACTATTAGACCATCCATAAACTCATCAATACTGAGTCATGTCTAATGACACCATATTAGCTGGAATTGTGTTCTGATGACAGGCGCAGTATTTAGTTGAATGAGATTTATTGATGGTCAGTAATTGTGAGCATGCATGCATTACAGAGCCATTACTCTGTGTTAGAACGTGCCGCGGCACAGGCCAGAGCAGTGATCCAATTTAATCAAACTTTGAAAGTGGGTAAAAACTTTATAATCATGAGCGCTTGCAAAGTGTTGTTGGCCACATTACGTGAGCGAATCTTTGTTTTAAAATTGCGCGCAGGTTTATTTATTTATTTTGTAAGTGTTTTTTCTCCCTCTCGCCCTCCCTCGCTCTCACCCCCTCTCACCCTGCGAGCTCGTGTCCAATATCTGTAAATTCCAATTCACTCTAAGAGCGGCTAATGCGAGCTGCAGGAGCCTCTCGGTGAATTGCAGCGAGGCCCCAACGCGGCCCGTGTCGCATTTCAAGGAATCCGTTTGAAAACTGTTCTATATTTCCCAGCATGAAAATGGCTGTTTGACAATTGGCATGTCATCAATCATTCATGCAAGTTATCTTCCATTGGTCTGGACTGCATTTAGGAGCCCGGCGCTGCGTTATGTTTGTTCAGAAAAGCTTTATGACCGCCGCTGCACTAACCAGGAGGGAAGTCCATGTAAATATTTTAAAATGGGAAATGTCAGGCAGATTAGAAATCATAGCTCTTCAGAGAATGTAATGCACTGCAAAGGTTTTTCCCATTGTGTCCGTCGGGTTTCACGGTTGTGCCACAATTGCTGAGATATTGCTGTGCTGCTGCCTGTGAATGTTGCTGCTGCTGCTGTCGAGCCCCGAGGAGTTCACATTACTGCTTGCCCCACCGCTCGCCGTGCGTGCGGGCGCGATAAGACGCCAGCCCGCACGCTGTCGCCCCTTACCGGGAAATACGAATTCTGCCGTCGGAACATCGATGGCAGCGCCAGAACGTTTGCACGTATTCGACTCGGGGTAAAAAAAAGTTAATAGGAAAGGCCGCTTCATTATCCCGAAAAAACCAGACGCCCTTTTAATCCTTGCGCGTTTCAAAAAATACCGCGCGCGTCTTTGTTTTCATTTCTCCGCGACACAACGAGAGGCGGCGCGATTAAAATGGCCGTGGAGATTGCGCGGGGCCGCCGGAGCCGAGCTGCCGCCCGACGAGAGGGAACCTCTACCTCCTCCTTCCACCTTCCCATTGTTACCCAGCAACAAAGCAGCCAATCACGACGCGGCCCCCCATCAGCGATAGCGGCCCCCGCCTGCTGTAGTACAGTGCCAGACCATCATTCATTTAAGCCTTGAACCAAAAAAATAAAAAAAAATCCCCCATACACCACCACCGCCACACAAAAAACAAAAAACAAAAGCAAATGCTTTTTTTTTCTGAGTGAGCGGTGTCCGGGACAGGTTGCATCCGTACGCCTCCGCCTCGGTGTCATGATGCGGCCTGCTGGTCCCTGTCTGCGGCCTGACTCGTGGGGCCCGGCACGAGACAGCAGCAGCAGTACGCGCTCTGAAATGTAGGCAAATAAAAACAGCCCTAAATATTTAAGAGATAAAGAAGGCTTGAAGCTCAGCGGATGCTCGGTGAGCTAAATGTATTAACTGGTACAATTTTTTGTTGTGGCTAAAAATGATGAAATCCACCAAAACCGTGGTGCTTGGTTTACACCGGTAGCGTAACAGGGAGCGCGTTTTTACGGTGGATTTATTCCTATTTGTGAATATTAAACTATCCCGCGATTTTTCACATTATAGCTTCACGACACAATCGCTTCGCTACAAGTCGTGACAGGGTCCGTGTGGAAATATAATTGCTGCCGGAAATAGGGACAACCCCGCGCAAAAACTACGATCTCCGTACGAATTACAAATCTAATTGCTAAAAATGTGAGTGGGAAAAAAAGGGGTGAGCAAAGCATTTAAATTATTTTAAAAGGCTTTCAAGATAATAAACATTAGGTTATTGTGCCGGGTGTTTCTCTTAGAAGCAAAAATTGACCTATTTTGGTTTAACTGCCCATTTCATCAGATTAAATCAATCCGGCTTCGTAATTAAGTGACCCCGTATTGTTCATGAATGAGAATGTTGCTTATGTCCGTCTGCACAGCAATTAATGTTTATAGACGGGCTCAGGGCACGCAGCTTATTGTTTAATTGTAATTTGTTAGCGTGGCCTTTTGGCAATCTAAAGACAAAACAAACAATATTCTCTGTTTTCATCGGTGTGGCTGATCTAATCTATAGCTGGCCCGCTCAATAGACATGATCATCAATTAAGCAGTTGCCTAACTTGGCCGATTGATTCGCCATTAAAAGTAAGCCCCTCAGCATTAAGTGAAGACTCGTTTATCTGGGCAGGTGGCACATAGGCCAACGCTAAAAGACATGATAAATAGGCTTCCCTTAATGGAGATGAGACTCGACTTTGAGCACGCTGTCCCTCTGGCATCCGATATAAATCAGAGCAAAGGTCCGTCCGTCCGCCGGTCTGAGAGCCGTGTTTAGCAATCACGGCCCTAATGAGGCTGCGAGGGGAAGGCAACCCGCAGCTTTCCAGGGGCCGGCCTCTAACAAACAGCTTCGCTGGGCTTACAAGCACCGCTACCGCCCCCCTGCCACCACAAACACGGCCCTCACGGACAGCCCAGCCACCCAGCGAGGACGCGGCGGCGTGAACACGATCCGGGCGGAGAGGCCCCCGCGTCCCCCCGTATATAATTATGTTAGGGACCAATAAGATGAGTTGAAAATCAATATGGGGAGACAAATGTGATGGGGGCTCTCGGCTGGCGAGCGAGCGCGGGATTAGTTAGGGAAGGCTCGGCGGCGCCCGCTGGGGACAGGCCCACGGCGTGAAGCTGTCCTCACTCGTTTGTTGCTTCATTAGGGATTTGGGAAAAACTGGAGCCGCACCTTTTCCCATCTGAACCGTGGCCAAAACAAACGAGCCGCGCGCGTCAGGGCGGGCCTCGCGGCTGATTTCAACAAGGTCATCTAAGATGGGCTTGTTTTTGGTCGGATGCTCGAGCGGTGGACCCTATTTATTTATTTATTTCCTTGCCTAAAATGTCATGAAAAGTCTGTGCGAGAAGTGGGGGTGTTTTTCTTTGTAGCCGAAAAACATGAGCAGGTAGTCAAATACTTTATGAGAGACTGGTACTAAAACCACGTGCGTACTCTCATTGCTGCGTGTGTTTTACATTTATATGATCATCGCCCAGTATTTCGACTCTAATGTGTCAATGCCATTTAATTATGACATCGTTCATTTGAAAAATATTTAAGTCTTTAGCCATTCGGTGGAGCAGGGGTGCAGTGGTTGTCCGTCCACTGCTAATATTAGTGATTTGTGATATTGGATTCGCTACCGGAAAATCCTCGTGCACGTACCCACACTGAGTAGTGTGGTGAAGTATATTTAAGCCACCTCGTGACTGACAGAGCCGATGCCTTCATCCAGCAGTGCATTGAAAACGGTTTCTGAATTGCTATTATTACCTCAATCGGTCGTCGTAAAGTGGCTCACCGCGCTTACTGAGGTCCACGTATTTGACTGTGGTTCCTCGCTCTGTGGGACCCGTAATATATTTCCGTGTTGCTATCACGCGGTGAAATCCAAACAAGCGCCGATAACCCAGGAGGGTGCGCACGTTTCACTTTCGCGCTTCTGCCTCGCCGGGAAACACCTGAGTTGGCGTGGGGGGGGGGCACTGCGGCACGACACGGATGTCCAATTTCAGCGAGCCAGCCCTCTAGGAGCCGACTCCGGGGCCTTGTAAACAAAAATGTAGGGACATTTGTCAATCCACTGCTGGATAAAGGCAACCCTACTGTTGTTCGTTCAAGGGCTGGCATGGGATCGAAATTGAAGCAATATATACTTTGAATTCTGAGAAAAATGTCGCAGAAAATTCTGGTACGGCATTCACTGTTGTGAGATATTTTGATAAGCGTATTACGGTCACGGCCTGTGCTAAATGCATTAGACGTGTCATGGATAAGTGTGATGATTTTTTTAAATCTGGCTAGAACGGTGGCACTAAGTCTCCAGCGAGTCCGTGGTTCACCCACTGCCCTCTCACCGCACGCTGTCGTGACATGTGCGTCGCTCCCAACCAAGGCTGACGTGAGTGGTTATTTATATCTGAACCGGTTCAGCACCCTCCCATCACTTCACCAACTTGCACTGACCCGTGTGGTGAAATATGGTTAAAAAAACACAACAATTGAAATGTGTGGGGAGGATTTTATTCTGCAATGGACATATCAAAAACTATAAATTATTATTACAGTATTATTGCTTAAAATCTCCTTCACTGGCAGCATCTTCACCTTGCAGTCTCACCGTCCAGACGAATTGCACTCTCACAGGGAGCCAAAGAGTGAAAGCATTGTTCATTTGAAGTGCTTTTCGACAAAGACTTTTACAATTGTATTCCCAAAGAAGCATCTGCAGTGTTTTATGTCGAGGTGTTGAACGCCTCAATGAGAGCAGTGTTGTTACGAGACCGGGCTCTTTATGCTCGCGGTGTTTGTAATGGGCAACGTGTGTCAGTGACTCACTCGCCGATTTCCTCCGACCGTGTCGAGGACGCGGTCTGACTGGCTTGGCTCATCCGCCGCACTGCGCTCAGCCACCATATTGCAGGTGATGGCGACACACACACGCTTACTCGCCCATTCGAAAAGCCAAATATCACCCATATAGCCTTAACAGGCTGTTGGGGCATGTGCGGTTAGCTAGCAGGGTGGTAATATTGTGTGCCACATAGAAAGATTTTCCTGCCCGAAGCGGTTCGATCCTGGTCTCGGGCGTATTTCTGTGTGGAGTTTGTGTCTCCGGATTCTCCGGTTTCCGCCAAGAACTAACCCCCCCCCCACTCATTGATTAATTGGCTGATAACATCATGAGATATAGGAAGCAATGTCTCGCCGGTTGGCGCCGGCTGCCCCTGGACCACTCTCTTCCTCTCTCTTCAGTCTCGCTGTGCCTTGGTATCCTTGTCTCATCCTTGACCAGGCATGAGATTTGCGCTGCGTGTTACAATTTGTACCACTACGAATATTATTAAGAACGTGGGTCACGGCACACGAGAGAGTGGGTGGCCAGTACCACCCCAGGTCGCCTTTGTCTCCCTAGCGGTGATGTTCACACACTGCACCAGGTATACTCATTTAAGACCGGAGTCGACCTCGGGGAGGCTCAGGCTTAGTTCAGAAAATTTTCACCGGAGTCGACGTAGATGGGGCCCATAACCGGTTTAGAAAATCGTCGCTGTTATTGTTCGTAAGCAGGAATCAAACCTGGGTCGCCCTTTTAGTAGAGCGCTAACCGCTGCACCACCTCTCGCCATACTCACCCAATAAACTACTGAACCAATGCCCTGCAGGTCACATCTCGTCCTTCTTCTCTCACATGGCTCCACTTTGTAAATCCCTCGCGTAGTCTCTTTTTCCCATCTCTTTTAAGAAATAGCCTTGTGCAATTCAAGAGACGTGTTCCCGAATTATTTAATACAACTTTGATAGCGCTGTTTGCTGCTGGCCGCTGGATGTTGCGAGGCCGTGGTCAGTATTCGTGTCTCGGACCAGACGTGGAATTTGCGTGCATTACAAATTGCATTATTATTAATAGCTGCGTAAATATAAAAAACCCAGTCAACGTGTGCACAATTAACATGTTGTGGAGCCTTAAAATAAAAAAATAAAAAATTTCAGCGAAGCTTCAGGCACTGGGCCTGCTTCATCGCACACGGATAGAGAGGCCAGAGAGATAGAGTGAACAGTACGAGCTAGAGACAGCGGCCTACAGCGTAGCGGAGTCGGCCTGCCGGTGCAGAGCGCTGTCGCTGTTCGTAAGACGCTGTGGCAACACGCGTATGTATGCAGAATGTTGTGTCATTGACTTGGATGAAGGACCCCATCCCTCCATGCTCTGAGACTTGTGGGAGTTACTTGACCGTACTTTAGTCTGCTCGTCTTTGTGGGTTCCTGAAGGAAGAGAGTATGGACACAGGAGCATAGAACCGCAGGCGCAATAGCGGATGTTTTATCCACTGCCTTCTGCTGCTGAGTGTAGGGCCTGAGCAAGGGTTCCCCCAATCTGACGCGATCCAAGTTCAGCCCCTGCTTAGCTTCTAGAGTCTGACGAGAGCAACTGCCTTCCACAGCTGGTATATTGACGCTGGACAAGGAGTCACTCATCGACTCTTATTTTCCTTTCAAGCAAAAATAATTATTAATTATTTGTTTTGGAATTTGCACTTCATAAATAAGCCATCATTGTAATGGCAGCAGAATTGGAACAGTTATCGTTTGTGCATATGCACGGGAATGCCTAAGTGGATCGCTTGACTGTTTCACAGCAAATCATTAAACCCGCGTGTGCTCTTGCAACATGCGGAAATGTGTAATATTTCAGTTGTCAACAAAGTGAAGGTGCCACGGGGCTTTTATTTGTGCTGCTCCTGCTTGGCTAATGCCAGACCTGTCGCTCCCACAGCTTACGGTCTTCGCTCTGCCGAATCCACCGTGTCAAACATCACAGTCTCGCCGAGCGCTACCATTCGGTGTTCGAGGTGGCCGCCCGGTGCTCACCAGCACCCTGTGCCCAGTAAAGCCCCCCCCCCCCCCCCCCCCCCCCC
>JAZEWT010000002.1:10197753-10208246 GCA_036362905.1 Mordacia mordax
CACCACTCCACCACCCCGCCCCTGCCACGAGTCCACGAGTTTGGGCAGTGCTCGAAAGCACTACTCTAGTTATTTCACGTGTCGTTCGGCACGATGTTTGATGTTTCACTCCACCTGCCGGGAGCTTAGCAACCGACTTCCCAGGATGTTGACGGAAACATCAAGCTGCCAGCGCACCTAGACAGAACCCGAGACGTCCAGTATCGGGAACGTATGTATTAACACTCAGGATAAGAATACAGCTGAAGTCTTGAATAAAAATAAACAAATCTCCCAATTATTCGCGATTTTTTTCACATCGTGAGATGAAGTAGGCATTCGGATCTCTCGAACCGGTAGTGCAACGATTTGTTAGAGAACGGCCACGGAAGCAGATGTCACGCAGCAACCTCGGAGTTTCGTGTGCGTGACTTCTGCTCCGTGCAGTAAAGGGAAACATTTTCCCACCCGCTTCGCCGTTTGAGATGAGTGTTCATCGTCGCGTGGTGGTTGATCAAAACATTTAAATTGTTACACCTGTATTGTATTCAAGAGAAGTGCAGGACCAATATTTATTGCGACATAGCCGTCCCCTACATCTTCAGCAGACCACCACAACCTCGACATTAAAACATCTTTTTCATCAGGATTTCCCACACTGAGCTCAGCTGCACGCCCTAGTGTTTGCGCCTCGACCCCGATCGAGCATGGAATTTAAGGATGTTACAGATTCTCTTATCACTCGTGCCGTCATTGATGCTGGGTCCGAGACGTTCAACTCGCTATGCTCGTGAACCCAACTTACAATACTCGTTGCTCCTGGATTCGAACTTGGGTCGCCGGTGGCACCGGCGCTCTGACCACTGAGTCACGCGGCCTCCCGCGAGCGTCGCTTTAACGACGTGGCCACCTGTGCGCGCTTCGGCTGCCCGCGGAGGGCGACAAGAAGAGACAAGCGTTGGGGAGGCGATCGCCTCCGCTGCCTGGGCTTTGCCCCCCCTCCCCCCAATGCGCTCTCAATCTCAGACGGCTGTTACAATTAATAATGTATGACGCCGGGGCACGGCGCACCCTATTATCACTCCTCTTCACTAATACCGCCAGGTGTCGCAACTGAAAATTGCATGCTTCGCACTTCTCACCTGAGTGACTGCCGCTGGCGCGAGCGCAGGCCGACCGGCTCAGCAGCCTCCGGCAAGGGGTGGCGATTGCGCGCGGCAACCTGCGCTCCCACAGATCGTGCCAAAGACCGCACGTGCGATGCCCTCCCCGGAGACGTAGAGTCTCGGCAGGGTCTTGCTTCGCGTCAAGAGATCGGAGGCATCGCCGGCCTTGGTCTACACATCGATCGGTTTGTTTTTAAGCTGGAAGGGACCGTTAAACTGTGTTGTTCTTTTTAAAAGTTGTCCAGCGAGGAGGTGTAAGCAAATTACAGCATCTCAGGGCATAGGGGGCAATTTGGTCAGGACATTTAACCCGGGCAGAAGCGTGGCTCTGGACTGTGGGAGGAATTTCCACACGGAAAAGCACCCGAGCTAGGAATTGAACTGGAACTTTCATGCTGTAAGGTGGCAGCGCTACTCACCGTACCACCGTGTTCCTCTATCCACTACTGAATGTATGCCTTGCCAAGCTGTGGCCACCTCTCCTGTTCCCGTAAGCTTAAATTAATGAATGAGTAAGAATTTAATAATATAAGGCCACTTGTCAGCCGCATACTGAATTAAAATCTTGACGATGTGTCGGCTCTCGGTGTAGGTTGACCATACTTTACCATACCGGTCAGTAAAGGTTAGTGAAGGAGGGTACCTGAGACTGGTTCAGACACCATTTACCCCTGACGTAAGCTGTGACTGGGCAATGAACGCAGATGCTTAGCGCAGTTTGCTAACTGCTGTGCCACCCCTCCACCATATATTTATTTATAACCACGTGATATATTGGTTTGTTGATCTGCGTACGCCTTAATGCAGGCGTTCTCTACCTTTCGTAGCTCGAGGCCCACTTGGCCCACTCGGGTCTGATCTTCACTGACCACTAGGTGGTGCTCATTACCCACTGATGGGTCGCGACCTGCCGGTTGAGAACGACGACCTTACAGCACGTAACGATGACCTTTCCATAGGTTGACGAGGCCCTGCCATAGTAATGTGGAATTTCAACTTCTGGCTCTGGGTGTTCTCAGTTTGGAGTTGCTCATGAGTACCAGCGAATGCTTCTCTGAGTCACGCGTGAGGGTCGGCGCGCGTGGTTCGGCGCGCGTGGTTCGGCGCGCGAGGATCGGCGCGTGAGGGTCGGCGCGTGAGGGTCGGCGCGCGTGGTTCGGCGCGCGAGGGTCGGCGCGTGAGGGACGGCGCGCGTGGCTCGGCGCGTGATGGTCGGCGCGTGAGGGACGGCGCGTGATGGTCGGCGCGTGAGGGACGGCGCGCGTGGTTCGGCGCGCGTGGTTCGGCGCGCGTGGTTCGGCGCGTGAGGGTCGTCGCGCGTGGTTCGGCGCGCGAGGGTCGGAGCGTCGAGCCTTGTGCGCCGAGCCTTGTGCGCCGAGCCCGTCAGCTCCGAGGCTGGCTCGCATCTCTGAGCTCAAACCGTTAAACCTGCAGAAGTGTTTTTTTTTTTAAGTTGCCCAATCGGTCCCGAGTTTCACTCTCAGCTTTATTTCATGTCTCCGGATGAGTGCTCCCGACATCAGGACGAGTCTTATTTGCAGGAGCGACTGGGTCTCGCTACCATCGCTTGGGCACAAGAGAACAATTCCAGGCACGCCGTAGGCGAGAGAGCTCCTCCCACCGCGGGAGGGTAAACACAACGAAACCACGACGACCGTCTCTTCTGCCGGCGGGTTTTTTTTATCCTGCGCCATCACCGGACTCGTCTCGCCGAAGATTCGCAGCGACAGGACAGGAACCGCGTGCGGTTTCATCAAGGCAGGTGCGACAATGACTTCGGGAAGACAACCCCGAGGGCAGTAATTGCGTGTAGGGAGACTTGTTTTGAGTGTAATCAGGACGATCGCGAGCAAAGGTCTGCGAGGGTCGGGCCCTGACCCGGGCAGCCTCTCGGTCCCAAAAAGCAACCGGGCCCCCTCCCGCATGCTCCCTCTGAGCCTGCTGCCTGGTCCCCTCACCCCTCCCCCTCCCTCCCCCCTGCCTCCCACCCCCTTTCACCCATCACTCCAGTTTTTCTCTCCCCCCTCCTTCCCTCCCTGTGCATCAGAGTAAGTGAACATAATTTATCCTGACAGTTATTGAATGGGGTTGATTGAACAAATGTTCTTTAATGACATTCTTTGAGAAGCACTTTAGAGTTAAGTCCTAAAAGAAATCGGTTCAAAAATTCAAGGGAAATGGGAGTTTGGAAAAAAGAGAAAGATGCTATAAAAGGCAGTGAACAATCGGTGAAAATTCACAGAAAAACATTTCTGGAAGTCTGCCCGTTCTTTGAGAGGTGCGTTAATTTTAATGGTGAGAAGATGAAGTTGCTGTCACTTTCGGCGATCATGGCATGAGATGCACCGACCGCACCGCATCCGTCCAGGGATCTGCATCCCAGTCAATTTTTCTTTGCAGTGGCCACCGAGCCTCTGCTGATTCCTCCTCCCATCGATCGCAGCGAGCGCCCCTTCCTTCTGCCGTCGCATCTGCGCCACCGCTGGTCCGGTCAGCCAGGCTGCGTATGGTGGTTTGGAACATACACTCACATTGAAATTCATAGACTTACATTGAGACTCATAACCTCACGTAGATGCCCGTGGATTTAAGTCATTGGAGGGAGGGCGGCGGTGTTGCCGTGCGGTCTAAGCTTTGAGATCCGTGACCTGGGTCGCCCTGCAGCCATTCCTAGTAATTCGTTATTCATGTAAGGGACGGCTGTGGTCTACCTGTGGTAGCGAACGACTACAGCACTCGGACAGTGGTAATATCTGCGCCTCACAGAAAGAATAGTCTTGTCCGAGCAGGTTCGATCCCCGCCTTGGGCACCTTTCTGTGTGGAGTTTGTGTATTCTCCCCCTGTTCTGCATGGGGTTTCCCCCAGGCTCTCCGTTTTCCTCCCACAACTTAAAAAAATACTCATTAATTAATTGACCGATGACATTCTAATATAAAGGAAGCAGTGTGTGGCAATATGGCGCCAGCAAACCGCCTGGCTGCCTCCTCCACCTTTCTGTGCTCTCCTCGCACCTCTGAGTCATTCTCTGTCGAATGAATACCGTCGGCAGTAAATGAATATGTGCGCATTATAAATGTAAAATTATTATTATTAAACTCCAACGCTTTCTGCAGGGTGCCGTCGGCACCGGCATTGATGAAACCGTCTTGGTTGAATAGTGGGAGGCTGGCGCAGTGGCAAGACCACACAGTGTGGCTACCGAGGAGGGGAAAAAACACACACTCAACTTCTCTTGGATAAGCGCCGGCTTGAGTGAAGTCATCGGGACAAAATAGGCCATGGCGTAATGTGCCTGTGCCGGGGCCTCCGCACGCATTTTGCTAATTGCACCGCGCGTAGCGTAGCTCGCAATTAAACGGCAAATTTATTCCCCGCCGACGTGCGCGACTCGCGGGACGATGTCCGCGAGCGCACGCATCATGCCCGCAGTGTGGGATTTACGCGGGCTCTGCCGTGCACCGCCATCACTCATGTCGCCAGTCTCAGCGCCAGCGTCTGCGCCTCCCCCCCTCCCGCCATGGCTGCCGTGTCCGAGTTGGCGTACGGAACGGTGGAGAGGAACAAGGAAGCGGCCTGTGGATCAGGGAGGCCGCCTTAACAATGGGTCGCGAGTTCCATCCGTAACAGTTATCGAGGTCGGTGTGGGCGTGTTCATCCTCGTTGATGCGCCTGTTGATGATCCCACACTCTGGATCTCCCATTGGAGAATCGGTCAGCTGAGTCCTTGGGCATCTTCAAATCCCGTCTCAAGACTCACTTGTTCCGTAAGGTCTTGAAGTCCTCTGGCTGAGATTGCTGATGCTGCTCACTGTTGTTGTGCTTGCATGTTGGTGCGCTGTTGACCTGCGCCTGCTCGGGAACACTTATGCCTTTCTTCGTTAGTTTAATAATGATTTTACCTGTTATTTTTGTCCTTCGTTCATTTATAGTCATTATTTTACTTTAATTGAGTTGCTCTGATGTTGTTCCTGACACAGCTCTGTGCAGCGCGTTGTGATCCTCGGGTGAAAAGCGCCCTAGAAGGGCAAATATTATTAATTATAATCATGGTAATGGTGGGGGTTGTTGATGTGCGAGAATTGTTCTCCACAGCTCTTCTCTCGGGATAGCTGCACTGAGCGTTCTCTCTCGTCTTCGTGACGTTTCACCTCCCCCATCCGAGGCATCATCATCCAACAGGGAGGTGAAACGTCACGATGGTATCATCGGATCTGCGTGAGAATGCGATATCAATGATGGACACGATTAATAAACATTATTTTATCAAGAGAGATGCCTTACGAGGCAACAAAAATATTAAAAGTTGATAATAATACTGGAATATACAACAAGTAAACCATTATAAAATAAACGAGTTGACAAGAGTGAAACAAATTTCCAAATGTAATTTTAGCTTTGCTTCAAAAATTTCAGTTGTCGGTGAGTCACGAATTAATTCCATGAGCACGCGGACAGGGGGAGAGCATGCAAACTCCACACAGAAAGGCACCCGAGCCGAGAGATTCGAACCCGGGACCTTCTTGCTGTGAGGCGTCAGCGCTAACCACTGGGCCACCGCGCCGCCCAGGTATGCAGGGTCTCGAGTAACTATTCATGGCGAGAATGGTAAACCGAGGCCACCTCCGTAATGCAGGTAGTGGCTAAGACGTGCACTATTTTGAAAACTACATGAATATAATCTTCGTACAAAAAAAAATACCATCATCATCAGCCGCGATCTAGCTGGATGAAGACCTCCCCAAGCGATTGCTGTCTCTCACGGTCTCGCAATGCACGAGCCCAGTCCATCACTATGTCACACTTTTTATATCTATGAATGTTTACGCTATGGCAGTGGTTTCCAGCTAGTCGATCACGATCAAGAGATCAATCCCAGAATCCTGAACGGACGATCTGAACATTTTATATCGACACACACTTTTGACTTTTAAGTCCGATTTTATTGCTCTTCCAAGCAAATTTTCCAACAATTAAATATACAAGAAATACAACATACAATATGTACAACCAATTATACACCCCATGACCCACATCCCCTTCAATACGGTTTATTATTTATAATACGTACACGTTTAATTCGATTCGAATATATACATACCCCTACTCAGAATGACAGCACATTTTTAACAGCAGTGGCACTCCACAATGTATATGACAAAATACAATATACAATATATACAACTGTAATGATGTAGGTTTTCACGGCTCGATGCATGATGATTGCTTCGAAAAGCTGCTCTCTCGGGACAGCCGCGTCGATGGCTCTCTCTCCTCTCCTCGCGACGTCGCCTCACACGTTGCCTCCAACGTGTGAGGCGATGGCTCTCTCTCTTCTCCTCGCGACGTTTCGTCTCACACGTTGCCTTCAACGTTGCCTCAAACGTGTGAGGCGAAACGTCGCGAGGAGAGGAGAGAGAGCCATCGACGCGACTGTCCCGAGAGAGCAGCTTTTCGAAGCAATCATCAATATATACAACTGTTTACAGAGAGCGTAAGAGATGATAGGGTCTGAAAAAAAGGCGTTAATATCCTCAGAAATGAGTGCAAACTAAAACGTGAACTAGAGGGTCTCAAGAGTGTCGATGCACAGAGTGCTGCCCCAGCGCTTCAGGAAAGTGAGCACCTCTCCGGTGTCCTTGTTGAAGGCAGCTCCAGGCGGAGCCACACCTTGATGAGGCCCTTGGTCATCGCTAGTGCGGAGCTAACACCCGAGACAGAGTGGGAAGAGCCAAGATTCTATACGGTGCGTTGATTTAAAATTGTCGCGGCCATGGGACGAAAATGCAGGCTGTTGGGTTAGGGTGCAGCACTCACAGATAGTGTGCATCAGTAAAAGATCGTGTGCAGCACTCATATAATGTTCAGCGCTCACAGATAGTGTGCAGCACTCAAAGATAGTGTGTAGCGCTCACAGATAGTGTGCTGCGCTCGCAGAGCGTGTGCATCACTCACAGATAGTGTGCAGCGCTCAAAGATAGTGTGCAGCACTTACAGATAGTGTGCTGCAAGCATAGCTGTCAAACTAAGAATAAATGGGTGTTTTCTGTACTGTGCATATTTAGGTTTTAGTGAAGTCACATTAATGGTAGATCTGTACAGCGCATTGCGACCCTCGGGTGAAAAGCCATCTCGAAGTGCAATAATTATTATTGAGACACTAGCTCAGATAAGTCAGTCAGTCACTATCAATATCTGCTTAGTCCTGTACAGAATCACAGGGGGCCAGAGCCTATCCTGGCAGTCATAGGGCGCAAGGCGGGGCTATACCCGGGATATGACGCCAGTACATCGCAGGGTACACTTTTTCATACAATTTACTCAGCAGGACAATTAACCAAGACAGCAGCGTGTCTCTAGGTGGTGGAAGGAAAGCGGAGTACCCAATGAAAACCCACACGGGCAAGGGTGTGGGTTTTCTATGGAGACTCCACACAGAAAAGCACCCGAGCTGGGAACCGAACTGGGGACTTTCTTGCTGCGAGGCAGCAGTGCTACTCACTGCTGCACCGCACCACCCTAGATAAAATTTAATTCTGTTTCTTTATCTGTGTAGCAGCATCTCAGGGCACGTTGCAAGGTAAGTGTTTGGATATAAATTATGTGCAAGTGGAACGAAAATAAATCTAAAAGAAACAAACTTAAAAATAAAATAACTATTGGATAAAAAAGTGAACGTGGATAGATTTTCGCATTGTCCGACACGCACAAACTGCCTGTACACCACTAGCCACAGAAACTGTTACATATGGGTGTGTTCAGGGAGACCTTCATCCAGCAGTGGATCGGTCATGATGACATGACCGTGTTAAGATCCTATGTGTGCATCGACGGTCGTGCGTGTAATCCATGAGCAGTGCGCACTGTATTAAACGCGAGCGGTGGATATAATTTAACCCACGTAACCCGTCCTTTGTGGGAGTTGTTAAGCACATTGTGCTGTTGAACTTTGACCTTTTCACCTAGAGTCAAAATCCGAGCCTTGCTCTTGTGTTCCTCAGCCCGGGCATCAGCTGCTGCCCAGATTGGCGACGCGTGGCGCACGCTCGGTGCACGCCCGGTGACAACAGCAAACGAATGTGCAGTAATGAAAGGTTTTGGGAGCATTTTAACCTTGACCTTTCACCTCTCAGCCAGAAAATCAATCGCGTATGGGGGGGAGGTGGCTTTGCTTCTGGACGTCGTCGGCTAGAAGTGGCGGTTGGCACCGGTCAAGATTCTCCGCGGGATCGGCTCCACCTGCATCCCGTCGCCTCGCTCGTCCGTCTCTGCTCGCGGTGCCCTTCGATTCACTCGCCTCCTGGCCTCTGTTGTAACGACGCGATGGTGTGACGGGGATTCACGTGACTGCATCTCAAAACGCCGGAGAGGAACAATTTAACAGAGCATTCTAAGCTTCTCTTTGTGAGTGTATGGGATTCTGTATAAGTGTATCGGTCAGTATGTGAGTATGAAGGTCTCTAAGTGTATGTGAGTCTGTGTGTGTCTGTGGGCATCTTTGGGTTTTTCTGTGAGCCAATGGATCAATGTCATTGACTCAGTCTGGACAAGGGTCCACGTGCCACCAGCCACTGTCATGTCCTGTGGTTTTGCTGTCACGAGCGCATTGCGCTGGACTTGCATTGTGTCAAGTTGTGTTAATATGCGTGTACTTCTGTTTTGCTTTTTATTGTACGATGCTCTATGACATGTTGCGTGACATTGTTTTGCTTCTAACGTGTGAGGCGAAACGTCGCAAGGAGAGGAGAGAGGGAGCGATCGACGCGGCTGTCCCGAGAGAGCAGCTTTTCGAAGCAATCATCATGCATCGAGCCGTGAAAACCTACATCATTATATTGTGTTTTGTTTATTGGCTTTATCACATGCCGTATTATGTCGTAATGTGTTGCATTCCATCGCATTGTGTTGCTATATGGCATTGTTATATGTTTTGTTGTCTTGTATCATGTTATATTTTATTGTGTTCCGTTATCATGTATTATGCTATACATATATCGTTCTCGATTGCATCACGTGTTGATTAGTCCTTTTGCACGCTGTGAGTTGCGCTGGAGGCCGGACGTGATGCGACGCCAGCTCAGTGCTGGCTAGAAGAGCTCGCCAGCCTCTAAATCCCCTGGGCCGCACTTTCCCCAGGCCACACATCTCGGTCGCGCGTTTCCTCCGCGTTCGGTGACGTGGGCTCGTCGGCGCACCTCGCCATACGTAGAACACGCGCGGAGTCGCGGGGAACTGCAGAGGTGGCGGCGGACGGCGGCCCCTACGCGGGCCTCATGGAGAGCTGCGGCCTCTTTATTTGAAGAAGGGCCGTTGCCCGTAACGCTAGTCTGATAAATCTGCGCAGTGTAGGGCAGTGTCAGCGATGAGTTTGTTAAGTTCTTTAATTCATTATCAATACCTGCTTTATCCTGTGCAGGGTCGCGGGAGTGCCGGAGCCTATCCTGGCCGACAGAGGGCGCAAGGCGGGGGAATACCCAGGATGTGATGCCAGTATATCGCAGGGCTTACTTTTGGTGGAATTTTTACTCAACAGGTCGATTAACCTATGTAGCAGAGTGCCTTTGGACGGTTGAAGGAAACCGGAGTTTACAACGAAAACCTATGCAGTCATGGGAAGAGAACTCGCAAACTCCACACAGAAAGGCACCCGAGCCGGGAGTCGAACACGGGTATTTCTTGCTGTGAGGCGACCGCGATACCCACTGCGCCACCATGCTGCACGCGTTAAGTTCTGCTTTTGTTAATTTATGGCGTGGCTATTTGAGCAGTGGTGACACGGCACAGTGACCAAGCTCCTGAGCACAGTGACCGAGCTCCTGCTTGGTCACTGTGCTCAGAGGAGCCCAGGCCTCTTTGTAAAACCATAAGCAAACTCCAAACTGTGGAGGTCGCCCCTTGCCCTCTGCTGTCTCCACTGACTGGGACTCTCCCTCGTTGTATTTTACGTTCTTAGTTGCATGTCCCAGTGCAACAACAGACCCTAGGCCACTTGTGTCTCTCTTCAGCCATTGTGTTAAAGTGATTTATCCAGCTTCTCAAACGAGCCCCGACGCAGTGGGGGTCATCTTTTAGTAAGAGCCCTGCAGAGTTACTGGTAAACGTCCATACGCCTATGACAGTGGCAACTCTCTCCGTCGGCTAAACACTCTTAATATCCCCAGAGATCGTTGCTCATTTTATCAACCCCAGAGGTGGGTTGGGTTGACTCACTCTCGTCATGAGCGACTTGGCCATTTACGAGTTACACCCTCCTACTTGTTCACTAATCGTCACCTCTCCAGGCCGCTTGGCTTCCCGTTGCCGTTAGTTCACCGTGCAGGTCACGGTGTGGTTGCAGTGGGATCACGGCG
>JAZEWT010000002.1:10216072-10227455 GCA_036362905.1 Mordacia mordax
GACGGCGGTGAGGCCATGGCGCCGAGCGGTGGGGACCGCATGCTGTACGGCTGCGCCGACTGGGCTCCGCTCACGGAGTTCGCCATCCCCACGAAGAGCGGCAGAGGCGGCATTGAGCGCGAGAGGTGCGCGGGGTTCCTTAAAAGCTTATCGTGCGTGAGGCGCCAGCAGATTTACTGCACTCCTCAAGGCAAGGTCAATTTGTGGGATGGGAGGAGAGGAGTAGGAGGAGGATATTTGTCGGAGGAAATTTAGCCAAAGCTGCAGCGTTGATCCGAGAGCAGGTGCAGCGGAGTGAGGCGGAAAGAGATGGGGGACGCGGTGGAGACGGCCGCTGCTTCTGAGCGGTGAAGGTGCCGTGGCACTGGGGGTGGGCGGAATAAATTAAATCGTCCTCCTCATTTTGGTTCCTGACGCGGACGGATTTTCAGCCGAGCTTTGTGGCCCCTTGACTCTGCGCCCAGGCGTTTGTTTACTCCGGAGGACACACTCGCAGGAAACGAGTTGAAGGTCGCGGTGACTCGGAGGCTGCTCTTTCCATTACGGTAATAATTCTCACAAGCACTTGGTCAATACACTGCTGGATGAAGGTCTCCTCAAGTATTGTTAGTCACTACAGTTGTTTCATCATCAGCTCAGCGCCGGTTACTGTGGAATGGCGAAGGGGTTGCCAGAGCCAGGATGCGTTCAAATGTTACTCGCCACTTATGTAAGCCATGGTTGGTAATTAAAATCAGGTTGCAGTGTACCAATCACTGTGTCGCTACTCCCACACCTCATTAACTTGAGTCTACGCAGCTGTTAAGAGCGTGCAATTTTAATTGGTCAGCGGATACATCGTTATTACGAATGCAGCCTCCACCATTGAAGGTTCGCCGGACAAATTGGGTTTGGATGAACAGGAAGCGATGAGCAGCCTCGAGTCTCTCCGTGGATGCCATGTGTCTCGGTGTGGCCGATAATGTTATTCTTAGCCACGTGCTCGCAGCTGGCAGCTCGCGGGTCCATACACTATGTTAAAGGCCGTTGCTCGCCGTTGCCGCGTGAGCTCAGCCCGACCGTTGGCAGGCATGGTGGCATGGAACCTGATTGTATGAGTGGCACAGCAATGGCAAGGAACCTGGTGGAATGAGTAGCGTAGCGGTGGCAAGCAGCCTGATGGGATGGGTGGCACCTTGGTGGCATGGAGCCTGGCGGGATGGGTGGTGCTTACGGCGGAGGTGTTCGCAGTTGAATCAGCGTCTAACGGTCGCTCTGAATGATTTCGTTGGAAAACGATGGCGGGTCAGGGGGTTCGGGGAGGCGGGTTTGCGGCCCCTTGTGGGACATCGTCACGCGCTGTGCTGCGTTACGAGCATAGGCAAATGTGCAGAGGGAGGAACAGTGAGACAGAGAAATGAACGCACAGACAATGACAGACACTTGATTTTGAGTGACATGACTTTGAGAGTGTTAGAGAGAGTGACAGTGAGATACTCGCACGCACACCAAGGCATGGAGGGAGAGCGAGAGAGAGCCAGAGACAGACAGCCGTAAAGAGAGAGATGCACAAAGAAATATACATGCGTAATATTTAATGGAGAAAGGGCAACACTCAGAAACTCACAGAGGTACCGCGAGTCAGATGTGGCTAGAGACGGACACAGAGTGAGGCTGATCGGTTGGGGAGCCCTTAAGCAAGCAGGGACTTTAGGTGCATTGCGTGCACAGCGTCTCAGTGTGATTTATTGTTGTTATTATTAATTTTTATTTTCCAAGACGCCCTTATCCAGGGCGACTTACATAATTATAGAGGTGTGAAGAAACTACAGAGAGGCGATGGGAAGGCAGCCATGCTTTCAGCCAGTGTCAACATTTGCCAGACACTGCGTTATATTACGATATTATCGGCCAATTAATTAACAATTATTTTTTATTAGATGTCGGAGGAAACTGGAGAACCCGGAGGAAATCCACGCAGAACAGGGAGGAAACACATAAACTCCACATGGAAGGGTGCCCTAGACAGGAATCCAACTGCTTAGGGCAGGATTTTCTTTCTCTGAGACACCGATGTTACCACTGCGCCGCTCTCCACCAGGGTTGTATTTATTATTGTTGTGTTTAAACATTTTTGCAATACTCTACGTGCGATTGTTCAGTGGATTCAGTGAAATTAGTTTCGCCTGACGTGGCTGCAGAGGAAGAAGCGTGCGTGCCGGTGGTCGTCGTTCCTCTCGGTTATTAGTCTTTCGACAGCCGTCTCCCCCAGCCTGACGTGGTCTTCGTCATGCCGGGAGCGAGAAGCGGAATGTCCAGTGCACACCGAGACACTGTTTATTTCACCATCGTGCACTCACCATGATTAGAAATCGGATAAAAATACGAGCATCTAACTTCCGCTGTTAAGTTCTGCCGTGGCTTGTGAGTGCGTCGGTGCCATCCTCGTGGCGGAGGCGGCGTTTACGCGTGACCCTCTCGAGTCGCCCGGCGTTCCCGGAGTGGCCCGCGCTGGGCCGACAAGGCCGAGTTATCTCTGCAGAGCTGCGGCGAAGCTAAAGACCTTGTTAAAAATGTTGGTGGCGTAAATCTCGTCTCCTCTTCTCTTGCTCGGGCTGAGGCACGGCACGACTGCACTTCTCTCCCATCAAATGGCCAATCTCCGCAGATGCCACAGGGAGACGCCGAGTATTGATTTCTGTCTACCACCAACCCTTGATTATATCCATTGCTTGTTAGACATCTGAGGGAATATAAACTGGATTTCTGAAGTAATTTAACCCGTTCGGGCCACGTCGGCCTGCGCCGGCCTCGGGGCTCGCAAGTCCACCCTGCAGTTTTTGTGGGAATCAGAACCGCACTTTGATGCACCTCCTGCCTGCCCCAACCACCGGAATTTTACGTCATGGCTCCACCGGCAGCCACCGCCGGCGGTGCCGTTTCCGCTATCATTTATCCACAGCCGCACGACCTCCGTGACGATTGTGGACTCCAGTGGAGCCTCCGGACGAGCGGGACAGATAGGGGCGACAAGGAGGGTTGCTTCGCTCCGCCGTGGTCACTCTGTGACGCCAGGATGGTTACGGAGGGGACTGCACAGGTGCTGGGAATGAATGGGCAACTGCTGTGATATTTGATGAAAGTTTCTGGAATACACTGACTACCGCATGATTGAAACATAAATGATGGGCATTGCCCCCACTGAGCTAGTTGGCAGCAAAGACTGCAGCACAGAGGCCCTGACAAAAATGGCGCAGCAAGCGCCACAGACAGGAGGCGCCTCTTTAAAAATCTCTCACATTCCAGCCCACAGGCTTCTTCGGCTATGCCCCCAAGCCCCGTAACCCCTACTGACTTCTAAATTTTTTTTAGGAAAGTTATTGTTAAAAACATGTGCTTAATATATGATCGTAACCCCCACCGTCGGCGATGGACTGGCGTCCCGTCGTCGGGTGTATCCCTGCCTTGCGCCCTGTGTTTCCGGGATAGGCTCCGGCTCTCCGTGACCCTATATAGGATTAAGCGGTTTCAGATAATGAGATGAGATGAGACCCCCACCGTCTGTCAGCACGGAGCGGCCCGCGATGCCCACGGAGCACCGGTGTACGGCGTGTGGCCTACTCGTAACCCGCGTAACGCACACGAGTTTACAGACGCACGTTGCCGCTCGACTCGGAAGATTTGTCATGTCATCGGGTGGCGAGCAATGGCACTGCTCATGCTATGATCGCTTACTGCCTAATTGTGTTGCTCCTCGCCTCACACTTCATCAGGAAACGGCAATATAAAGTTCATTCATTTATTAATTCAATACTTGCTTAATCCCGTACAGGGTCCTGGGGGGGACTCGGCCAACAGAGGGCACAAGGTGGAGGCATACCCAGGATGTGACGCCAGTACATGGCAGGGCACACGTTTTTGGGGAAATTTACTCAACAGGCCAATAAACCTAGGCAGTAGCGTGTCTTTGGACAGTAACAGGAAACCGGAGTACCCGGCAAAAACCCGTGGGGGCACGGCGAGAGATAACAAGCAAGCTCCGCGCAGAAAGGCACCCGAGCCAGGAATCGATCCCGGGTCCTTTTTGCAGTGAGGCAACAGCGCTACCCACTGTGCCACTGCACCGTGTGAAAAACGAGTTGTCTGTCGGTGGCTGCCCGCTTGCCGAGAGCGGCGTGACATCTGGGACATGGCGATGGCGCGAGGATTGCCAGCATCCGGGCAGCGCCCGCGTGCTCTGCCGACGCGGAGTCGAAGCGTTGAGTTCAATTACTGCGCGTCAGCCCTGCCATAACAAGGGGATCCAGGAGCGGCTTTAAAATTATTCCAAGAGGACAGGTTAATTTCTCCCAGAAGGAAAAATCAATAATTAGATATTGGGTGACATCTTCAAAATTGCACTTCCTCAATCCCCTCTAATGCCTCGCTGCCTCGCTGTCCTGGGAGAGAGCAAAAAAAAAGGCCAAGCCATCTAATCAAAACTCAGCAGCACGGGACACACGCACAATTTGCTGACGGTTATCTCCTGCCATCTCCAAAAATACTGGCGCGGGTAATTTTCCTTATCACTTATGGGGAAATGAAGTTTATCCCACCGTCTAAGAGCTGAGGTAAAAAAAAAACCCATGCACATACCAACAACGCTGTTTGGTATCTTACTTTAAATGTAATTGATATGGAGCTCTTTTCTGGCCACACTTGCGCCTCCCCAATCCCTTCGCTGACATCGACGCTGCCCCTCGTGCTCCTCAGAGGTGTATTAGTGTTCACCACACTGACTGCCACCACCGCCGCTGCGGTCACTGCCGCGCGCGCGCCTCTGAGCGGAATTTGACGTCAAATTCCCGGCTGCGCCGCGCAGTCCACCGTGGAGTTGCTTGCGTGATCGCGCAGCAGCACGAATGGTATTCGAGTGCCGGAGTGAACGCCACCGCAAGTTTCACGCCCATTACGATTTCATTTAGGGTGGTAAATTAGCAGCCGTGGAGCAAAAACGAACGGTGCGTCAGCAGCCACGTTAACGATGTTCGGCCGCAAGCAGCTCGATCGTGGCGATGATGTGCGCGTTGCTCGGTAATAAGGTTAAGTAGCGGCCGCGTCAGAGGTGTGGCTTGGCGGTACGGTGTTACTATGTCTACGAGCTGTTCTCTAACAGCCTTGCTTTACTTTAACCTTACATGAGTTGGAAGCAGAAATTATCAAACATTTATAAGTCCTAACAGTTTAAGTGAGAGCCCCGTAGCGATTGCAAGTTGAATAATAGAATAATCTGTTGTAATAAATGCGGGTATTCAACGTAATGCAATTGTACATTTTTGCAAAATGAAACGGAAAGGCAGCAAGGATTTTTTGTACAGATTTGGTTTTAAAAGCATGCTATAACTTTCACCCTGAGAGTACGTTTTCTGGAAACGCTCCGTCTGGTTTACAGATCGGATGGCTGTTAAGTGTGGTGGTGGTCCGGCATTTTAAAACCCGGCGGTAAGGTGCAGCGCGCCGCTGTCGGTACGAACGGCGATCATGCGGCACAAGCCCTACGCCTCCTCCGCCTCCTCCAGAGTAGATTGAGCACCGAGTCTCCTGTGATGGAGCCAGGCGTGACAGGGCCTCATCCTTTTTGCTCCACATACACTTCAAGCGTAAACGCCGGTGACAGCAATTTGTGCAGTCCGATGCACGTTTGCTGTTCGATAGCGGAGCCACGAATTAAAAGCTCCCAGCGTGACGCAAAAAATGGAAAACTTTGCGGCTCAAGTGTTTTGATTTTTTTTCTCTCTATCTCGATGCAGCCGCGGCATTGCGCGGAGGCTGACCGTCATTTATCGCCCGACGAGGGGTTGCCAACAGCTGCTGTTGTGCATTGGAGAGCGAGTGACGGCACAGCAAACACAAACTCAACTGCGGCGGATTGTGCACTCAAAAACGGAACTACTGTGACCCCTCGACAATCCCCTGGTGCAGGCGTGCCATATTTCTACTGCTAGCTTAGACAGACCACTACCGCTGATGAGCACTGCAGCTGCTCGTTATAGTGCGGAGACAAAGACTTGACTTTTGACCTTAATTAAAGCGAGCTCTTAAAAACGTTAAAAGTCCGCGGCGCAGGCGTGCATCTGCACGCATTGATCGTCCAGACAGCTTGCATGCATGCTTATGTGTCTCCGAAATCAAATATGCGTTCCCTCACGAGCCGTTGACGTCGGTTAGAGCGCTAGTACTACCAATGTGCGGGTTCCGTTTTTAAACAGAGCGACTCTGTCGTGGTGCGGGCAAGCAGCGCACGATTCTCCCACGTGCGGTGGCTTGACCGCCCTGCGCCTGGGGCCCGGCCAAACCGTGCCGGGGAGCGAAGGGTTCCATGCCACCCTGCGTGCGTGGCCTCACCATGGCCGGCTCCTAATAGAAATGGATAATGGCAGTTACTTTAGCTCCAACTTGGCTTCCCCGAGGTGCTGGAATCACTGCTGTCTGGAGACTTGTTTTTCATTAGCTCAAATTATTATTAATTTAAGGACGATCCATTACCAATGGGAATGAACTAGGTGTGACATTTGCTCTCCTCACTGCCCACGTGGTGGTTAAGTTAGTGAGCAAGGGGAAATCGATATGGGCCGCCGGTTTGTGACAGTGATGGGATTTAGGGCAGGCAAATTGTGTCGTTGCTGACTGCACTGCGGCTCCTTCTTGGAGGCGTAAATCACGCGCGAGAGGCTCTGCCATCGTGCCGCTGCAGCCGCTGCTGCTTCTGCCACTGCTGCCGCCTCTGTTGCCAGTTCTACCTCTACGGCGAATTAAATTTCCCTGCATTCATTGGGCGTGCCCACACTGTGACGTTTGCTGGTTGTAATCGTTTTCTTGTTGCGGATATAATTCGAGGGTTTTACTATTTATTTTTACTAACATACATCTGCTGCGCGCGCGGGATTGCATTTGTGATTTTACCGATTAACAGGTCCGTCGACGATCGGCATGGGAGCAAGCGGCTTATAGTCAGAAGGATGCGAGTTCAAATCCCTGTTAGGTGTGGTGGACCCATCATCATTCCTATGCACCCATCGTAGGAATGTGGCATTTCCCTCATCTGCTTAGGGCTGAAAACGGTCATGAAAAATTAGACCTCGCCACCAAAACTGGAAATTGCTTTTTTTTACCGAGTGGAAAACGGAGGCGTTCCCGCCGCGTCATGCTGCACGAACGCCGCGCCATCGCCAGCGCCGTGATTTTGATGACGCTCGCTCTCCGTGTTTTTCCACGCGCCAAGCAAATGATGGCGTGCAGAGGTGTCGGGGCCGCCGTTGTTGACTCTGGAGAGCGTGTGCGGCGAACGCGCGCCGCTATTTCAGCGGAACGGGGCGGCCGTGCTGAAGTGGCCTTTGAATAATATCCGGGGACGAGGGCCGGCGCGCATCCATCTCTTCCCTTTCACTGCTGAGAATTGCTCCTTTGCTTCTTTGTCCCCTCTCTGCAGAGGCCTTTGATCATAAATATCAAAGTGAAGGATTGCCGCTTGCAGACAATTTTGTGTGTGTATGAGAAGGGCGGAGTCATCTTACTAAATCTGGTCCTGCAGCTTGTACCCCTCCTCCTCCCCATCCTCCTCGCCATCCTCCTGCCTGTGCTTGTTCCCGTGCTTATCCCTCTGTTCCTCCTCAGGAGGACTGTGGAGGAGGTTTTTTTCCCCCAGCAGAGAACGGAGTTTGGCATCCAGCTTGGCTACTGTCATCGAGGTCACTTGAGAAAAAAACGCAAAGTGTTCCTAAATTTCCAGACATCTGCCACTTAGGTGCTGTACAGATGACACCCTGATTAATTTATGCTCGGCAGATCTGGGGCGTTGGCCGCTACGCAGGGACCACAACGCAACAACATGGGCCGGGTAGTGACGGCCGGAATCCACTATAGCCTGCTCGCATTATCTGCGTATCAATCGGTTGCTTGCGATTTTTTTTGCGATAAGATTTGCGTTTCCGCCGGCAAAACTATAATTGTGTTTTTTTCCGCCGACTCTCGGAGGCGGAGGTTCACGCGTCACTCCTCGCGCATCGCTGCGCGTCCCCGATTTGACTGCGCTCGGCGTCGTGGACAAAACGCTCCAACCTGAGACTGAAGCGCCCGCCCTGTTTAGGAAAAGTAATTTTCCAAGCTAAGATTTAATCTCGGATAATCCTCCCAGCATTACGGCTTTGACCGAATATTTCCATTTGTAGAGATGTCATTTTTGTTCGTGCTCCCTTTTGCGAGCGCCCTGATTGCTGCCGATGGAGTCGGCGCCAACGGCCTTGGTTTGCGTTGCTCCGCTCTCCACTCGGGGTGCCGCGAGGCCGCGTGAGTTCTGCTCGCCGGGAAAACGCAGACGAGCAGCGGTGACGTTGCGCGCTCGCCGCCTCGCAGGTCATCTCCAGGTTCTGCGAGTCTTTTCTCGCCACTCCTCCGCTTCGTCCTCGAATTATAAGAGGACGTCGCGTGTCGCTGGGCGTGGATGTCACCTGTCTGTTCTTGCATTAGGTGACTGGGTAATTATTGTACGCACGTGATTGTACGCGCATGCATGCAACCTGAGATTTTTAAAACTGTCCAGTGGCACATAGAGCATGGCTCCACATACAATGCAACGAGATGTGCGAGATCTGCGCGTGTGTGAGAGATGTGCGTTAGAGAGAGAGAGAGAGAGCTGTGAGATGTGCGTGCAAGATGCGTGTGAGAGATGGGCATGGTGATGTGAGCCCTGCATGTAGGAGATGTAGATGGTGGGATGCGAGTGTAAGATGCATGCGCTGAGATGTATCTGCGTCTAGTCGCCGACCAGGCATGGAATTAGCAAGTGTTATTAATTACTTCACTATTATCGTTACAAGACATCTATTTTGGCCGCGTAAGATTGCAAGTAGTCGACCGACGTGGAGGGGCTGTCGTGCAGCAATGGCCCGAGATGGTTCACAATGATCGCAGCGATGATTTACGTAGAAGACAGTGGAGGATTTATTTCAGTGACATTTGAATGGGCTCAGGCCCACCGAGATTCATTATCTGTTTTATAAATAAGCCCCTGATAATCATAGTTATACCGGGACATTTTCAGTATCATTAGTTTTAGCAATTGAGTCGCAGGTTTTTTTTTCTTCATTCGAGACGTGAATTCATTTTAATGAAATTGTAAAAGCGTGTTCTTGTTTCTCATCCACACGCTCGCCCGCTCCACTTATCTTACCACTCCTGCTCTTGGCTAAGCGGCTCCGTGCGGCTCTGTGGGGCTCCCCTCGTCTCCCCGCAGATCCCCTCGACTCTCAGCAACTCCCCTCCATCTCCCTCTATCTCTCCTCGTCTCCCCACGGCTCCCCTCGACTCCCCGCAGCTCCCCTCTGTCTCCCTCTGTCTCCTGTCCTCTCCGTACGGCTCCCTTTGGCTCCCCTCAACCCCCAAAGCTCCCCTCCATCTCCCTCCATCTCCCCTCATGTACCCACACAGCTCTACTCTGTCTCGCCGCTCCATCTTGTCTCCATCTCTCCACTCCGTCTGCATCTCCCTGTCTCCATCTCAACGCTCCATCTCCTTGTCTCCATCTCCGCGAGCCCCCTCGCCAGCTCGTCCTCCATTTCGTTTTCTCTGCCAGCGCGGCCGCTAAACCCGAAGCCACGGTTCCCAGCTACAGCGGTGGATATGCTCTCGGGCCTGAGCGCAGGTGGGCGGCTCGTGAGCTCGTAAAGCCAGGTGCCCATGGCGCATCGCATAAAACTTCAATTTCTGCATGCGAAGGTCGTCTATTAGCGAGTGAGGGTAATGGGGTCAGCACTGGGCTCCGTGCCTCCCGCGTATCGATCTTGATGCGGAGCGGCACAGAAGAGGAAGGTGTTGGGGACGTTGTGCTTCAAGCTCTGCGTGTGACTTCCAGCCGGCAGTATTACGCACGTGTGTCCGCCGTTTGCGCGCGCGCCCCGAATGCAGACCCCTTATGCGCACCATGATGGGCCGTGTAATGATTTAAACCTTTAAACCTGCTCCCGCGTTGGTCGGGCTCCGAAAGCTTAAGGGGGAAGCCCTGGCAAATTTTGCACGCGCGCAAAATCTCGCGTTCCCAGATCGTGCGTCGCTGTCGGATCTTCGTTTGTGTGTTCGTGAACGTCACGTGATCGGTTGTGAGACGACGTCGCTTTTCGTTCGTCTTGCGAACTCCGTGCTCGCTCGCGCACGCCGGCTCGTTTGTTGTGTGTGCCGTGGTGGCGGCGGTGAGCCGTGCGAGAAAATCTGAAATCCTAGGCCGGCAGCGATTAGGGCCCCCTTCTGATGGGCGCTTGTAGCCGACTGGTTTCCGACCCACTGAGGACACGCAATTATTTTTCCTCGGCCACTTGCGCTGACCTGCAGCAATGGAAATGCGCTGGAAATTGCCTTGTCATACAGAAAAATTAACCCTGCAGGTTGTGCAGCAAAAAGGCGCCTCGCACGCAGTAATTGCACCATTACGCCGAAAAGGAAAGTCATTTAGGTTGCGATTGGTGGAGTCGGCCCCTCCCAACTCGAATAGGTCCGAGGACATATTTATTTATTTCATTTTTTGCTCCCTTTCAAATGTTTTTTTCCCATCGCACGCCAGCAGCCCGGCTCGCCGCGTGAACCGTGGATGAAACGGGAACCGCGCCCGGGCGGCCCGGCGTCACCACCATCAGCACCTGACGCGGCCGCGTGCCCGGCGGGTCGAACGTTAGCGCAGGTGAGTTCGGTTCTCTCCCTGTGCACGCGCCCTCGTCCCCGAGTCCCCCGCTCGGTGACTCGCCCAAACCCCCCCCCGCCCACCCCGTTCCCCCGTCTCCTCATCGGTTGCCACCTCGTTCTCCCCGCCACTCTCGGCGCGGCCGTAGGTGCCGTATCAAAAGGTTATTCTGATCAGGAGGCGATGAGATGAGCCTTCATCTATTACTCAGGTGGTCTCATCGCATGGCACACAAATGCTCTCTCCCACATGCGCTCACACACGCGCCACGAAGATATTTGGCTCGGGACCTCTACCACAAACGTGTGCGATGACCTTTCGCGTATCGTGAGCCCCGTGCAATTGGGCTCATGCCAGGGAAACGCTCCGTGGCACAACGTTCACGGGGCGCGGCAGTTTGCACGAGACGGAGATGAAATGGAGAGAAGGTTCACTTTTGGGTTGAGATGCAGGGACACGCCGACACACAGATGCACGGACACACGGATGTACGGATACACGGATGTACGGACACATGCACACACGGACACACAGATGTACGGACACACAGATGTACGGACACACAAACACATAGATGTATGGACACAGGCACACACCCACACACATGTATGGACACAGGCACACATGGACACACAGGTATATGGACATAGGGACATACGAACACAGAGATGTATGGACACAGGCACACATGGACAC
>JAZEWT010000002.1:10282635-10304684 GCA_036362905.1 Mordacia mordax
GCGAGAGACTGCTCGAGCCCGCACGTCGAAACGTAGGAAGCCGCCGTGTCTCGGGGGGGGGGGAGCGGAGTGCCGCGGGGCTCTCGCAGGTGCCGCCTCCGCCTCGAGTTGCTTTGCGGACACGGGACGAGCGCGGAGCGAGAGGAGAAGGAGGCGCGCGGGGCTGCCCCGGCGCTCGGAGGGCGGAAGTCAAGGAGGCTTGTACTACCCCCAACCCTGTGCGCGATGGAGTCGGACGCCGCCGCAGATAAGCCGAATCCCAAGACAAACCCAACAGAAGCAGCTGCTGCTACCGCCGCTGATTCTGCCGTGTGCAGAGAAAAAAAACGTGG
The DNA here is from genome assembly GCA_036362905.1 of Mordacia mordax. Lineage (NCBI taxonomy): Eukaryota > Metazoa > Chordata > Hyperoartia > Petromyzontiformes > Petromyzontidae > Mordacia > Mordacia mordax. Next base: position 10,282,968 of record JAZEWT010000002.1, read on the forward strand.
AAACAAAAGAGAGTAAGCTTGGCGGCTGGCAGAGGCAATTACTTGAGGCCTAGTCGCTGTGTCCGCCTCACACATGTGTTCCTCATTTCCACATGGAACACATTTAGGCTAATGATGTGTCCTTTGGCACGAGGTTTGTTTTTCTTTGGCACGCAGCTCCTTGTTGGGGCTTTCGGTGCTTATATCACGTCCAGCGCGCGCCAGGAGAGGAGGGCCTTCAAACCGCCCCACGGCGGGGTGGGACGCGCGGTCGCGGTGGCGTCGCTCGGTTAAATACTTTGTGAAGCTCGGCGCAGTGCGGGAGGAGGTGGTTTTGGGGTGCGGAGCCGATCGCCCGGCCGGTCTTTGACAGACAACAGTTCCTGGAGATGGATTTGTTTTGGGTTTTTTGAGAATATCTCCGCGCTGTATGTGCGCGTTCGCACACAGCGGCGGCACGCAGCGACAGCACGCGTGATTAGGGGATCGTCGTTCTGTTTCGTGGCGGCGAAACTCGTGAGAAATGTGGCGGCGGGCGCCGTTGTTGCAGCTCCTCCGTGTCGTGAGCCGAGAGGGCGAGGGTTTGTGTTTGGTTTTGCTGAAACAACATCGCGTCGGCATATGTTCGTGTTGCTGCATAAAAACCAAAACACACATTCGCCAGATTGTCCGCCTTGCGTTCTCCTTCCCTGGACGTTTGCGCCGAGCGGTGGCGCAGCGGTTTGCACATCGCGCGGTGAAGCCCAGCCAGGGCCGGCGGTTGATTCCCTGCTACGGTTACACCCGTGGCGAGCCGTCACATACGTACCGCCCTCGCTCCTTCAACTCAAACTGAACATCGTCGCGAAGTATGGTCAAACAAACCACGATCACCGCTGCAGCATGGAGAGAACATGATGCTATGAGTGGATTGGCAGAGGGCGGAGAATTGTCACTAATTAACTACTCACATTGAGTCACATAGAATCAGTAATCATTGACCAAACTTGCCAGGTGACTAAGCGTTAGAGCAGAGGTTTTCAACCTTTTGCGCCTCAAAAGCCACTTGGAACACTCGGGTCTGGTCTCCAAGAACCAGTCAGTGGCGCTCGCAGTCCACTAATGGGTCACGATCCGCCGTTGATAATGACGACTTTATAGCGTGCGGCTGGAGACCAGAAGGGTTGACACTTCAAATCCTTGTTGAGGGTTAACTCAGCCCATCATCCTACTGAGGTTGACAAAATATTTACCATGTTGTGGGAAAGCCAACGACCCAATGATGTATCCACGTCTTGTCCCTGACCAGACACGGAATTTTCGTGCGTTATAAATTGTATTATGGCATATGGAATTCCCACCACCGGTTCTGTGGGACTGTAAACAGGAGATTATCATTTCCTCGCTCCGAATTAAACACAACCGAGCAACACCACCACGTGTTCGGTTATCTAACAGGATTCTCATCGACATTCACTCAGGCTTGCTGCTGCACACTAGCCGATCTCATCACCACTTCAGCTCCAGGGCGACTGCTTGAGTAATTGACGTTCATCCAGCAGTGGATATAACACGTCTGAAGAAAGGCTGGTGACGTATCGCAGCGGAGAGACGACCCCTCCGGTCGGAGCAGACGGCGGCGGTGTTGTACAGTGTGTAGGGTTAAAGAGCCTCTAACCCTAGTGCCTTAATCGTTGTGGCCTCCCTCCCGCTCCTACTGGTGCTCGTTGTGGCCATGGCGGCACGTGTGTGTGGTGAAAGCCTTTCCTCAAAATAGCTCCCCTGGTAGTTTAAACTATCACTGATCACCGCTCCGAGCGGAGGCAAGCATCGAGGAGGAGGAGGCGCTTCAAGGCCACTGGCAGGGAAAGCTGCATCAGCCACAGCCTCTGCTATGCGAGGCAACATAAGACAACCGCCGCTACCACCACCAACACAAACATCCCCCGTACAGCCTTAACCGACTGTAGGGTCAAGTGCTGTTAGCGAGCACCTATGAAGGCCAGTATAACACACGAGGGGGATGGTGGGCAGCACCATGCCTGGCAGCCTTTGTCTCCCTAGTATCGATGCTTACAAACTGCACGAGGTACTCATTTAAGCTTGAGTTGACATCGGGGAGGCCGGGTATCGGTCCAAAAATCATCACTGGTGTTGGCCCGTGAGTGGGGTTTAAACTCGCGACACCGGGTTTGTAGCCCAGCGTCCTTAAAGCTTGGCTCCGTCACTTTTTCGAGAGAAAAATTGCTTCCTATTTTTTGGCTCCGATCCGACTTCGGAAACGACAGCTGCCAAATAAACTTAATCTTTGAATGCCATATTTTTGATGGGCAAATATACTAGTATTACATTATTTTACTTAATTTATCAATTCTGATGTTGTTGACGTGCCGTTCTCTCCACAGTTCTGTACAGTGCTTTGTAGCCCTTGGGTGAAAAACGCTTTAGAAATGCAGTAATTATTATAACATGTTTAGCACACACGGCAGTATTTATTAGAGCGGTCGTACATGTTTAGCACACGGAAGTATTTATTAGGGCGGTCGTTTGATTCGAATCGTGAACCTCTTGCGCAATGTTAAGATCGCGCTGCTTGCATTACTATTTCATCTCATTAAGCCGCCCATTCATCCCATGGTTCGTATTACTGGAGTACGGTTAGAAGTGTCCTTGCAATGATAAAACTCCCCCATACTGCCCCACTTCCCTAACACCGTGGCTTTGTATCCGGATAGAGCGAATGAGAGCAGGGAGACCCGGTGTTCGCCCTGTTTTCACAGCCGCGCAACTACTGTCAGCGTGCACACGTATGTTATCGTGTGGGGGGGGGGAATGGGCGGGTTGGTGGGCACGAGGGGAGGGGGGGGTCGGGGTGAGGGCCGGACAGGAGTTCACGCAAACCTTCTGTTTGCTTGTAGAAACAACATTACCTAATCCGTCAACAGCACCGCCCGGCCGCTCACTGGGCGGTCAATCCACAATTACTACGAGGCGCAAATGTTTTATTATGAATGAGAAAACACCGATTAATTGTCCCGTGTGTGTGCGCGCATTATTTATACAGCTGCGATGACTGATGCTGCACAAACGTGTCCGGCCTTCGCAACCACTCCTCAAGCAGGCCATTGTGAGGTCCATGTCACGGCCAAATGAAGGGCCCATTGGGCCACGTCGCACTAATTGACTTCTCAACGGTAACCTGGAGCAGCGCTCCTAATAATCGGGGCTCAGCCGCACCCGGCAAGCGCTGCTTGGCTCAGAGAAGAAAAAAGTGACAGGAATAAAAATAAAATAACTTAGTTCTGAATTCTTTACACGTGACCATGCCTGGGTTCAGGCTCCCTGCTGCGTCTCTCCGGTGAAACCGCTTGCTGACGCGATGGCATCTCCTCGTGGTGAGACGCACAGTCTGTTTCTTTTTTTTTCCGCTGAAAGGAGCTGCTGAGATATGTAGCTCTTTTGAACAGTTGTCCAGTAGGGAGGGGTAAGAAAGTTATAAAATCTCAGGTGGCATTTTAAGCCAGGGAAATTAATCTAGGCAGCAGCAGCCGTGTGTGTTTGGACTTTGGGAAGAAAGCTGAGTACCCGGTAAAAACCCTCGCGGAAAGGGAGAGAACATGGAAACGCCGCCACACAGAAAGGTGCCCGAGCCGGGAAGCGAACTCAGGTTCTTCTTGCTGGGAGGCAGCGACCCCAATCACCGTTACGCCACCGTGCAGAGACGCAGTTCGCGTGACTGCCCCTGTCGTGAATTGTGGAGAAACCGCGTCGCCGCTCGAACTGTCCGTCGATTTTTTGGAAGCGTTGCTCCAGCTCCGCTCGTTAATGACCCCCCCGGCTCCCACGCATTCCTGTCTAAATGCGCCCTCCCCCTCATCATCCTCCGCTGCCCCCTTACCCCCAACAAACCTGTTTCTGGTTAAACAAACCGGCCGCCGGGAGGGGAGCTGCGCGCCCTACGTCGTCGGATCTTCACGAGTCGCGTTTCGTCACTCATCCGTCACAGCGCCACGGGTCACGCGCAAGTCCTCTTGCGCGTGCCGTAATCTCATCCACAGCTCAAACACGACCTCCGTCCTCGGCGTTTTGCCATCTTTGGCCACAGAAGTACCCGGTTGTGTGGGTGACGGATTTTCCTTCCATGATTGTGCATTTTGCAGCGCGGTGTGCGCTTGAGCCGCGAGTGGGCAGTCCAAGGCGATCGACTGGTCGATCTCAGAAGCTTGATGTAGCCGCTATTGGTTCGCCTGTAGTGAGCCGCACGTGTAATCCCGTCACCATGCAGTGTAGACGTATATCAAAGGAGGAATGGATTCGGTAGTCGACTCGGTAAGGTTCAGGGAATCGATCCAGAAACTTGGAATACTTGATTTTTATGCATAGCGTACATTTGCGGGTTGGTGCGTAGAGTAGACTTTTTAACTACTCCCCGTGTGGCATTTTTTTTTAAGTGACGCTGTGTTTAAAAAGGTTGGAGACCACTGCTGTGGACGCGCTCGCTGGTCAGAGTCGCTGTCTCTTCGCACCTGCAGTGATGACGCGCGGTGCAGGTCGGGCCACACGCAATCAGGCCACGTGGCGCAACGCGAAAAACGTTCGAGCCGAACCCCGAGTTGCTGAGATACCGAATGTCGAAATCGGCACAAAGGTATGCGCGCCGAACAGATTGTAATGAAACAATAACAATAAATACTGCTTATAACGCGCTACGCATGCTCATTCGTTTTAGAGGATATTTAAAGAGAACAGCTCAGAGGAGCGTGAAAAGGGGGGGGGGGTTAATCTACCACGCGGTCATCCGGTGCCAACCTGCCAGAGATCAGATAATGCATCTTATGTATTATGATGTTATTGGCAAATTAATCGTTATTTAGTTGTAGGAGGAAACCGGATAGGGCGGCGCGGTGGCCCAGTGGTTAGCGCTGACGCCTCACAGCAAGAAGGTCCCGGGTTCGAATCTCTCGGCTCGGGTGCCTTTCTGTGTGGAGCTTGCATGCTCTCCCCGTGTCCGCGTGGGTTTTCGCCGGGTACTCCGGTTTCCTCCCACAGTTCAAAAGCATGCTCCTGGATAGGTTGATTGGCTCGCAGACTAAAATTGTCCCGCAATGCCCGGCGATGGACTGGCGTCCCGTCGTCGGGTGTATTCCTGCCTTACGCCCTGTGTTTCCGGGATAGGCTCCGGCTCACCGTGACCCTATATAGGATTAAGCGGTTTCAGATAATGAGATGAGAGAGGAAACCGGATAATCCGACGGAAGGCCACGCAGAGCAGGGGGAGACTGCACAAATGCCACAGAGAAAGGTGCCCGAGGCGAGAATCGAACCGTCTCGGGCAGGACTTTCTGTGAAGCGCAGATATTAACACTGCATAGAGACCCTGATTTGAAGGCCTAGGAGCCTTATTTGATGTGTGAAACACACACGTGTTTTACGCGAAGGCTCAGACATGGGAAGGAGGTGTATCGTGTCCGCTTGTTTATTTAGTTCACATGAGAGCGGAGTACACTGCGGATGTGTGCCCGGTGTGGATGCCACCGCTCAGCGCTGCACTCTGGGATTTCACTCGGATAGTTTTATTATTTAATATATATCCGCATCACTTTCCATTGGAGATTCAATCTGCTGAGTCCCTGAACATCTTCAAATCTCTGCTCAAGACTCACTTGTTCTGTAAGGCTTTCAAGCCCTCTGGCTAGGACTGTTGATGCGGCTCAATGTTGTTGTGCCGGGATGATGGCTCTGCCGACCTGCGCCTGCTCGGGGACATTTGTTTGTTTAAGAATTAGTTTTTTTCGCTTATTCTATGTTCTAGAATTTATTTTTGCTCTTTGACTTTCAGTTTAACGTCCTGGTGTTGTTGTTGGCATGCCATTTTCTCCACAGCTCGGATTTGTTGCAAAAATCCTAGAAAAAACGATATTGTTGCTGATTTGCCCTTCGTGTCGTTGTTGACATGCCGTTCTCTCCGCAGCTCTGTGCAGCGCTTTGTGGCCCTCAGGTGAAAAGCGCTCTGTAAATGCAATTATCATTATTATTATATAACCTTGAAGGAACCATTGAGCTACGTAGTTTTTTTTTACAGTTATCCAGTGGGGAAGGGTAAGCAAGTTACGTCATTTCAGGGCACTAGGGGGCAATTTATTCAGGACATTGAACTTAGGCAGCGTGTCTTTTTGTGGGCGGCATGGTGGCACAGTGAGTCGCGCTGTTGCTTCACAACAGGAAGATCCCGGGTTTGGTTCCCAGCTCGGATACCTTTCTCTGTAAAGTTTGCATGTTCTTCCCGTGTCTACGTGGGTTTTTGCAGAGTACTCCGGTCTCCTCCCACCGTCCAAAGACACGTTACTGCCTAGGTTAATTGGCCTGCTGAGTAACTCGCCCCAAAAAGTGTCCTGCGATGTACTGGCGTCACATCCAGGGTGTTGCTCCGCCTTGCGCCCTGTGTCTGCAGGGATAGGCTGTGACCCCCCACGTATACATTAAGTGAGTACTGATACTGAACTTATCTTTAGGACTGTGGGAGGGAATCGGAGTACCCGTCAAAAACCCACAGGGAAAGAACACGCAAATTCCACACAGAATGGCACCCGAGCTTGGGATCGAACCCAGATACTTCTTGCTGTGAAGCCGCAGCGCTACCCACTGCTATGCCACCACGTATCTCCTTTGTAACGGATGGGGCACGAAGGGGTAATTCTCAAATTCGCTCTTCATTTATTTTTCTCTGGGCAGCACTGGAGAGTGTGGGGCAGGGAGCTGTGGGATCTGAACGGTGGTGGTGGGAACCGAGACTTGGTCCGTGCCGCCTCCAGGCTCTGCCGCGCGGCGTCCGCTGGACACAGGCGATGGCGCGGTGACGGAGCGGCGATCGTGGCGAGGCCAGTCGCGGGTCATCGGGCCCCCTGTAAATCCAGTCCAACGATTATGAATGGGTCCTCGACTTTGCGGAGCGTCTGAGAGTCCACAGATCTGCGCGGGGAGGGGATTTGCTGTCCCAACGCGTTGGTCAGTTCGAACGTTTGTTATCATTCATTATCGATATCCCGCTTAAATCTCTACAAGGTCGCAGGGGGGCCGGAGCCTATCCCGGCCGACAGAGGGCGCAAGACGGGGGCATACCCAGGATGTGACGCCAGTACTTCGCAGGGCACACTTTTTGGTGCGGGCAATTTCCTCAGCATGCCAATTAACCTCGGGAGCAGCATGTCTTTGTGCGGTGGGAGGAAACCACAGTACCCGGCGACCCACGCGGACACACGTTGTGTTGCAGGAATCCCTCATCCAGAGCTTGCAAGCTTACCGGGTACTCTCTGCTGCAATAATAAACATCTATTAATACAAGGTGCGGCACAAGTAGCTTCACAGACAATAATCATGCGATATGTCAGGGGTTCTAGGCGTTGAATTATACGAGAACTGTACCGTCAACACGTGTACTGAGCATGATGGAGGACACTTTGAACTATTTCTGTAACAACTAATAAATATTATTAATCACAAAGTGATGCCATTATTCTCGGTCAAGCGACTATGCTGTCGTTTGACAATCAGCGACGCTCAGCATTCTGATTTTCACATGAGCATGGACATCTTCACATTTCCATCGAATAATCCTGTCATCGTTAACCGTGATCTCTCCACTGCTGGATGAATGCTTCCCCGAGCCGCCGCCGTCTCTCACGACCCCTGCGATGTGACGATTCAGCAGACGGCGAGCTCATCACTGCAATACCACAGCGAACGCGCGCTCGTTACTTCGCCTGCCATTTCGTCACCTGTCTCGTCCACCGGCCATCGATGGTCAACTCACTTTGTCTGCGACCAACCCTCGACTGCGATTCCCGTGCCGATCCCGCGACGCAACAGTCAGCTGTGCCGTTTACTTCCGCGGACGCCGATCACAGCGCGCCGTCAAGGACGTCCCATCGGACGCGTTCTCCACCTCTCAGCCACCTCTCTCGCTCCGCCGGAACCTAGCGGCGCGGAATCCGGCGGTGCAGCGCCGACCCGGCGAGCTACGGGATCTTGAAAAACAAACGTTGGGGTTCTGCCAGTGGCACATGTAACAGTCTATTAGCACACGTGCGTCACATGTGCGGGCAAACCGCATGTCGGCAGAGCTGCGCACGCGTCCACGTGTGACGCGGCTGCTGCCACGGCCCCCACGGCCCCCGTCAGCGGAGCATCGCTTCCGCGCCCCCCCTCCCTCCGGGAATTATTTATTTTTTTGCTCTTCCAAGGCTCGCTTATCCCCATTGTCTCCGTAATCACGTTTAAGCGGCGCACCTCGCGTGTGACAACCCGCGCCTTCCTGCCCGAGGAGACACCGCGTGCCGCCACTTAGCGTCGCGGGAGCTCACGTCGCGTCCCCTTATGTCCGGTACGGCGGTGACAATGCCGCCTGATTGGGCGGCCGCCACCACCCACACCGCGTTCGAGAGTCGGAACATTTGGGTGGGGGGGTTGACCTTGTGCTGCGTTTCTTGTAACAACAAGGTCACGCCCGACCTCACTTCGGCTTTTTTTTATGCCGGTGTGCGCTGTCGTAGAGAAGATGAGCACAATGCAAGCGCTAGGCGCTGAAAAAAACATCTGGAAAACAACGATTTTGTGATAGGTGGATTCTACTCTCCCCACTCGCCGTCTCCCCTCCCATTAGAGCAATGCTTGCGCGGAGACGTGACTGATTAGCGCCGAGGGGGTCGAGCGATTGTTGTTCCCTCCCTTGCCCGTTGCTCCAGGGATTATGGGAGAGCGGATGGGTGCGCCGTGACCAGAGCCCGGCCCGTACCTCCTGGAAAACCTCCGTCATCCCCCCCCAACACCATCTCTGAAAGGTGTTTGACCAACACACAGAGTCAAGCGTGCGACGAAAAGTAACTGTTTTTAAATTATTACAAAAGCCTTATTACATTTGTCTTGTTCCTCATAAGCTTTTTTTTATTTCTTCGGTGCAGTGCATTTTTCTTACTTTTGGGGGTCGGTTTATGAGTTTCAGATGTTGTTTATGATTTGTGATTTGGGCAGCGCGCTCCTTGTACGGTTGCGTCGCCGCCCCGTTTGCCCACCGCCCCGTTTGCCCACCGCCCCGTTTGCCCACCGCCCCGGGGGGCCACCGCCCCGGGGGCCTTCAGGACACGAGAGAGGGGCGTGAGGTGGAAGCACAGCTCCAGTGTATTTTTTTTCTGTAGTATTTACCATGGCCGCGCGGCACGTCTAATAAAAGGGTCTGGAAAACGTCTATCGCTCGGTGATGAAGCAGACGAGATATCAGCGGCATTCAAGGTTAAAAGGAAACACTCGCTTGCAAGCGGCAGCCAAATCCATGTTGAGTTGAACACAGCCGCACGTAGTTTCTCATTGTATCGGTGAATGAAGTGCGCCCAACATGCGCGCTAATTGGCGATTAAACGCGGTCGTCACCTGCGTGTGTAGTAGGGTGTGTGTACGTGTATGCGCACGGGTGCTTGTGGGGAGCGGTAGCGCAGTGGTTAGCGCGCTGCGCTACAAACCTGACGACCCGATTTCGATTCCCGCTCACGGCCAACACCAGTGATGATTTACTGAACCGGTCATTGGCCTCCCTTAGGTCGATCCAGCCTCAAATGAGCATTTAGTGCGATGTGTAAACATTACCACTAGGAAGACAAAGACGGCCGGATCTGCTACTGGCCACCCACATCCTGTGCCGTACTGGCATTCATGGGTGATCGCTAACAGCACTTGACCCTACATTCGGTTAAGACTAAACGGGGCTCTTTGTGAGTATATCTGCATGCGCAACATGTGTATGGAACAATTGACTCGCATGCATCGTCATCGTGATTATTATCAGCAGCAGCAGCTACCACTGCTGGATGGAGGCCTCTACCGGTCACGGTCCTGCACTGGCCATGATCCGCCTCGCTTAAGGACACGGACACACGGGCACATGTTAATACCGCAATACTCCCTCCTCTTGCTGCCATTCTATTACCAGTCTCGTTCATCGTTCCCTCGGTCCTACGAAAGCCCGTTTCTATTGAGTCGCGTGACCACTGGATTTGAACTGCTTTCTTCCGTCGGTGCTGCGCCAGTAACCATTGCTGCGCGCGACCATTGCGAGTGCACACACCGCAGCTGCACTCGCTCCTGGGAATCCTCGAAACCGAGCATCGGACAAGTTTCCGTAATTGACAACAACAAAAAAGCTCATCAGGCGTCAAAAAAGAAAAACAAGAAAAGGAATGTCTTCTAAACTTAGTTTTTTTGTGACAAATCAGCATGTTTGAGACACCTAGAGAGAAACACAGAACACCTCTGTACTGATGACCCATCACAAAATCGCGCCGCCAAAGTTTGCGTGAAATGAATCGAAGTTGGGGCGGGAATCCTTTCGCGGGAGAATTCTCGACGGGCCAAAGCTCTTCGGTGGCGGTGGCGGCGGCGACGACGGCGGAAGGGACTTATCCTGCTCCCCCTATTATCCCATCACCCTGTCGTTTTCCTATCGCCTACGGCAATTGCCCAGATCAATACGCGGCACGGAGAAAGCGACTGGGCCCCCCGCGCGTGTTTCCACCTATTGATTAGATCATTGCTCCAACAGGTGTGGAAATAGTCGAGGCAATGAGTCGAGATAACGCTCTCCTCCATTACGCGCCATTACTGCGGGCGGCACGTGGCGCGGGCAGACGCCGTCCGGTGCCACCGCGGCCGCCCGCCGCTGCTCCTTCAGCCCTCGTACGCGGGTTCCCCCACGGGGTCCCCGCAGAGGCCCCCCAACCCAGACACCGCTGGGATCAGCTCGGCTCCAGCGCGAGCACCTGCTCGCTAGGAATTCCACCCGACCCCCACCCCCTCCCGTGTTCCACCTACTTGCGTGAGATAATTGGGGAGATTACGAGGCTGCGCGTTTGTGAATGCGCACCTGATCGCTGCAGAGATGGCGCGCTCTCCGAGTCAGGAAAAACAACTTCAGGGGCCGTGCGCTTTTGTTGTCGGTGGAGCGGTTTGGGTCGCAGTCACAGAGTGGTGTCTCATGTGTGACGCGCGCAGCGGCTCATTCTTCAGCCACTCATCGTGCGTACCCTTTGCCCGGAAGTTAAAATAAAACATGTATTCCTCTTAGAATCATTATTATTATTATTTACAACTATCAATCCACTGCTCGAAGGCCTCCCCACGCTGTGTTAGTCAAGGGAATTGTTTGGCCATACTTCATCGCCCTGGTCAGTGTTGGTTCAGTTATCGCTCGCCACTGATGATAGCCGGGAATTCAATTCGAGTTGCTACGTACATTGTTAACGCCGTCATTCTCAACCATCAGTAGGCCGCGAGTGCCACCTAGCGGTCCGTGGGGACCGAGTAGGCCTCGTGAGCGTTAAGGTGCAAGAGTGGCGAGAGTGGCAACGTTTATAAAGCCGAACAACGCACGCACACACGCACGCAACCAAAGACCAAGGATCCCCCCCCATAGCCTTAGCAGACTGTCGGGTCAAGTGCCGTTAACGAGCACCTATGAAGGTTGACATGGCACACGAGGAGGTAGGAGACCAGCACCACGCCCGCCCGCCCGCCCGCCCGCCCGCCAGCCTTTGTCTCCCTAGTTGAAATATTTACACACTCCACTGGGTACACGTTTGAAGCGGAGTCAACCTGGGGATTGCCCAGGACCGATGACGATTTTCTTAACTGGTATTGGCCGTGAGCCGGATTCGAACTCGGGGAGATAAATAGAGGTTTATGATTACAGTAAAAAAATACCCACTGAGCTTGCAAGCTTTTTGGGGATTCCTGCCACACAACAAACACACGAGTTGCAAAAAATATATATCGAAAAATAACAGATTAACCAAACACAAAAATATATGAAAAGCATTTACACACATTATACACAGTTAACCAAATAAATAAAAACACAGTTTAACGTTGTAATGGGAGGGGGAATTATAAGTCGCATATTGCACATTGAGAGGGAACAAATGCAACATTAACAACTTTTCAAATACGAATCGCAGTTGATAAGTCTGGCTTGCGGCTCAGCGTGCTAACCACTAAGCCACCGCTCCCCTGGCTTCTTACCCTGGCTCCTCACCCCCTTCGCTCCGTCGTGGGTGAGGGTTGAGGTCGACACCTTTCTGATAAACTTTCACTTCGCCAACATCACGTGATGTGGCCGCCAGTGATGCGAGCACCGCGTGCGTTTTGATGACGTGCGCTGACGTGTCACGGCGTAGATCGGACACACGACACGTGGTCCGACTGCTGCTTCTTATGCATTGCTAGTGGTGCACATGCACACAAAACATAACTATAAAGGTATTGCTTTGCAAAGCTACTCTTTCGGGATAGTCGTGTCGAGCGCCTCTGCTCCCGCCTTTCCGACGTTTCGCCCCCCATTTAATAGGCATCTTTAGTCGTTCTGCTGGAAAGTATGTACAGTATATGGTCCCTATGCCTCTAGACGTCTGTAACACCCTGTATATATACAATCGGTGATATGAAGAAGGTCCATTGCTCGAAACGTCAATGGAAATATAGGGTGCTTGAGATGTTAAAATGCTCATCAGTTTGATTTTAATATGAGATTCACCGGCGTCGTAATCAGTACGCCCTGCCCCCGCATGGACAGCCCCTCTCTGAACATCGCACTGCCCTTTGAGCAATGTGTTGCCCTCTAAGCGTGGGACTGACCGTGGTGCTGCCCTCTGAGCGTGGCGCTGCCATCGTAGTGTGGCGCTTCTGAGCATAATGCTGCTCTCTGAGCGCGTTGCTGCCCTCTGAGCGCGGCGCTGCCCTCAGAGCGCTGTGCTACCCACAGAGCGTGGCGCTGCCATCGGAGTGTAGCACTTCCGAGCATAGTGCTGCCCTCTGAGCATGGCGCTTCCTTTTCAGCGAGGCGCTGCCCTTGAGTGTGGCGCTACCCCTGAGTGTGGCGCGGGCAGCGTGCAGCAGGGAGACGAGGTGCACGCGGAGCGACGCACAATCCACGCGTGTTGCAGCGGGGCCACTTATCCCATCACTCGCTCGCTCTAACTCGCTCTCCACTCGCTCGCCCACTCACTCACCCGCTTATTCACTCAGTCATCGACGTGCTTGTCACTCAGCCACTCACACGCTCACCCACCCGTTTGCGCACTCACCCATTCACTCGCCTATTCACTCGATTATTCACTCACTACGTTACACATGCACTCATTCCCTTCCTATTTACACTCCTTCGTATTCACTCTCATTCATCTGTTCTCACTGGGAATGGAACTCGCGAGTCTAGTTTCTTTGCAGTCAGCATGAATGGGCCCGGCTATGATTGAGATTGGAACTCGCTAGGAGTGGGAATGGAACTGGTTAGGAGTGGGAGTGGGACTCGTTAGGAGTGGGAATGGAACTCGCTAGGAGTAGGAATGGAACTCATTAGAAGTGGGGGTGGGACTCGTTGGGAGCGGGAATGGAACTCATTAGGAGCGGGAATGGAACTCGCTGAGAGTGGGACTCATTAGAACTGGGAGTGGAACTCGTTGGGAGTGGGAATGGAACTCGCAAGGAGTGGGAATGGAACTCGTTATGAGTGGGAATGGAACTCGCTAGGAGTGAGAATGGAACTCGCAAGGAGTGGGAGTGGGACTCGCTAGGAGTGGGAATGGAAATCGCTAGGAGTAAGAATGGAACTCGTTAGGAGTGGTAATGGAACTCGCTGGGAGTGGGAGTGTGGGACTCGTTAGGAGTGGGAATTGAACTTGCTAGGAGTGGGACTGGAACTCGTTAAGAGTGGGAGTGTGGGACTCGCTAGGAGTGGGAATGGAACTCGTTAAAAGTGGGAGCGGGACTCGATGAGAGCTGAGAGCGATATGAGAGGTCTCTGTTCAAATCAATGACCTCACGCGGCGACCTGCGTCCCGGCCGCGGCGCAGACGCGGGGCTCGCGTCTCCGCGCGGCAACGTCCAGGGTCCCTCTTTTGCTTCAGCTTGAAGAGACGATTTGTCTGGTGCCATGGCAACCAGCCCTCCCTTATTTAGATACTTCTAGTAGTAATTGCCTGCTCATCTCCACGACCTCCTCCTCCAACGAGCCTCTACCTCCCACGAAAACAACTACCACCTCCCCCCTCCAGCCCAGACGAATATGTTTGACACCTTGAACTGGGCGTTGCATTGACAGATACTTCGCTAAATTGATGGAGATGTTATGGAGAAAGCGTTTGATTTCAAAGCCTCTAAACATCTCCCACTAATCCCAACGCACGTGTTCAATAAATTAACAATCCTGCGATGCGGATTTTTTGAACCATGTATATCAGAAGTCTGGAAAGAATGTACAGTATATGGTCCCTATGCCTCCAGACGTCTGTAACACCCTGTATATACACAATCGGTCATATGATGACGGTCCATTGCTCGAAACGTCAATGGAAATATAGGGTGCTTGAGATGTTAAAATGCTCATCAGTTTGATTTTAATATGAGATTGACCGACGTCGTAATCAGTGTCCAACGTAGCCGGTGTGACGCGCCAACATCAATCAATCAACCGTTGAGAGGAGAGAGGAGCTGAGAATTGCCCTCCAAAGCTGTTCTTTCGGTAGAGCTGAGTAGGGTGTTCTTTCGCGACGTTTCGCCTCCCACGTTGGAAGAAGCATCATCGGGCGTTTCTACAAAGAGCAACTCTCATCCGCATCGAGCCGTTAAACCCCGCATCAGTACAGCGAGGGGGGTGTCGGATATCAGTGGGGTATCTGTAAACGGATCACCCTGTGATAGTCCCCGGCGTACCATGGGAAGGAAGACCCGGGCCGGAGTACGAGAGCGGAACTGCCACGTGTAAGCGCGATGTACGCGGAGATCACAACGGATCCCGAGTGCTCTCACTCTCCGCGCTCCCCTCGTATGCGCAAGGCCATGGCGGGGAGGGGTGCGGGGGTGGGATCTGTGATCCACAGACGAGCAGAGATTGCGCTGATGATGAGGAAGAGAGATGCGGCCACACGCGAGGCTGGAGGAGAAGTAGAGGAGGAGGAGGAGGTTGGGGGAGATCCGCAGGCGAGCTCCGTGTCAATAGAACACGTCGCCGAAGCACGGTGCACTCTGTTCCGGAAATGCTTCATAAATCATCTGTAGAGGTGGGGGAAGAGGTGGGGGAGAAACCTTTCTCTGTTGATGCTCCCGTAAGACCAAAACAATTTACCGCGTGCGTCTGTGAGAGCTTGTGTGTGAGAGAGAGTGTGCTGGAGAGCGCCTGTGCGTGTGAGAGGGAGCGCCCCTGTGTGAGTGAGCGTACGATCGCCACACATGGAGCGGGAGAGAGACACGTGGAGATTTAATTTTCACGAGCACTGTCCGCGCGACCTGCGCCTGGGTGGGGGGACGCCGTGGGTTGGGGTGGGGGGTGAGTGGCCGAGGAGGTGAGAAACCCCCTCACCTCCTCCCCTCCCGCGCCGTGGATTCCCGGCCGTGACGACGACAGAACAAAGGAGCTTCGTGCCGGAGCGGCAGCCAAGGAATGGAATACCAAGCGATGCTGAGCTCAGGCTCGTGTAGAGGTGGCTGGAGAGGGTATTGTGACACCGCGGCGCGGAGGCCGCCTTCATCTAGCAGTGGATTTAACCTGGCTGATGACAGGAGAGTAGAGGCGCTTGACCGCGGTGGAGCAGGTGTCGTGTCGCGTCCTCGGTGCTTGCCAGCCTCCTGGCAAGCTGTCACTGTCGCGGTGCTGGTGGTGATGATGATGAACCATTGTGATCGAGATACTTTTTCTGAACACAAATTGATATTTCCAAAAGCTGCTCTTTCGAGAAATCCGCTCTTTTAGAGAGAGGAGGAGCGATCGACGCGACTATCCCGACAGAGCAGCTTTTGGAAGCAATCATCATGCATCGAGCCGTGAACATCTACATCTGAAAACACGTTCACAAAACAAAACCGAATGAGTTATTCCGTGTTTACGCTGGCACACGTTTGCTTCACGTGAATGTCGAGGTAAGAGCCGGCCTCGCGCTTCGCTCGTCTCGAGTTCCCGTTCACTCGAGGTTCCTCCCGAGCACAGCGTCGCGTTCCCTCGATACTCGTCGTGGCACATTGAGTATCTCGAACGCGTCAAAGCTGGTTTCTCCTGGACACCGTGTGGGGGATACAGGGGTATCTTCGTATTCATTGTATCAAGGGTTAATTCATGATTGTGCGATGCCCTTTGTCAGCTTCGCGCCGGATGAAGGCCGCGTGCTGTTCTGTGTTCGTGCATCTTCCTGGGCAGTGCGGGGTTGGAGGGGGGACCCAGATACCACTCGCCATGACGGTGGCTGTGGGCGGGAGTCTTCTTCGGCGTAGCCGGGATCGTAGTGCGTTGTAACTAGCGTTGTCGTTACATAGTACGATGGTGGCACTGTGTATGTTAGGGGTGGTGCTCCATGGTACAAGTCGCGATGGGAAGCGGTTAGGGCGCTGCGTTACGAACTGGGCTATGATCTGAGTTCGCGCTGACGACCAACAAATACGAGTGACGATTTATGAACCGGTCCTGGGCCTTCCCTGAGTCTGTTCATCCTCAGATGAGCACCTGGGTGCGGTGTGTAAATATCGCAACTAGGGAGACAAAGGCGGCTGGGAACGGTCCTGGCCATCCATCCTCTCGTGTGTCGTGCCGGCCTTCCTAGGTTCTACTCGCTAACAGAACTTGACCCTGCGGTCTATTAAGACTCTACAGGCCTTCTTTGTATGTGGGTGGCGCTCGCGGGGGTTGTTAGAAGGAGCGCGTCACAGGGTCCAGAGACTTGCTGCCGCTGCAGCCGCTACCCAGGTTAATTGTCCTGAATTCATTGCCCTTATTTCTTGAGGTGCTGTCACTTGCTTACCCCTGCCCGCTGGACAACTGTAAGAAAGTGCAGCGTAGCTCCAAGGATTCGCTTAAATACAAACCGAGTCAGAACACGCGGCATCTAAACCACGCTTTCGCTCTGTATTCGTTTACCGGCTGTTTCCGACACGTGACCACCCTATTCCATCTGAAGAGTGCGGGTTAGGGATCGGGAGAGGGTTGTGGATACGAACGGAATTGGAGTGGAGCTCAGTTTATAGACGCGGAGGGATGATTATGATGATTGGCCATGACTCAGCGGATACAAGGAGAACATGCAAACGCCACACAGTAAGGCGGCACCAAGCCGGGAATCGAACCTGGGTCCTTCCTGCTGTGAGTTGGCAGCGCTGCTGACCACTGCGGCACCGCGCCGCTCGTGCCATTCGTGAATCAGAGCCATAGTTACCCCGAGCGTGCTCCGCATGTCGTGGGTGGAATCAACATTTGTGGAAGTCGAGATGGCATCTTCACCAAAGTCGCTCCCCGTGATCTCGCTGCGACTCGCAACGCGCTGTGGCTTTTGTTGTTTACACACAGACAAAAATCCCCCGTGTAGCCTTTAACACGATTGGGCCAAATGCTGTGAGCGCGCACCTGTGAGTGCCGGCACGGTAACGAGAGAAGCTTAGTAGCCGCAAACACCACGCCCGGCCGCCTTTGGGTTCCAACACCGCGGCGGGAAGTCATTGAAGGCTGAGTGGACTCAGTCGACACCCCGGTTTAAATAACGGCCGCTGTCATGGCTCGTAAGTGGGAGTCGAACTCGTTTCGTCTGGATTGCCGGCACAGTACGCCAACCATCGCGCCACGGATCCCCTACTGCGCGTGCACGACGCCTCGTGTTTAATGGAGAATGACAGGGAGTGACTCGCGGCGCGAGAACCTCGTCCGGGGTAACTCAACACCGTTGCTGGTCGACAGCGAGTGACGCTACGAGCCTCTCGCAGTGCGACGTCTCCCGGCGCCTGTGTCGACACCGCTTTTTATTTAGTGTCTTATGTGCGGTAGGGGAACGGTGGCTCAGCGGTTAGCGCGTTGCACTACGAACCCGGCTACAACCCGAAGTCGGTTTAAGCTCACGGCCCACCCCAATGACGATTTTATAAAACGGGTTCTGAACCCCGCCTAGGTCGTCTCAGCCTAAAATGAGTACGTAGTGCGGTGTGTAAGCATTGCCACTAGGGAGACAAAGGCGGAAGGGCGTGGGTCTACCCGCTGCCATGTGTAACACGCGGGACGTGGCGCTGACCACCCACCCGCTGGTGTACTATGTCAGCTTTTGTCGGCGCTCACTAACACTTTCCCCAATAGTCTTAGACGACTATACGAGGGACCCTTTGTCTTGGCGTAGCCAAGTTATCAAAATGTTCACTGAATATTTCTTTCGGGGTCTCTGGTAGAACACTAATGTGGATGGCACTAGCAATCTCACCTGGAGCGAGTGATACAGCTGTCCGGATGATGGTGTTTGTGGTGTACGCTCCATCGTCACAACGTTAACAAAATCGCATTTTAATCTCTCCCTACCAGTCCGGTCCTGGTCGCCTACTTGTACACAAAGATAAAGACCCCCATATAACCTTAACGGACTTTTGGGGCAGGTGTTGCTACTGAACACCTGTGAAAGATGGCACGGTACAGGAGGGACGAGTGGCCAACTGAGCGCACATCAACCTTTGTCTCTCCATTAGTGACATTTACACACCGCGCCGGGTACTCGTTGGAGGCTGAGTCGACCTCGGGGAGTCCCAGGACTGATTCATGGTGTTGGTTGAGTAGGAATTGAACTCGGGTGGCCTGGTTCGTAGCTGGGCGTGCTGAGCGCGACACGACTGTTCCTCACACTCATACATGCACACACGCAAGCACTCACATGCACGCGTACATACACGCACACAGCATAGATTCGCGTACAAACATACATACAGTACACACATACACACGGGCGCGCACACACCACAGACACAGTATGCACCTACAACACACTGCATGCACACCCCACCTTCACCCCACACGCAGCGCAGCATACACGCGTACACACATACATATACATGCGCTCACACATACGTATGCGCACATAGCGCTATATACATACAATTTTGAAAGTGCTTATGCATATAACACAAAAAAATACAAATAGGATATAATAGATATTTAAATACGATTTTATTTGATCAACGATAATATTTGACTGGCACGTCGTATCCAGATATAATTACGCGGACACGAGACCATCCGGCTTTAGAGCCCCGTGTTGATGTAGATTGATTTTATTTTCACATCGCGACTATTTTCACGTGACCGCGATCAGTACACGTGTTCGTCACGTATACTGTACGCGTGCACGTCTGGGTTGACGGTACGCAGCAGAGGACATTGATCACTCTTCCACGTTTTTCCTCGTATCGAGCGAAGTTTATATCGCATAATGAAATGTAGACAGGTGTAGATATAGATGTTATTACAGCACAAAGTACAAGAGAGCTTGCAAGCTCTGGATGCGGGATTCCTGCAAGACAGATGTTCGAACTGACAAACGCAACAACGCATAATATAATAAATTACCGTCTACACTCTACAGCGTTCTGTTCATCATCTCCTGGATAAGGACCGAAGTTATAACATCTTGAGGTAACGATCGCGGCCACAAGATTTTTCACACTTTTTCGGGATAGCTGTGTCGAGTGTTTCTACTCTCTCCGCGCTGCAGATGTATTGCACAACGCGTTTCCGCTGAACTATTCAGAGAAGGAACACTCGACACAGCTATCCTGAAATAGCAGGTGTGGTGAGCAATTCTCGGGCTACTCATAGTTTTATTTGCTGAACGCTGTGGAGGATGCGTTAAGGATGTTGACATTTCAATTGAACGCAGCGCCCCTTAATCAGCCTTGAGATATAGTACTTGAAGTACTTGATCAGCCCACGGCTGTGCAGGTTGGTTTATGCAGTGCCCTGGTGCGGGGCCAGATTTCATTCTCCTCCAGTGCGACGGGTGGCCAGGAATCGAACTCGGGAAAGCGCTGGCTGGGTTCATAACGGCGGTTAGGTTAACTGCTGCGCCACCGCTCCGAGCAGTGTGTAGATCACACCGCGTTTTGTGGAGCGCGCAGTGGTAGCTGTGGCCAGGCCGGCGT
The DNA here is from genome assembly GCA_036362905.1 of Mordacia mordax. Lineage (NCBI taxonomy): Eukaryota > Metazoa > Chordata > Hyperoartia > Petromyzontiformes > Petromyzontidae > Mordacia > Mordacia mordax. The sequence goes on from JAZEWT010000002.1 coordinate 10,302,894, forward strand.
GGTCGGCACGACACGTGGTGGGCACGGCGCGGGGTGGGTACGTGCGGAGTGGGCACGGCGCGAAGTGGGCACGGTGCGGGGTGGACACGTGCGGGGTGGACACGTGCTAGTGGGTACGGTGCGGGTGGACACGTGCGGGGTGGGCACGGCACGGACACGTGCGGGGTGGGCACGGCACGGGATGGGCACGGCGCGGGGTGGGCACGGTGCGGGGTGGGCACGGTGCGGGGTGGGCACGGCGCAGGGTGAGCAAGGCGCGTGTTGGGCACGGCGCTGGGTGGGCACGGCACGGGGTGAGCACGGCGGCCTGGTGGGCACAGCGCGTGGTGGGCACGGCGCGTTGTGGGCACGGCGCGTGGGGGGCACCGGGCACCCGGGGCGCCTCGACCTCCGCCCGCGCGGACAGAGGCGCGGAGTCGAGACCCCGCTGCGCGGGAGGAGAGGGTTCGGGGTCCCTGCTCCCAGGAACCAGGGCAGGAAATCTCCCCCTAGCCCCCTCTGCTACGCGCTGCTCTCTTCACACACACACACGCACACTCTACAGTCTACACGTCTCCGACCCGCGCTGCGCTCACACGGAGAAAATCGTATGAAGTTCAAATCAAGACCCTAATTAAACGACGGTACAGGTGTAATTGGGTTTTTTTAATCTATCGTCTTAATCCATTATGTGAATCAGTGGTGCTGTTTGTCTTAATAACTCTGTACAGATGTAGGTTTCTCCGACTGGATGTGTGAGAATTGTTTCCCAATAGCTGATCTTTGGGGATAGCCGTTTGAAGTGTTCCTTCTCTCTTCTTCCCAGCTGTAGAGCAATTCTCAATAATCATTGTTTTTTGTTTTTGGTTATGTTTCGGGCCGCTCGTCGTTTCTTGGGTCCCCGCGTCTCCCTGCCCGTTCGGTCATCATCACCACCGTCATCATGATCCATCGTGGGCGGCTCTTCTCGGTCACAGTAACGTCGAAAGGAGATTGGCGCGATGCGCGACGTTTTGCTGCACACGCACTCAAAAGCACACAGAAAAACGCGGTCCGGGTCCCTCTTCAGCAAACGGGATTAAGATCCTTATGAAGTTTCCACGCGGAATGAAACGTCGGGCGCGGTGCCGCCCGACACAGGGCGTGAACCCGAACACGCGTGCGCGCTGTGTTCCTCCCTCGCGTTTGTCCCACGCGGAGCCGAGTGGTCCACGTGGCCAGGGAGCGCGGAGACGCTATCTCGGCCGAGGGAGATCCCGCGATCGGGTCAACCACACAGTTTTTCCCGCAGGCTGACGCGCGGCCGCCGAACACGATGGCAGGTATAAACATTGCCTCTCACAATCACACCCGCGCGACCGTCCATCCGCTCCCCCAACACCAGCACCACTGCTCGAAGTGGTGGTGGTGGTGCACGTCCCGTGCAGAGCGACACCGAGACCGGGCGGGGGGCGATCAGCCCTCCCCCCGCGACCCCGTCCCCAATCCTCCACCTCTTCCCCCCTGAATCCCCTCGGCGCGCTGGGCGTCACCTTAGCGCCTCGATCGACACCGCGCACGGACGACACAAAAAGAAAATCGTGTCGCGCACTTTACAAACTCGAGACGATGGCGCGGCGCGTTAAGTGCGCGCCTGGTTTAGAGGCGCTCAGGAGGGTCACGCCAACCCCCACCCACACCGCCACCCACCTACCCAACCATCCAGCCCCCACTCAGCCCCCCGAAGATCCCCCGTGTAGCCTTAACAGACTGTAGGGTCAAGTGCCATTAGCGAGCACCTATGATGGTCTATACGGCACATGAAGAGGTGGG
>JAZEWT010000002.1:10321884-10336834 GCA_036362905.1 Mordacia mordax
GGGGGGGGGGGGGGAGACGTGGGCCACAATTTGGTCAATGGTCTGGCCGACCGGCGGTCGCATCCGCATAAGTCGTGAACTTGACGTCGCGAGCGAGCCACGATGTCTTTGTGTCGTTTTTGTTTTCCGCCGTGTGATGGAAACAAAGAGAGGAGAAACTGCCAAGGGAGCGCAAATGACCTGTGACTGTTATTGCCGGTAATGGCGAAAGAGAGCAGCGTCAATGAAGAATGAACGTGGCGGATCCATGATGGTCTCGGCGTGAAGTGCTCCTCGCTCGCGCTAACGATGTGCTCCCAGCGCGCAATGGGAAACGAGCGCCGGCCGCGTTATTACGCCGGGGAGTAATACGACAACTTGTAGTGTGGCCGAGTGAAGAGGGAGATGGACTGTGGAAAAAAGGGGGGCCCCCGTCTCTGTCGACTCATCGAGGCTCGGCCAGTGATCTTGGAGTCTTGACAGGTTAGCCTCCCGCGGCTATGATCGTGTGTGGTTAATTGTTGGGCTTCCCTTTGAACTAATTAATGCAAATGGTCACAAAAAAGCATGCTGTTCTGCCTAGGCCGAGGGGAGTGCAGGAGTTGGGTTAGATGTGAATATCCCCCGCGATCCAGTGAAAGGCCCCTTTTGTGTGGCCTGGCTTTTGCCGGAAGGTTTGGAGAGGGAGGGAGGGGAGGGGGGTACACATGGGGTAGAGTGAAGGAGGAGAGGATGACGGGGTGGGTGGGGGGAGGCACTGGCTTGTGATCCGAAGGGCCCTGTCCTCCGCCACCGTAGTGCCTTGCTCGCAAAGTGGGCAGCATTTTTGGGGTCTCGGTGGGAGCTGAGAGAGATGATACCCTCTTGTAAATTTTGGCAAATTCGCCAGGGATGAAGACGACTTCCCTTTCATGCGGCGGCGGCGGCGGCGGCGGCGCTGGTGGCTGGGAAACCGCGGCAGGAATTTGCAGCCGAGGTGTGGAATCGCTGTGAGGTGCCACTGAGGCAGGCGGGCAAAACTTTTATTTAGTTGTGAGAAAATGTACATTTACGCAGGATATTTTCAACGTGTTCTTGTCGATTGCGATGAAATGTAAAGTCCGTTTTGACCGGCTCGGTGGAAACGTTTTCGTGCTCTCTAATGCGCACGTCTGTCGACGTGTTTGGTCAGGTACAATACGGCGTTTGACAATACGAATAACGATGTCAACCTACAGTGCAAATAACAGAAATGTCTCGTGGTCTGGGCGAACGCAATACTATTTGGTGTGCAGAATGGTCTAACGAGTGTTGTCATCTCGGCTTGCAAATACTTTTCGTGGATTGATAATAGTAAATAATTTCTAGCCTCATCAACAAATATTTTAAAATTTAAATTTTGAATTGTAACATGATTCCGATAAAAGTCCGTTTCTCGCCAGTACGCTTCGTGCATTATAAACGATACCGGCCAGTATAACAGAACCGCATGTTAAGAATATATTAATATTACTTTGTCACCGACCAAAAATTGTTTGTATCTTTTGTGTGCGTAATTAAATACTAATGTTTATAATTAATGTACAGATTAGTCACCATAACTTAAAAAAAATATATCCTGATTAAAAAGCATTTTGAAATTTCAGCCTACCAGACCATTGGAATAGGTCATTCTTTGTAAGTAACGGTCAAAATTAAATCGTATTATTATATTTAATATACTTCTAATATTTAATCATTATTCTATTATTTTGCAAGTTTTAGAATAAACATTGTAATTTGTGCTGGTTGTGTTTCTTACTAATTAAACAATGATTTGTTAAATAAACATGAAATAAAAGATTACGTTACATTATAAAATAATACGAACATATTTACCATTACACATGCATGACGTGTCACCATATTCCTGTTAGATGACCTTCAGATAATACAATTTGCTACTTCTGACTTTTATAAAATTACTCGCGAAAATCACTAAGTTAAAAAATATGAATATTTGTATTTTACTAGTTTAATAAGGAAATGCTGTAATTTTCACCGACTGCAACCGCCTCAAATCACGTTCACAAACATAGTCGTGTAGTACACAGCCCAGTTTGATTTTCTGCTCTGGCTCGCGCACGGTGCTGTGTGTAGGTGGTGCTCCGCTGTCTTCGTCGTGCGCACGTAATCGGGCGTGTGTGGCATCTAATTCATCTGCGTGTGCATGCATGTACGCACCCGCGCGTGTGCGTACGTGTGTATACCGGCTCGTTTAATGCGCTTGTGCGCTGCAAAATCCAATGTGCGTCGTCCCGCATGTTCGCACGTGGCCTGCACGGGCATGGTGCGCGCACACCGTGCGTGCTATCCAGTGTGTGTGCGCGTGCGTGCAAGCGCTCGTGTGAGTGGCCTACGTGTCCACTGGCAGTGTGACCTCACGCGTACGTGTGAGCGCATGCACCCGAAGCCCTCTGTTGTGTACGGTCGGCCCGGGGACCGGCACGTTAGACTAAGCGCTTGTTGGCCTCTGCGAGTCGCGGCGGCAGATTCTGTCTTTTGGATTCCCCGTCACTTCCCAGGGTGACGCTGTGATCACCCTCGCTCACCCACGTGCGTTCCGTTGATTCGGGAATACCACTACCCTTCTCCCACCTTCCCCCGAAACTTGCCCAACGCTGTTTGTGCAAATTCGACGGTCGGGGCGAAAGAGCCGAATGTAATTGTTGGGGCCTTGGGGCCACTGAGCAGTTGCTTCCCGGTTAACGTGTCGCGGTACTGCCGTCTCCTGCCAGACATCTCAATGGCGACCTCGTGGTAACCGTCCAGCAAATTTTCGATTTCTTTTCAAAAGAGCGGCAAGCCACTGCTCACGCAGGATGCGTACGGCATTTCCACAATACCCTGTACACCGGGATGGGTTGGGAAGAGAGTGTGCGTGCGTGGTGGGAGGGGTGAAGTTGAAGGAATCAAAAAAAGCAGAATGAAAACAACTTTTCAAAGCGGCGATTGATCATCTGTTCCCCTCCAGACCGGCTTGTCTGTGCCTCTCGACAGATTGCTCATTTCGTTGTACTCATAAACCTCGTGTCAGGCCAGGGTTAGCGGGCGACGACACCTTGGCAACGGCCGTCCACCCTCATTTGCATATCAATATGCTTCTTAGGATGGTGAGCTATTTAATCAAGGGCCATGCGAACTTGGGATAATGAGAATGGATGGATTTAATGGCCTCTCTTTCACATGGAGGTTGATATAAATCCCCCGGCTGGTCTGGCGCCAACGAATCCGAGTGGCACGTGTCGATTCATTTCATCTGCATATGTTAACGGGGCCATCGCTCGGCTCGCTGCGCCAGCATCAGGGGACGAGTTCAGATGCAAATGCCGCTTGCGGGGATCACGTTTAATTACTCGGAGCTGGTTGTGTCCATTATCGTAATAATTATCATGATAAAGGCGGCCGTGTTGCGGGAATTGGGGAACGCGTGCTCTGACAAATTGGGGCGTATTCAGTCCCGAGCGGCGGTGGCAGCGGCGGCGGTGGCAGCGGCAGCGCCGTCCCGGGGATGGATCGCGACTGGACTTCTAGGAAGGCCTGACGATGACGCCCGTGCCATGTGTTGGAGTCGAGAGCTCGCAGACGCTAATGACTCGAGCAGACGTTGCGGGACGGCCGTCCACCGGCCTGCTTTCCTGCTTCTCTGCTTTTCGTCCTTGTGCCGCGAGCAGGTTGCATGGACACCCTCACATTCATCATTAGTCGTGGTCGATCCACTGTTGGATTAAGTCCCCTTCCTCCCCCACCCCAACTACTTGAGCTGTCACATCTCTAAAGATCCCACGGTGCGATATTCCAGCGAGCATGCCCAAGCGAGCTGATTTAAATACTCCATCTCCTCGGTGAAGGTGTTGTCGGATGCACGCCGCTCCTTGGCTGAGTCTCCTTCACTATTCTTGAGCTCCGGCCACCATCCTTCCTTGTGATATTTCATGCACAAACTCTGTTGCCTTTCTTGGTTGATTTAATGATGGCTGTGTGTATCCATGGCGTAATTTCAGGTGGGTCTGTACATATTGGAGTTTTAAGAAAATATTTTCCCAGCACACCACATCTAGATATATCTGTTTCTTATGGCTGTGGCAACTAAGAGTCAAGTTTCACCTGCACCAGTCATGTAGCGACCCAGGCAAATATTCCTTTAAGAAATTAGTCGCTGTGTACTAGCAGCTGCAAACTGTTCGTGTGCAGGGATGTTTCGCGGACAAATTAAGCGTGTGATCTCCGGCTATTATAAAATAACGCTTTCGAGTGCGTAGGTTGATATGCAGTTTTTCAAATTGGGAAAATCGCATGCATTAAAATTACATCGCAGATTAACCAGAGCACATTAATATTAATAATTTAGCTAAAACGACCCCCCCTCCTCGGCCATATTGAGCCAGTGGTTTGCTGGCGTCCCCAGCTCTCAAAATAAGTAAGTGCAGTGTGTTTGTTTTCTGTCATGCAATCTCTCCAGATTTTAAACATTAACCAGAATATCCAAATTTGCTGCAAAGTCTGGTTTTCAAATCTGTGATAAGGCCGCTAAGACTGCACCGGCAGCAGTGGCATTGATTCCCGCACGCGTGGCTGTTGTCCCATTTGATGTATACGGGAACATTCCCTCTCCCGACACCGTCGGCCGCGTGAGGAGCCGCAGCGCCACCCTGGAGCGCTCGCACGCCTCTACCTCCTGACGGAGCCCGAATAATCCGTTAGCGCTGGGCGGCCACGTCATGGCCCCTCCAACCGCACCGGGGCCCTTCCAGCCGGGCTGGACAGTCGTGGAACGGGGTTAGCGTAGGCGGGAGGATGTGCGCTCGCCGACCGTTTCGGATAGCTGTTCTCGCGGCGGCACAAACTCTTTCATTCCCTAAGTACAATCGGTCCGTGATTTCAGGGCGCTCGGTTAATCCGCTATTGGCGGATTGCCGAAGCCGTGTCAAACGCAGAGCTCGTTTGACCATACTTCACTGCACCGGTCAGCGGGGTGGGACCTATGAGCGGTTTTCCGATAAAATGGCTCGACGCCGATGTTGGCCATGGACGGGAATCGAACTCTGGTTGCCGGGTTGAGAACGCTATGCGAGCCGCTGCCCCAGCGCCCCTCAGGGTCCTTAACTCAACCTCCCAAAACTCACAAACAGACGTGGATATTGTTTTTCCATTTGGAATACAGAATGTTCTGCTACGTGTCCACTAAGATGAATATAATGAATGTAACCATTCGTGTTTTGAAAGGCCACATTAGCTTGTGATGTATGAGCAATCTTGACTAAGTGTGTGCGCACGCAAGTACAGATGTGAGCATCCTTTCCCCGAGTTCGCCGCGCGAAATTCGCCCCCCCCCCCCCGGCCATCACCGCAGGTCCCGGTGACCCGCACTCGCAGTGGCGCGTGCTTTTTAGTCCTCGCTGATTGATTATTTAGTGCAAAGAGATCACAACAAATCCAGTAGTGCGACTCACGCCACGCTTCGAAAACTTATATCGCGAGGAATTGTGCGCCCTCTTCTAATTCGCTGTCGTCATCGTTGTTGCTGTATTTTCTTATGTCGTTGTTGTTGACGTGTCGTTCTCTTCGCAGCCTGTACAGCACTTTGTGATCCTCGGATGAAAAGCGCTCTATAAATGCAATTATTATTATCTTAACCGGCAGCTGTCCTCTATTTACAGCTGGATGAATGCTAACGGTGTGTCTCTCTCCTTCCTGCGTTGTAGCAATCCCCATCTAGTTCTGGCACGCGAGCTGACGTAATCGCTCCATCTCATTCGCCGCTCGATGCTTTAGCTGCTTCTCGGTCATAAGTCTCAACCCTCCGCAATCGCGTCTCTTCGCGTTCCGCTTAGGGCTCGCTTCGTCGTCGTCGTCCTCTCAGTTGACATGGTGTCTGTGTTGATCGTTCGCGGTCCAAACCCCCACGTGTCCCCGTATCTCCGCCATTCCAAGCGAGCTCCTCCACACTTTTACCCAGCGCGCCTGTCTCTCGACGCGTTTGCTCGGTGAGTGTCGCGCGTTTCCGATCCCAGCGTATTAGCGGAGATCTACATCATTTACAACTCCTCTCCGTTAGGCACATACCTATGTTGGTATTTTTTATTTAGCCAATTTTTACGAATACTAACATTCGCCAGCCGAAACGATCGCATTCCTCGCTTGTTTGCCTGTTTGGTGTCTTCAGCCCTGAGCTGGGTCTGGGTATTTATATTAATAAATGATTAACAGCTATTTAAAACAATATTGACCTGGGCTGGCTGGCCTTATTGAAGGCAAGTATTATATCATTAGCGCTGATTAGCTTGCCCCTTTATTATTGCATTCCATGGATTCCTGCGATGATCTAATTCCCAGGCCATGGTGGTGGATGGTCCTTGCTCCATTGGAACATCTAGAGTCGCTGCTCAATTCTTGCAGTCGTTCTGAGTTTCACACCCGGTAACATTCGGCTTTTTAATGCCACACGCCAATGAGTGACAGATTTTTGCTAACTACGATAAATGACTTTTTGCCGTATGGTGGTTATTGATGACGTTTCCTTTTGAACCCTGAATAAATTCTGTAATGCGGTGAGATGCGAGACGGGGGCATCGCGGAGTTCCTGGTGGGGCGACGGCTCGGGAATGGAAACGGTACTGATGCCACGTGGTAGGATGGTATCAATGTTTTTTGATGGGATGGCTCCGCTACAGCGTTAAGTGAGTGAATGAGTCTTAGTGGTGCGATGGCTGATGCTCTGAAATAGAATTCTCTGATGTTCAGTGATAGGATGGCACCGATGTTAACTGATGACACCAGTGTTCAATGATGCTATTGATGTTTGATTAAGGCACTGATGTCCGGCAATGAGACTGTGATGGCCAATGATGTTTGGCTGCGGGAAGTCATTGGTTCTGTTGAAGGAAAGTTCAGGAATGAAACGGGAGGCGTTTTGATTACATTTCTTTACGCGGTATTTTTTTGCAGATGAAAAGAGCGCACTGGTATTTTTGGTAATGCGAATATTTATAGTGTTGTTATTGGCAGTGGTTTAAAAAATATATTAAAAACTTCAAGATTTATTAAAGTGACACTGGCATGCGAACATAGAGCTAATCAGTGTTTCGGCAGACTACACACAATTTCCAGAGAGATATATATTTGATAGCGAAACGACTACCATAGATTCTGTCCTGGGTTACAGCGGCTGTGATTTTTGAGGGAAATTGCCTGGTAGGTGAAATGAAGAGACGAGGTGGAAGGAATGAGTGGTACCCACCTCGGGCGAGCTGAGAGCGAGGGTGCAGGTGGTTGTCAAGCGGGGCGCACATTCTAAGGAGAAGAGAAAGGAGGGGCCACAGTGGAGGAAGCTATTAGATGAATGAGGAAGTGCCCGGATCGAGACTGGGAGGCAGGCCCTAGAAAGAGGAGGTTGGGAAAAGTGAGTTTTGTTGGGAAGAACTGATCAGTGGACGAGGAGTGGATGAGGAGATGCCAGCCCAAGGTGAGTGAGCCGATGAAGGGGAGCAGGATGGCAGAGTGGGCTCGTCAAGGTGATCAACCACAGCAGCTCCGGAGATAGAGAGGGGGGACACACGGTTGGAGTTGGGTGAGCCTGGACGTGAAGGAATGTAGAGTCGAGACGGAGATGATGATCCGGGACAGGAAGGAGCGGAGAGAGGGGAATCTTGAAGCTGGAGCCCAGGTGGGGAGACGCACAATTTTCTGATCGAGCGCAGTTGCTCGAAGTGAGCGCTCTGCGGCAGACGACGTGCACTACCGCTGCAGGTCCGTTACATCGGAGCAGGGGAGCAGCCGGGAACCAGCTCTAAACATCCGGGTGTAGCGTCGATAAGCATCTCCGCTATCAAAGGGATACTGAGTCGGCTGTTTAAAGGCTGGTGCAACCGTCTGGTAAACAGGAAAGACCAGGCAGAGACACAATGGCTCGGTTAAATCTAATAAAGGCTAGCAGAGGAATCGTATTAATTGGGAAGGGATGTTTAATTTGGATGGGATGTCGGTGAGTGGTGGATTCGAATAATAAAATGTCTGTTGAATAGCTCCGAGCAGTTTGAGTGGCAGCTATTGAGCGACGTCGTGAGGCGTGTGCGGGTAACGTTGCTCACACAGGCCAAGGATAGTAATGGAGCGGCAGCCGAGGAATGGAACGTGTCTGAGAAGACGCCTCCCGAGGAGATGGAGCAATGATGAAATCCACTCGTGTGCATTTGCCAGGTAGCACTGTCGCCTCACATCAAGAAGGTTCCTGGGTTCAATTCCCAGCTCGGATACCTTTCTGTGTAGAGTTTACGTATTCTCTCCCCGTGCCCACGTGGGTTTTCGTCGAGTACTCCGTTTTCCTCCCACCACTTAAAGACACGCTGCTGTCTAGGTTAAATGGTGAGTGAATTGCCATAAAAAGTTTGCGCTGCGATATACTGGCGTCACATCCTGCGTTTTCCCCCACCTTTCTCCCTCTGTTGTCCGGGATAGGCTCTACCCCTCACCCTGCTAACTTGTACAAGATTAAGCGGGTATTAATAATGAATTCATTTTTTTTATGTTTACACTGCAGGATCGTGATAGACCGCAACGACTTTGAAAGGTCTCCATTCAGCAGTGCCCTGACAGTGGCTGGTGATTATGGTGATGATGGCGTTAGTGGGAGGGGATTAGTGGCTGGAAACCACGGTGCGAACTTTGCTCAACTCTTCAACGGCGAGAGGCGATGATCGACGCATTCAACCTCCCGGCATGCCCTGCACATCACGTAGTGACATAACCGTACCGCATGTCTAATGAACCTGGCCCAGTATCCAGACCATCGGTTCTAACGTGTTAAACTAGTCGATGATGTAGAAGTTCAACAGCAGAACCAGACACCTGCATTCCGGTATCGCCCCAGTCAGAAATCACCCAGGTAACCGTCATTTTACTTCAGTGCCTTCCTGGTCTGTACGCGCTGTGCGGACCGAGCTTATCACGGATTGTGGGCAGCAGTAGAATTTGTTTACCTGGCTGTGTGCCTCCCCTCCAAGTCAGCTGAGCCCGCACGGAGACTCTCGCTGGGCATTCAAGTCAAGTTGGGCTCTGTCGCATCCAAGTCCCCGAATGGAATTGCGGAGAGAATCTCTTAATATTGCGTGGTCTCGCTAATGCACACGCCGAATTCATGGGGTGCTCACAAAGCGGACTCGTGTTGATGCGCTGCGCGAAAGCATCATCGTATTGTGGGGAAAGCAAGCGGGCGATTCGTTCGTAAAGAGGGAAAACGTAAACAGATCCGTGCTCAAACATAATTTATCTGTGCTATTAAAGACACTGACAGAAGGGAGAATACGTGAATGATTCTATTTGTTGATGTGCCTGAGAAACATTGGGCCATCAGCTATATTACAACAGGAAGAGTTTGTGAAAGAATGAAAATCCTTAGTGACAGTATGACGTCTGGCCAACAGCCACGAGTCACCAGCTGCTAGCCACCAGTTGCTAGTCACTAGCTGGATGATGTCTCCAACGTGGTAGGCGACACATTGAAGAGGAGAGAGAATAGCATGGAGTGCTTGACACTGCCATCCCAAAAGAAGTTTTGAGAGCTATTCTCATCGAGCCGTGATATTACACGTCACCATGACGTCACAACAGCAAATAGATGTGAACATCAGGGACACTGGATGAAACTCATTCCAAGAGACAAGGGCTCGGCCCGTGCACCGACTGGCGATACGGGAAGGTACCATTCAGGGTGGTGCGTTGGCAACATCTGCACCTCACAGAAAGTTCGTACACTAGGCGGTCGATTTCCTGCCTGGGGTGCTTTTCTGTGTGGAATTTGTATGTTCTAACCTTGCAGTGTGCAGCACGGTGGCACACTGCGGCACACTTCGGCACACTTCGGCGGCAAGGTGGCACAGCGGCACACGGTTCATTCCCCGCCTCCAGCGCCTTTGTGTGGGGCGTTTTAGTATTCTCTCCCCCTGTTCTGCGTGGGTTTCCTCCGAGTTATCCAATTTCCTCCCACATCTAAATAACACTCCGTAATTAGTTGGTCGATAACATCATAATGTAACTCAGTGTCTGGCAAATGTTGGCGCCGGCTGAATGCATGGCTGCCTTCCCCTCGCCGCTCTGTGGTTTCCTCACTGCACCTTTATAGTGATGTAAATCGCCCTGAACAAAGGCGTTTGCTAAATAATAATTAATTAGCCGAGTCCACCAAGTGCAAGTGCAGGCACGCTGTGCGCATCACGAGGCGACCTCGATATCGCACCGGTGCGCAACGCACAGCAGCCACCGCGTCACTCACTGGCTTCAAGAGGAAATCAATTCGCTGTTGACGTTTAAACTGCACAAGGGCGGCGCGGTGGCGCAGTGGTTAGCGCTGACGCCTCACAGCAAGAAGGTCCCGGGTTCGAGTCTCTCGGCTCCGGTGCCTTTCTGTGTGGATTTTGCATGCTCTCCCCGTGTCCGCGTGGGTTTTCGCCGGGTACTCCGGTTTCCTCCCACAGTCCAAAAGCATGCTCCTGGATAGGTTGATTGGCTCGCAGACTAAAATTGTCCCGCACTGCCCGGCGATGGACCGGCGTCCCGTCGTCGGGTGTATTCCTGCCTTACGCCCTGTGTTTCCGGGATAGGCTCTGGCTTCACCGTGACCCTATATAGGATTAAGCGGTTTCAGATAATGAGAATGAGAGAATGAGAAACTGCACAGTCGTGTTGTCTAATGTTAAATAACGACGGTTAAAGCTTGATTTGAAGGTTATGACATTTTCACCGTGCAAATTTTGACAGATGTTTATTATTATTACTGCAGCAGAAAGTAGCCAGCGAGCTCGCAAGCTCTAGATGTGGGATTCCTGCGATACAACAAACGTTCGAACTGACCAACCCAACATAGTATAAAATAAAAATGAACAGGCTCAGAGCACCAGTGTGTGCACGCTGCGATTGTTTAAACGCGTATAACACTATGGGTACTTTTTAGCCAGTATACAAATGTAAGATTACAAAAGGTTTTACCGTATCTGGCGATTATGCAGGTGTTAAGATCTTAACACCTGCATAATCGCCAGATACGGTAAAACCTTTTGTAATCTTACATGCGTATAACACTCTTGTTGGTCGAGACCCTGTTCTTCAATAATGTTGTCGGATACCCGTGCGGTTCTTTTCGAGTCTCGCTTGGAGTTGAACTTGCTCCGAGCGCCGCGGCCCTTAGCGCAGCGCGCCCTCTCCCAACATCGCTACAGACGTTGCGGGTGGTGGGAGGAAGGATCGGGAGGAGGCTGGGGGGTGACTTGAATGGCGACCCCACCCTAAGCCCAAAGCTTGCTACACCACATTCTTAGAGCCGCCCCCGCCCTGCCGTTCCCTGCGCCCGGCCGCGGCGCGATGCAGCCACTCTGCTGACCGAACGGCTCTGCCGCTCGAGGTTGGGGAGGTCTCTCGCTGGAATGCGGCCGCCTGCACGCTGCTCTATGGAGAGCGGCGATGCACGGGCCTTGCGACTCCCCGATATTGCTTTCAGGATGTGCCACATGTTGTTCGTCGGCGCGATGTCCGACGGTTTGCTCCGCATGCTGGGAATCTCTTCGCAAAGAGACTGGACGACCGATTTTTTTCGCTACGCGTGCCGAGGATTTCTTTAGGAAAAAACTGCCGCCACGTGGAGCGAAAAGTTGGAATTCGTGCCGAACAACCGGGAAGCACACGACCGCTAAACCGTCCGCGGTGGGGCTCGGCGCTGGCGCTGTGGTCTACGCTGTTGCCCACCGTGTGGGATATGCGGGGTCAGGAAGGAAGAAGGAGCAGGCGGAGGAAGGGCATGAGGAGCGAGCAGCTTGTCACTGGCCGGCCTGGGTCACAACGCGAGCAACTCTGAGAACGGGGGGCAGGGGGGTATTGGGGAAATACAAATCCAACCGATTCATTGTTTTATGAAAAAAACATCTCTGCAGCACCGCTTCCTCCGACCCAGATAATTTTGTTTATCGTTATTGTTTTTCCTGTCAGTTGTATGGCTGTCAACTGGAGGAAGCCACTCGCTGTAATATCTGTCATTCTGTATTTAAGCTGGAAGGAACCGTTGAGCTATATAGCGCTTTAATAGTTCTGCAGTGAGGAGGGGTAATCAAGTTATAGCAATTAACTTGGGTTATACCTGGGATCGGATGCCAGTCGATCACAGGGCATAGGGGGCAATGAAGTCAGGTCATCTAAACTAGACAGCCTATCTTTGGACTGTGGGAGGAAATCGGCGCACCTGATGAAAACCCTACGAGGACATGGATAGACCATGTACACGCTGCAGAGAAAGCCTACTGAGCGGGGAATCGAAGCCGGGTATTTCTTACTGTGAGGTGGCAGAGGTTACCCACTGCGCCAACTCCGGCACTCTTCCCAAATTCGATGCCAACCACTTTATCCCGTAGACGGAGCCTCACGCGGTCGTGATTGGGCACGGGTTAAGGCCTGAAATTGTCGCTGGTTTGCAGTGAGCGCTGCGCTGGGCTTGCGGCCAAACAGCGCCCGGGCGCCGCAGCGTTACCAACGGGACAATTACTGGTCAATCATTCCCACCGCAAAGATAAGGAAAACTTGACCTAGCCACTTGAAAGTCTCGGCCGCTCCGATAGCGCTGAGGTAAAACGTAAACAATGGCTGTGGCAGGAAGGCGGCGAGGGGCCGCGAGTCTCCCTCGCGGGGCTCCCACGCCTCGCGTCCCCGTACAGTGCGGGTGTCGGGTTACCACGCAGCAGCCTTTCCCGCGGCCCGATCTGTCACTGCCCCGAAGTGACATGGCCGTGGCTCGGATGTCACCGAGCACCGTTGTGGGATTGTGTCCCAGCGTCAGACAGGGCCCCGTGAGGAGAGGGTGGGGGAGGCTGTGGGCTGCGTTCACGACGGACGAATCCCGCGTTTTTCTGCCCGGCTTTCAGTGGCCGTTGCGCTTAAGCACAAATTGCGCGAATGTTGTTTGTCAGTGGTTATTGGCTCGTGCAAGTTAATTTTTATTTTAACCTAGAAGGAACCGTTGAGCTGTGTCGCTATTAACAGTTATCTAGCAGGGAGTGGTAACTAAGTTGCAACATTTCAGGACACCGAGAGAAATTTTGTCAACAGTAACATTTAACCTGGGCAGCATGTCTTTAGACGGTGGGAGGAATCCGCAGTACCCGGCAAAAACCCACACGGACACCGGCGGAGCACGCAAACTCCACACGGAAAAATGCACCTGAGCCGGGAATCAGACCAAGGCCCTCTGCGGCAGCGTTACTCACCGCCCCACCTAGTGTTCGTGGCCAGGCCCTCGCTCCCTCCGGGTCGCCCATAGGAGCGCTCGAAGGTGACGATACGCACGGCTAGGCGGATGAGCGACGAGCGGTGGCTGAACGCGTGACCACCACGGGTCAGCGTGCAAGCAGTGGAGGGGCGTAATTACGTGGGTTGGCGATGTGCTCCCCGTGTCCCTGTCATCCTGTGGTCGGGGGGATAGACCATCATTGGGTGCCCGTCAGGACCTGGAGTGGGGCCAGTCGCGGCGGTGGCAGCAGTCGCGCAAATCAGCGAGATCCAGCCTTTGCTATACGCTCACCGATTTCTGAAATCCTGTGGATTTAAAAAGTTGGGTAATTTTGGAGCTTTTGCCGAACTAAATTGGGTGCTTGTGGAGGTAACTAAAGCAAGAGTTTAGACATGATTTCTTCGTCCCCACAGCGCCACCGCCGCCACCACGACCGTATCGCGCAGTGAAATCTGTCCGATTTAAAAGCACCCTCGCAAACCGCTGGGGGTTTACGCCGAGTTGGCAGAGTCGCATTTAGCGCGATCAATCAGAAGGCCCGGACTGCTGCCCCTCTCCCCGCTCGCTCCGCCCGCATAGCCCACCCCTGCTGACTCCCCCCTCCCCCTTCCTCGTCCATATGGCTGGGCTGCCCATGCCTTTGATGTGTCCTCTGGCACTTGTAAGAGCTACCCTGTTCACTTGTAGAGCAATTGAAGCACTCGCTAGCGCGAGGAGGAATTGTGTGTGTGTGGGGTAGGGGGGTTGGTAGGTAGAGGGGAGTTAATAGGTGGAGAGGGAGGTTGGTGGCTGGGTGCACCCAGCGAGGCCGCAGTGTAAACCCAGTGCGTGGCGGGTTCGTGGGACGCGAGGAGGAAATATGAAGTTGTTTCCTGAGAGTAGTGAGAGCGGTGTCGCTGCGGTGTTTGGCACAATACTCGCACGGACTCCACCGAGCTGCGGCACCAGAGTTGGAACGATAAAGACGTTGGGCTATGATGAGGTGTAGCCTGTACCACCTCATCATACCCCCCCCTTCCCACTCTATCAAATCACGCGGTGGTGTAGAAGTTGTTACAGCTGTAGTTACTAAAGAAACAATTAAAATCTACGTTTGCATTTCAGCGCGCGTGCTTCACTGAGACAGTAGTATTATTATTTGTCCCGTCAGGTTTTCGGGCGCCTAGGCCGATATAATGGGTGTCGGGGGAAGCAGCTACTGCTGCCGCGTGACGCGGCGCTCAAGGCGCGCCGCGCTTGAGGGAGTGGTGGCGCATTGTGCCGCCCAGTAATTGCCGGGTTTGTTGTAAAACCAAACCCTAATCCCCCGGAATTCTGACAATAACCGCGCAGACTTCAATTACTGGAAATGAGTTTAATAAGAAGGATGAACTTTCAGGCTTCAGACAAACGAGGGCTTTCATGGGGCGCAAACCGGGGTGCGCTGAGCGGTGGCGCCCCGCGCTGCCCGTGTGGGGAGGGGGGGAGCTCAGCGAGTCTCTCGTGCTCTAAATGGGAGGGGGAGGAGGCGGTGGTGGTGGTGTTGGGACAGGCCCAGCGATGAAGCTGACTCACTCGCCCATTGTCTCCTGCGTTGGCTTGCTCGGTCCGAGCTCCACTCGGCTAATTGTAAAATATTTTCCACGTCCGCCCCGTCAGCGCCCCCCTCCACCCCCCCCCACCGCACCGATCCATGCTCCGTCCATG